>GG745366.1:402503-458035 GCA_000151295.1 Allomyces macrogynus ATCC 38327 | reverse complement strand
CGTTCGTGTCCTTGCGCTTCGTCACAACAAGCGCCTGCGTCTCAGTCCCAGAGCTGCGTTCTAGCTGGTCGGCAGCCCCCTCGAGAATCGTCTGTAATTCGACGAGCGCCATTTCCTCATAGCACTCATCCAATGAGAGCACCATTGGCAAATACTCGGGCGGCAGCGAGGAGAGCAGTGCGAGGACCAAGAACGAGTCGGCAAAGTCGGTGCGCAGGTGCGAGGACGACTTGGCACGTTCATGGCGCCGAATCACGTCAAAACGGCGTTGGAAATCGGCAACATGCTCACGAACCGCTGCAGCACCAGAGCCCGACATGGGCTTCGTGAACAGCCCCTTGACATTGGCGAGATGAGCTTGCGCGGAACGCTTGTCAAAACGAGCGCGCAGCAGCGCCCACACATTGGCGACACAGGTGGCGTCCGAGAAGACCAGCAGGAGTTAGGACACGATGGCAGACAGCAAAACGACCTTGATGATGCTCCAGATGCACGACTTGGCCTTGTAGCTGTTGTGGGCCATGCATTTCTTGCGTTCGGCAGCCACCAGGCCGTTCCAATAGAGCGCATTGGCAACAAACTTGACGTCCGAGTCGAGCTCAATGAGTTTCTTGAATTGCGCGTCCGTCATTTCCTCTTGCTGTTGCAGTGACACGACCTCGAAATTGGCGTCAACCAAAATCTTGAAGGACTTGAGTTCGAGCAGGTCTTCGAGCTGGTCGGCGGTCAAAAAACCGAGAAAACGGTCAGCAAACGTCGGCCAGTTCGTGCCATCGGCCTTGAGCATCTCAATTGTTGCTGGTTGGCCGGAGATCGGCGTCTTGACCGAGACAGACGAGGTCATGGTGACGGTCATGGTGCAGGTCGAAAGTTGGCAAAAATCGTCGAAATCGAGTCGAAAAAATCGGCGTCGCGCTGTCTCGAGCGGATGCAGCACGTTTCGGGTGGTGGTGGTTCGAGTTTCGGTTGTCGTCGTCGTCGTCGTGGTGACGGATGGGTCCAGCGTGGCCCCTACTCGGTCGGTCGGTCAAATCGGTCCGTTTCTCGCAGAAATCGGCGAGCACAGCAGCAGCGGGTCCACGACGAGGATAACAGCAGCGTTCGTTCGGTCCGTGAGCGCTTGGGATGCGCTCAGGGCTCATAACCTTTCGCAAGGTTGAGCGGGAGAAGGAATGCATTTGGTGTGTGCACTCTGCACTTCAGCGGTGGTGGCAACCATAACCTAGGTTGCCACCATCATTTACACAAGAATCCAACTCGAACAGCTCCAACAAGGAAACAATGAGGGAAGACAAAAAACAAGAATCACAAATGCGAGACGAACACTTCGACAGTCCAAGCAACCGGCGTGACTTGTACTTGTCATGTCGGAAATAGGTTCCAGATGTCATTGCAGACCTTCGGTTTCAGAGCTGCTTGGACTTGGCGACAAGTGCCGACAGGTGCTTGGAGCAGTGACATGCCGTGAGCGTGATGACGAGCAGACTTGTACGCCAACTGCATAATCGGAACCATGTTCTTCCAACGGGTGCCGCCGATGTCATGCAGCGCCATATTCCAGATACGAGAGGATTCGCGGTTGGTCCCCTCGGCCTGGCCATCGCGTGGCGGGTGAAAAGCTGTGGCTGGCTTGAGCTTCGCGCCAAACATGTCAACGTCATGAGAAGAATCAAACTTTGGGTTGTCCATGGCCCGTT
Source organism: Allomyces macrogynus ATCC 38327 (assembly GCA_000151295.1). Taxonomy (NCBI): domain Eukaryota; kingdom Fungi; phylum Blastocladiomycota; class Blastocladiomycetes; order Blastocladiales; family Blastocladiaceae; genus Allomyces; species Allomyces macrogynus. The sequence continues at coordinate 456,338 of GG745366.1, read as the reverse complement.
GGACCGAGATCGAGCAATCTTGAATAGTACCAGCAGCGGCGGTAGTTTTGGCAGTCGCACAAACAGTAGCAGCACCCATGCTCATCCAGATTAACTGCTCTGCCACTTTCGCCACGGATTCGTGTGGCTTGGTGAGCGATCCATCAAGCGCGACTTGCCAATAGCTCTTTTCCTTGATAGCGTAATTGGCGAATGCGATATGGGGACTGTAGTTGGCATTGAGCCGGACACATGAAACTGCGGTAGTAACTGACGTACTGGAGCGTTCGTCAAAGAAGGCATCGTATCCAGAGACGGTAGAGCCAGCATAACGTGGTCCGAGCACAAGAAATTGTTGCTTGGAAGAACACTTGTGGTGCATCGTTGGGTCGTGGTAAGGAGCAAGACGAGTAACGAGAGAAAGGAAGCCGTGAAGGCGGGAGATTTGTTGCGAGTGAAGACGAGAGTGCGAAAGCGTATCGAAGGTGATGGAGCCGTGACGGCTTGAGGTGCGGTCTGAGCGGCCGTGCGCGAGGAGTCGTCACGGACAGACGCTACCAAAATGATATGGTGTCGAGTGTGGAACGAGCCTGTCGTACCCAGAGGTACGTTTGGGCGTTTATATACATGGAATGACAAACGGGAATCAACAACAAAAACAACGGGTATGCAAAGGAGCCATACGGGTAGCTCTGCTTCACATCTGTAAGTTGTGGGGCTCGCTTGGTGGCGCTGTTGTTCCGACGACGCAGGCACGTCCGGGCGTGTCCGGATTCGCTGCAGGTGTGGCAGTGTGCATTGTTGGTTATGGAGACGAGTTGCTGTGGGTCACGCGCGACGGCTACTGCGTGTGGGACGGACAGAAGGTGTTTTTCACGCGCAATGTCAAGTTTGCTGAGTGGCTCTGTGTTGTAGAGTCGCGTGTTGTTGCTGGTGCTCCTCGCACGTTGCCGACGGCCAAGATCAAGGTTGGGTCGCCCGTGCAAGTTGATTTGGGGTCGCTGGACGTGCCGTCGACTGTGGTCGATGGTGTTGGTGGCGATGAAGTTGTTGAGGAGGAGATCGGACATGGTGCGTGGCATCATCAAGTTCAAGTGCCTATGGCGGTTCCGGATCAACTTCCTGTGGTCAACCCGATTGCCGACCTCCCACTGGCGGGGCCAGCGTTGGAGCGAGGTTTTCTACAAGCCGGCGAGAGACCCGGTGTGCTGCAGGTGGATCGGGAACCAATGGGGGTCCTCGCGGACGTGGGGGAGCCCGGTCGTCAGGCGGATGCGCCAGAAGTGAGCGATGGGGGTGTTGGTGCTCTTCGACCTGATGCTCAAGCACCCATCGCTCGGCAATCGCGCCGTTTGCGCGGCCTACAGCCCGAGGTCACTCGCCGTTTTGATCCCAACGCCATTGCCCGCGTCCGCAGTACGCCCGACGTGGGGGAGGTGGGTCCTGAACCTAAAAGGGGCGTCAAACGTGCTGCTGACGCAGTTGAGAAAGTGCGCATGTTGCGGTTGGATAGTGATTGCACTGACGCTTCGGCCCTTCTTGTTCGTTCCTTAGCTGGCCCTGGCGTTGACTCAGGCACGCCCCTGTCCGGATTTGTCGATCTCGATTTGCCGACACTGTTTCTACGTGCGCACCCGGACTCGGATCCCAGCAAGTCTGTTGAGTCGGCAAGTGAGGTGCTCGCATGCGTTGCCGCAGCTCATGTCAGCGACCAGGGTGCAGTTTGAGAACCCAAGACGGTCGAGGAAGCGCTAGCGCACCCGGACTGGCGCGCGCCGTCATTTGACGAGTACAACTCGCTCGTCGAGAATAGGACATGGGTGCTCGTCAACCGCCGCCCAGGCGACAAGGTGATGCGCTCCGCTTGGATCTTCAAGGAAACTCAGGGCAGACGGAAAGCCCGTGCGCGCCAAGTCGCGACTTGTTGCCAAGGGATACACGGCCATTCCAGGCGTGCATTACACGGACACGTTAGCGCCCGTTGTGTTGTTTGACACGCTGCGTCTGATCCTGTCGCTCGACGACCTCGATCGCAAAGACAGGGCCATTAGCGTTGCGCATAGTGTTGAGTTAACCACTGCACCAAAACCTGATGAAGGACAGCAGTGCTGGATTCACCATTCCAACAAGAGCAGAATCGAGCGTAAACTGTTGCCAATAAACTCGCCACCATGGTCTTTGTGCTGCCGGCCCGCAGACACGCCGAAGAACAACTCGGCGTGTTTTAGCAAATCGAGAAACTGCGGTCCAAAGTCGCCCTTGCGCCGGAGAAGCAGCACGAAGCACCAGCGTGAGTACTCGTCCGTGACTGTCACAAAATAGTTGACACCCCCCATGCCAACCGCCTTCATCGACACCAAATCAGCGTGGAGGACGCCAAATAGTCAATTCGCACGCAAATGGCGCAGCGGATGCGGCTGGCTGCGCGCATTGGCCACAAGACATGTCATGCACTCGTGTCGCGGCTTGGCCACACCCACGTCGTCCTCGACGCCATGCTCGAGTGTACACACGGCCGAAACGCGATCATGACCAACGTGAAATAATTGTGCGTGCCACAGCTCGGCGAGCGACACCTTCTTGACCGCATCGGCGATATGCGCACCAACTTTTGGTAGCGTCTGTCCGTGACGACTCCTTACGCACGGGCGCTCAGTCCGCACCTCAAAGCCTTCACGGCTCCATCACCTTCACTATACCCTCCTGCTTTCTTCTGCGTCCACGACAAATCTCTCGCCTTCAAAGCGCATTCTCTCTCAATACTCGATTCGCACACGTACCAACACAACAATGCCGCCCAAGGCTTCTTCTTTCTCCCAACAATTTCTTGTTCTCGTGCCACGTTACACAGGCACGACCGTCTCTGGATACGACGCGTTCATCGATGAACGCTCTGGCGCAATTGCCAATACCTCAATTTCGTCGGTCCAACTCGATGCCACCAACGATCCCCATGTCGCATTTGTCAAAAATGCTGTCAAGGAAAAGAGCTATTGGCAAGTCTCGCATGATGGAACGCTCACCAAGCCGCACGAATCCGTTGCAAATGTGGCAGCGCAGTCTATCTGGATGAGCATTGGTGCCACTGCCACTCGTGTTGCCGCTGAAGCCGCCGCAGCTGCTGTCGCCAGTCAAGATCACTCAATCTCGGTCCAACGGGCCATGGACAAGCCGACGTTTGATGGCTCTCGCGACATTGGTGCTCTTGACACATTCCGGCTCAAGCTCGAACTCTACCTCGACGGTTGTGGCTGGACCGAACAAGACAAGATCCGATTTGTTATTGGCCAACTTTCTGGCGAGACGATTGCGTTTTGGCGGCGCACGGTGCAACCTATTCCGACAACGCACTGGACTGAGGTCATCAACACGCTCCGCACTTACATTGTGCCCTTGACGATTGGCACCGACTCGTACAAGGCGCTCGAACGGTTGCGGCAGGGCAAAATGCCCCCATTCGAATTCTTGAAACAATTTGACGAGCACGCCAGCCGTGTCAGCAACATGTCCGATGCCGAGTACTTCCGCCTATTGCGTGGACGCGTTAACTCTCGAACCCGCGAAGAACTGGCCCGCGCTCTCGGCCAGGTCCAGAAGGCGGGTGACAAACGTGAACGCTTGACGCGCCAGGAGATCGTCCAGGCATTGCTCGAAGCACACTCGATTGGCCACACCACGAGGCTGGACGACCCCATGGACATTAACCCGGCGGCTCTGAAGCCGCAGCCGACGTACCGCAACAACGTTGGCAACCAACGCACTCGATTCGGTTCACCGCGCCAGCAGTCTGACCGCACACCAAGCAGCAACTTTGACCGCAACAACATTGTCGACTCGTACGGATGCCTGTACCATATGACCATGTCGCACAGCAACTTGCAGTGTCTCTCGCAAGGCGGTAACCCTCGCCGTGGTCGCTATGACGGTTGCCCGGCGGACCTACTCACCCGCATCAAGTCGCGTGGGTAGAAGGTCGAGGTCGCAACTGCTGGCATTGAAGATGGCGTGTACAAGGTTGTCGATAATGTTCTGATGCAGATCGAAACCAACGATTCTGAATGCTCTGATGACGCAACACCTCAGCGCATTTCACCTGGCTCAGCACGAACGCGCTCGGTATTTTCGCACACGGCCTTGCTTGGCCCACAGCAAGCTCAACTTCGCGCCAAGATTGATTGTGGTGCTGGTGCCAACTTTCTCAACTCGTCGATCCTGAAACGCACCGGCGAGTCCAATTTCGCAAGGTTGAGCGGGAGAAGGAATGCATTTGGTGTGTGCACTCTGCACTTCAGCAGTGGTGGCAACCATAACCTAGGTTGCCACCATCATTTACACAAGAATCCAACTCAAACAGCTCCAACAAGGAAACAATGAGGGAAGACAAATAAACAAGAAACACAAATGCAAGACGAACACTTCAACACTCCCCCACAGCGAGCATTCCCTACGCGCATGGAGCAATCACTTCCACAACTCCAATCATGTCACGAAGCTTGTGGAATGCAGGAGCAGCAAGCGGCTTGGTCAAAATGTCGGCAATCTGGTTCTCCATGTCCACGTGCTGCAGGTCAATTGCCTTCTTGGCAACTTGGTCCTGCAACCAGTGGGCGTGGATCTCAACATGTTTCAACGAGAGCAGGGCATCCTTGGCGACACGCTCCACCAACTTGTTATCTTCCATGAGTGGCATCAGTCCATCCTGTTTGTACCCGAGCTCTTCCAGCAGTGCGCATATTGTAAGGATTGTGTCACCCACTAAGCTTGCCGACATGTACTCAGCAGCCATGGTTGACTTTGCCACAAGCATCTGCTTCTTTGAGCACCAGGCAACAGGGCTACTGCCAACCCATATCACAAAACCCGATGTCGACTTGCGGTCGCCACGATCCTCGGCCCAATCGGCATCAGCAAACGCGTCAAGTTTCATATCCTTGCCCAAAAACTTGATGCCGAGGTTCGACGTGCCCAACAGGTACCCAACAAGCCGCTTTGCGGCCTCGAGATGTAGCGTACCAGGTGCATGCATGAAACGGCCAAGAATTGCAGTCGCAGCGGCAAAGTCCGGCCGCGTTTTGGTCGCCGCAAAGAGCAGCGACCTGACAATGGTGAGGTACTCGGTCTTCACGACTGGATCAATGATCTTGGGCAACTCGAGCAGCTCCTTGAAGTCGTTGGGTCGCATTGGGATCACCGGCGGCATCTTTTCGGGGATCTAGAACCGCTTGCCCATTGACTTGATGTACTGGCTCTGGTCAAGGTAAATTAACCTGTCGTCGCTGTACGTAATCTTGCACCCGAGCAACCATGCCGCATCGCCCAAGTCGTGCCCCTTGAACTCGGACTTCAACTTGTCGACAATCCACTAGCGCAGTTCCTTGGTTGACGCGACAATCGGCAAGTCATCGACATAGACTCCAATGAAGATCACGCCCTTGCCCATCTTGTGCATGAACAGGCACTTGTCGTACTTGGACTCCACGAATCCGAGTGAAATCAGGTAATCGGCCAAACGGCAGAACCACATGCGCGGGGCCTGCTTGGTGCCGTACAGCGCCTTAACGAGCATGCAGACCTTGTCAGAGTTCTTCTTGTCAACGAAGCTTGGTGGCTGCTCCATGAGCACGCGCTCCTTGATGTAACCGTACAGGAGGGCCGTCTTGATGTCGAGCTGCAGCGGCCGGACCTTGAGATACGCGGCGAGCGACAGAATCAGACGCAGCGTGTCAAACGACGCAACGGGAGCAAATGTGTCCGTGTAATGCACGCCTGGTATGGCCGTGTATCCCTTGGCAACAAGTCGCGACTTGGCGCGCACGGGCTTTCCGTCTGCCCCGAGTTTCCACTTGAAGATCCAACCGGAGCGCGTCACCTTGTTGCCTGGGCGGCGGTTGACGAGCACCCATGTCCCATTCTTGACGAGCGAGTTGTACTCGTCAAATGTCGGCGCGCGCCAGTCTGGGTGCGCTAGCGCTTCCTCGACCGTCTTGGGTTCCCAGACTGCACCCTGGGCGCCGACTTGAGCTGCGGCAACGCATGCGAGCACCGCACTTGCCGACTCAACAGACTTGCTGAGATCCGAGTCCGGGTGCGCACGTAGAAACAGTGTCGGCAAATCGAGATCGACAATTCCGGACAGGGGCGAGCCTGAGTCAACGCCAGGGCCAGCTAGGGAACGAACAAGAGGGGCCGAAGCGTCAGTGCAATCACTATTCAGCCGCAACACGCGCACTTTCTCAACTGCGTCAGCAGCACGTTCGACGCCCCTTTTAGGTTCAGGATCCGCCTCCCCCACGTCGGGCGTACTGCGGACGCGGGCAATGGCGTCGGGATCAAAACGGCGAGCGACCTCGGGCTGTAGGCCGCGCAAACGGCGCGATCGCCGCGCGACGGGCGCTTGAGCATCAGGTCGAAGAGCACCAACACCCCCATCGCTCACTTCTGGCGCATCGGCCTGACGACCGCGCCGCGCACCACGCCCGATCTCCTCATCAACAACTTCATCGCCACCAACGCCATCGACCACAGTCGACGGCACGTCCAGCGACCCCAAATCAACTCGCACGGGCGACCCAACCTTGACCTTGGCCGACGGCAACGTGCGAGGAGCACCAGCAACAACACGCGACTCAGCAACACAGAGCCGCTCGGCAAACTTGACATCGCGCGTGACAAACACCTTCTGTCCGTCCCACACGCGGTAGCCGTCGCGCGTGACCCACGGCAACTCGTCTCCATAGCCAACCATGCGCACTGCCACACCTGCAGCGAATCCGGACGCGCCCTGACGCACTTGCGTCGTCGGAACAACAGTGCCACCAAGCGAGCCCCACACCTTGCACTTCGACATGTTGGGTGACGCCCCGAAAACAACCTGGTATGGCGAGCGACCACCGAGCGAGTCACTTGGCACACGGTTGCGCACAGAGCACGCCACACGCACACACTCTGGCCAGAGGAAATCCGGCGCCTTGGCGGCTGTCATGGCCGCACGCACCATCGACTTGAGCACACCCTGCGTCCGCTCGGCAAGCCCATTTGACTCTGGCGAGTTCGGAGACGTTGTCGACAAGTGCATGCGACGCAAGAGCAGAATTGAGCGTAAACTGTTGCCAATGAACTCGCCACCATGGTCGCTGTGCAGCCGGCCCGCAGACACGCCAAAGAACGACTCGGCGTGCTTCAGCAAATCGAGAAACTGCGGTCCAAAGTCGCCCTTGCGCCAGAGAAGCAGCACGAAGCACCAGCGTGAGTACTCGTCTGTGACCGTCGCAAAGTAGTTGACACCCCCCATGCCGACCGTCTTCATCGACACCAAATCAGCGTGGAGGACGCCAAATAGTCGATTCGCACGCAAATGGCGCAGCGGATGCGGCTGGCTGCGCGCGTTGGCCACAAGACACGTCATACACTCGTGTAGCGGCTTGGCCACACCCACGTCGTCCTTGATACCATGTTCGAGTGTACACACGGCCGAAACGCGATCATGACCAACGTGAAAGAGTCGCGCGTGCCACAGCTCGGCGAGTGACACTTTCTTGACCGCATCGGCGACATGCGCACCAACAGGTCGCTTACCCCAAACGTCGAGCACCCGCGCGTCCTTGGTTGGTCCCTTCTCGCACACGCCTGGGACGATCCACGTATCCCCATGCCGCACGCCCTTGGCGAGCAGATCTCCTGTCTCGCAATGCACGAACTGGACGTCTCGATCCCTGAAGATGACTCGCATAGCAGTCCGATCGTACAGCTCAGAGACTGAGACAAGCGTCTTGAAGCCGGGAATGTACCAGACTGGGTCGAGGTGAACAATGTTGCCCGAAGGCGTGTGGATGCGCATCGTGCTCTTACCAATCGGACGGCACACGCGGTGGTCACCCAGTGAGACGAGGAACCCTTCGCCAGGCCGCATGTCGTTGAGCATAGCAAACAGCGACTTGTCGCCGCAAAAGTGCGCGCCAGCAGCCGAGTCGACTTTCGGGCTCTGTGCAAGACGTGCGCGCGCTGACAAAGGCATCAGCGCGTGCGCACGATGATGGTGAGGATCCGGTCCTTCATAATTCGATGCATCGACATGAATGATGGGTGGGTACGTGCCGGGCGGCGTCGCCATGCCCTGATGGCTTTGACGTTCAAGTCTCACGATTTCGGGGCAAAGGGCGACAATCGGGTAGTGCGCAAATCCGTCAAATTCAGCAGCACCAAAAACAACACCAGCGGCGTCCGCACCACGGGCAGAGGCCATCAAACGCTCATACTCGTCCACCGACAAATGCACCATTGCATGTTCGTCGCCGTCCTTGGCCATAACATTCGCGCCCTTCTTTTTGCGCCAGTTCGTGGTTTTAGCGCCGTTCTTGCACTGGTGGTCCCGGTTCGGGCAGAAGCGCACATATTGACCAATCTTGCCACAGTTGTGACAGGCGTTCGTGTCCTTGCGCTTCGTCACAACAAGCGCCTGCGTCTCAGTCCCAGAGCTGCGTTCTAGCTGGTCGGCAGCCCCCTCGAGAATCGTCTGTAATTCGACGAGCGCCATTTCCTCATAGCACTCATCCAATGAGAGCACCATTGGCAAATACTCGGGCGGCAGCGAGGAGAGCAGTGCGAGGACCAAGAACGAGTCGGCAAAGTCGGTGCGCAGGTGCGAGGACGACTTGGCACGTTCATGGCGCCGAATCACGTCAAAACGGCGTTGGAAATCGGCAACATGCTCACGAACCGCTGCAGCACCAGAGCCCGACATGGGCTTCGTGAACAGCCCCTTGACATTGGCGAGATGAGCTTGCGCGGAACGCTTGTCAAAACGAGCGCGCAGCAGCGCCCACACATTGGCGACACAGGTGGCGTCCGAGAAGACCAGCAGGAGTTAGGACACGATGGCAGACAGCAAAACGACCTTGATGATGCTCCAGATGCACGACTTGGCCTTGTAGCTGTTGTGGGCCATGCATTTCTTGCGTTCGGCAGCCACCAGGCCGTTCCAATAGAGCGCATTGGCAACAAACTTGACGTCCGAGTCGAGCTCAATGAGTTTCTTGAATTGCGCGTCCGTCATTTCCTCTTGCTGTTGCAGTGACACGACCTCGAAATTGGCGTCAACCAAAATCTTGAAGGACTTGAGTTCGAGCAGGTCTTCGAGCTGGTCGGCGGTCAAAAAACCGAGAAAACGGTCAGCAAACGTCGGCCAGTTCGTGCCATCGGCCTTGAGCATCTCAATTGTTGCTGGTTGGCCGGAGATCGGCGTCTTGACCGAGACAGACGAGGTCATGGTGACGGTCATGGTGCAGGTCGAAAGTTGGCAAAAATCGTCGAAATCGAGTCGAAAAAATCGGCGTCGCGCTGTCTCGAGCGGATGCAGCACGTTTCGGGTGGTGGTGGTTCGAGTTTCGGTTGTCGTCGTCGTCGTCGTGGTGACGGATGGGTCCAGCGTGGCCCCTACTCGGTCGGTCGGTCAAATCGGTCCGTTTCTCGCAGAAATCGGCGAGCACAGCAGCAGCGGGTCCACGACGAGGATAACAGCAGCGTTCGTTCGGTCCGTGAGCGCTTGGGATGCGCTCAGGGCTCATAACCTTTCGCAAGGTTGAGCGGGAGAAGGAATGCATTTGGTGTGTGCACTCTGCACTTCAGCGGTGGTGGCAACCATAACCTAGGTTGCCACCATCATTTACACAAGAATCCAACTCGAACAGCTCCAACAAGGAAACAATGAGGGAAGACAAAAAACAAGAATCACAAATGCGAGACGAACACTTCGACACATCGTGAACACAGTTGGCAACCATGCGATCCGGTAGTTCGAGCTGGAAGCTCACAGGCGAGCGTTGTGCAATGACCTTGAACAGTCCGATATACGATGGCTGGAGCTTGGCTGTGACTGGGAGTCCAGCAGTATCGGCGTTCATGTTGCGTGCATTGAGCATGACGAAATCGCCGATTCGTGGTTGCCAAACAGCTGCTTGGTTTCAAGGATTGTGTTGCAGCATGCGCTGCTGCGAGTCCAAGATGGCATCATGAATGCGGAGAAGTCGTGGGGCCAGGTCGCTGAACATCGGTGGATCGAGACAAGTGGCCGTAAACGTGGTTGGTGGAAGGGAGGACGAAGAACGAGTTGGCAAAGTTGGTACACAGATGCAAGGACGACTTGGCACGTTCATGGCGCCGAATCACGTCAAAACGGCGTTGCAAATTGGCAATGTGCTCGCAAACCGCAGCAGCACCAGAGCCCGACATGGGCTTTGTGAACAGCCCCTTGACATTGGCGAGATGAGCTTGCACGGAACGCTTGTCAAAACGAGCACGCAGCAGCGCCCACGCATCAGCGACACAGGTGGCGTCCGAGAAGACCGGCAGGAGTTCAGACGCAATGGCAGACGGCAAAACGACCTTGATGATGCTCCGGATGCACGACTTGGCCTTGTAGCTGTTGTGGGCCATGCACTTCTTGCGTTCAGCACCCGCGGGACCGTTCCAAAAGATCGCATCGGCAACAAACTTGACGTCCGAGTCGAGCTCAATGAGTTTCTTGAATTGCGCGTCCGTCATTTCCTCTTGCTGTTGCAGTGACACGACCTCAAAATCGGCGTCAACCAAAATCTTGAAGGACTTGAGTTCGAGCAGGTCTTCGAGCTGGTCGGCGGTCAAAAAACCGAGAAAACGGTCGGCAAACGTCGGCCAGTTCGAGCCATCGGCCTTGAGCATCTCAATTGTTGCTGGTTGGCCGGAGATCGGCGTCTTGACCGAGACAGACGAGGTCATGGTGACGGTCATGGTGCAGGTCGAAAGTTGGCAAAAATCGTCGAAATCGAGTCGAAAAAATCGGCGTCGCATCTGTCTCGACGGATGCAGCACGTTTCGGGTGGAGTTGGTTCGAGTTTCGGCTGTCGTCGTCGTCGTCGTAGTGACGGATGGGTCAAGCGTGGCCCCCTACTCGGTCGGTTGGTCAAAATCGGTCCGTTTCTCGCAGAAATCGGCGAGCACAGCAGCAGCGGGTCCACGACGAGGATAACAGCCAGCGTTCGTTCGGTCCGTGAGCGCTTGGGATGCGCTCAGGGCTCATAACCCTTCGCAAGGTTGAGCGGGAGAAGGAATGCATTTGGTGTGTGCACTCTGCACTTCAGCGGTGGTGGCAACCATAACCTAGGTTGCCACCATCATTTACACAAGAATCCAACTCGAACAGCTCCAACAAGGAAACAATGAGGGAAGACAAAAAACAAGAAACACAAATGCGAGACGAACACTTCGACACATCGTGAACACAGTTGGCAACCATGCGATCCGGTAGTTCGAGCTGGAAGCTCACAGGCGAGCGTTGTGCAATGACCTTGAACAGTCCGATATACGATGGCTGGAGCTTGGCTGTGACTGGGAGTCCAGCAGTATCGGCGTTCATGTTGCGTGCATTGAGCATGACGAAATCGCCGATTCGTGGTTGCCAAACAGCTGCTTGGTTTCAAGGATTGTGTTGCAGCATGCGCTGCTGCGAGTCCAAGATGGCATCATGAATGCGGAGAAGTCGTGGGGCCAGGTCGCTGAACATTGGTGGATCGAGACAAGTGGCCGTAAACGTGGTTGGTGGAAGGGAGGACGAAGAACGAGTTGGCAAAGTTGGTACACAGATGCAAGGACGACTTGGCACGTTCATGGCGCCGAATCACGTCAAAACGGCATTGCAAATTGACAATGTGCTCGCAAACCGCAGCAGCACCAGAGCCCGACATGGGCTTTGTGAACAGCCCCTTGACATTGGCGAGATGAGCTTGCACGGAACGCTTGTCAAAACGAGCACGCAGCAGCGCCCACGCATCAGCGACACAGGTGGCGTCCGAGAAGACCGGCAGGAGTTCAGACGCAATGGCAGACGGCAAAACGACCTTGATGATGCTCCGGATGCACGACTTGGCCTTGTAGCTGTTGTGGGCCATGCACTTCTTGCGTTCAGCACCCGCGGGACCGTTCCAAAAGATCGCATCGGCAACAAACTTGACGTCCGAGTCGAGCTCAATGAGTTTCTTGAATTGCGCGTCCGTCATTTCCTCTTGCTGTTGCAGTGACACGACCTCAAAATCGGCGTCAACCAAAATCTTGAAGGACTTGAGTTCGAGCAGGTCTTCGAGCTGGTCGGCGGTCAAAAAACCGAGAAAACGGTCGGCAAACGTCGGCCAGTTCGAGCCATCGGCCTTGAGCATCTCAATTGTTGCTGGTTGGCCGGAGATCGGCGTCTTGACCGAGACAGACGAGGTCATGGTGACGGTCATGGTGCAGGTCGAAAGTTGGCAAAAATCGTCGAAATCGAGTCGAAAAAATCGGCGTCGCACTGTCTCGAGCGGATGCAGCACGTTTCGGGTGGTGGTGGTTCGAGTTTCGGTTGTCGTCGTCGTCGTCGTGGTGACGGATGGGTCCAGCGTGGCCCCTACTCGGTCGGTCGGTCAAATCGGTCCGTTTCTCGCAGAAATCGGCGAGCACAGCAGCAGCGGGTCCACGACGAGGATAACAGCAGCGTTCGTTCGGTCCGTGAGCGCTTGGGATGCGCTCAGGGCTCATAACCTTTCGCAAGGTTGAGCGGGAGAAGGAATGCATTTGGTGTGTGCACTCTGCACTTCAGCGGTGGTGGCAACCATAACCTAGGTTGCCACCATCATTTACACAAGAATCCAACTCGAACAGCTCCAACAAGGAAACAATGAGGGAAGACAAAAAACAAGAAACACAAATGCGAGACGAATACTTCGACACACAAAGCCCATGTCGGGCTCTGGTGCTGCAGCGGTTCGTGAGCACGTTGCCAATTTCCAACGCCGTTTTGACGTGATTCGGCACCATGAACGTGCCAAGTCATCCTCGCACCTGCGCACCGACTTTGCCGACTCGTTCTTGGTCCTCGCACTGCTCTCCTCGCTGCCACCCGAGTATTCGCCAATGGTGCTCTCATTGGGTGAGTGCTATGAGGAAATGGCGCTCGTCGAATTACAGACGATTCTCGAGGGGGCTGCCGACCAGCTAGAACGCAGCTCTGGGACTGAGACGCAGGCGCTTGTTGTGACGAAGCGCAAGGACACGAACGCCTGTCACAACTGTGGCAAGATTGGTCAATATGTGCGCTTCTGCCCGAACCGGGACCACCAGTGCAAGAACGGCGCTAAAACCACGAACTGGCGCAAAAAGAAGGGCGCGAATGTTATGGCCAAGGACGGCGACGAACATGCAATGGTGCATTTGTCGGTGGACGAGTATGAGCGTTTGATGGCCTCTGCCCGTGGTGCGGACGCCGCTGGTGTTGTTTTTGGTGCTGCTGAATTTGACGGATTTGCGCACTACCCGATTGTCGCCCTCTGCCCCGAAATCGTGAGACTTGAACGTCAAAGCCATCAGGGCATGGTGACGCCGCCCGGCACGTACCCACCCATCATTCATGTCGATGCATCGAATTATGAAGGACCGGATCCTCACCATCATCGTGCGCACGCGCTGATGCCTTTGTCAGCGCGCGCACGTCTTGCACAGAGCCCGAAAGTCGACTCGGCTGCTGGCGCGCACTTTTGCGGCGACAAGTCGCTGTTTGCTATGCTCAACGACATGCGGCCTGGCGAAGGGTTCCTCGTCTCACTGGGTGACCACCGCGTGTGCCGTCCGATTGGTAAGAGCACGATGCGCATCCACACGCCTTCGGGCAACATTGTTCACCTCGACCCAGTCTGGTACATTCCCGGCTTCAAGACGCTTGTCTCAGTCTCTGAGCTGTACGATCGGACTGCTATGCGAGTCATCTTCAGGGATCGAGACGTCCAGTTCGTGCATTGCGAGACAGGAGATCTGCTCGCCAAGGGCGTGCGGCATGGGGATACGTGGATCGTCCCAGGCGTGTGCGAGAAGGGACCAACCAAGGACGCGCGGGTGCTCGACGTTTGGGGTAAGCGACCTGTTGGTGCGCATGTCGCCGATGCGGTCAAGAAAGTGTCACTCGCCGAGCTGTGGCACGCGCGACTCTTTCACGTTGGTCATGATCGCGTTTCGGCCGTGTGTACACTCGAACATGGTATCAAGGACGACGTGGGTGTGGCCAAGCCGCTACACATGTGCATGACGTGTCTTGTGGCCAACGCGCGCAGCCAGCCACATCCGCTGCGCCATTTGTGTGCGAATCGACTATTTGGCGTCCTCCACACTGATTTGGTGTCAATGAAGACGGTTGGCATGGGGGGTGTCAACTACTTTGCGACAGTCACGGATAAATACTCACGCTGGTGCTTCGTGCTGCTTCTCCAGTGCAAGGACGACTTTCGACCACAGTTTCTCGATTTGCTGAAGCACGCCAAGTTGTTCTTTGGCGTGTCTGTGGGCCAGCTGCACAGCAACCATGTTGGCGAGTTCATTGGCAACAGTTTACACTCGACTCTGCTCTCACATCACATGCACTTGTCGACAACGTCTCCGAACTCGCCAGAGTCAAATGGGCTTGCCGAGCAGACGCAGGGTGTGCTCAAGTCGATGGTGCGTGCGGCCATGACGGCCGCCAAGGCGCCAGATTCCCTCTGGCCAGAGTGTGTGCATGCAGCGTGCTATGTGCACAACCATGTGCCTAGTGACTTGCTCAGTGGTTGCTCATTATACCAGGTTGTGTTTGGCGCATCACCCAACATGTCGAAGTGCAAGGTGTGGGGCTCACTTGGTGGTGCTGTTGTTCAGATGACACAAGTGCGTCCGGGCGTGTCTAGATTCGCTGCAGGTGTGGCAGTGTGCATTGTTGGTTATGTAGACGAGTTGCTGTGGGTCATGCGCGATGGCTACTGCGTGTGGGATGGACAGAAGGTGTTTTTCACGCGCAATGTCAAGTTTGCTGAGTGGCTCTGTGTTGCAGAGTCGCGTGTTGTTGCTGGTGCTCCTCGCACGTTGCCATCGGCCAAGGTCAAGGTTGGGTCGCCCGTGCAAGTTGATTTGGGGTTGCTGGACGTGCCATCAACTGTGGTTGATGGCATTGGTGGCGATGAAGTTGTTGAGGAGGAGATCGGGCATGGTGCGTGGCATGATCAAGTTCAAGTGCCTCTGGCAGTTCCAGATCAACTTTCTGTGGTCAACCTGATTGCCGAGCTCCCACTGTCGGGTCCGGTGTTGGAGCGCAATAATCTGCAAGCTGGCGAGAGGCCCGGTTTGCCGCAGGTGGACCGGGGACTAATGGGGGCCCTTGCAGACATGGGGGAGCCTGGTCGTCACGCCAGTGCACCAGAAGTGGGCGATGGGGGTGTTGGTGCTCTTGGACCTGATGCTCAAGCGCCCATCATGCGGCAATTGCGCCATTTGCGCAGCCTACAGCCTGAGGTCACTCGCCATTTTGATCCCGACGCCATTGCCCGCATCTGCAGTACGCCCGACATGGGGGAGGTGGATCCTGAACCTAAATGGGGTGTCGAACGTGTTGCTGATGCAGTTGAGAAAGTGTGCGTGTTGCAGTTGAATAGTTATTGCACTGACGCTTCGGCCCCTCTTGTTCGTTCCCTAGCTGGCCCTGGCGTTGACTCAGGCTTGCCCCTGTCCGGAATTGTCGATCTCGATTTGCCGACACTGTTTCTACGTGCGCACCCGGACTCGGATCTCAGCAAGTCTGTTGAGTTGGCAAGTGCAGTACTTGCATGCATTGCTGCAGCTCAAGTCGGCGCCCAGGGTGCAGTTTGGGAACCCAAGACAGTTGAGGAAGCGCTAGCACACCCGGACTGGCGCACGCCGACATTTGATGAGTACAACTCGCTCATCAAGAATGGGACATGGGTGCTCGTCAACCGCTGCCCAGGCGACAAGGTGATGCACTCCGGTTGGATCTTCAAGTGGAAACTCGGGGCAGACGGAAAGCCCGTGTGCACCAAGTCGCAACTTGTTGCCAAGGGATACACAGCCATTCCAGGCGTGCATTACATGGATACGTTTGCGCCCATTGCATTGTTTGACACGCTACGTCTGATTCTGTCGCTTGCCGCGTATCTCAAGGTCCAGCCACTGCAGCTCAACATCAAGACAGCCTTCCTGTACAGTTACATCAAGGAGCGCATGCTCATGGAGCAGCCACCAGGCTTCGTTGACAAGAAGAACTCAGACAAGGTCTGCATGCTCATTAAGGTGCTGTATGGCACCAAGCAGGCCCCGCGCATGTGGTTCTGCCGTTTGGCCGATTACCTGATTTCACTCGGATTCGTGGAGTCCAAGTATGACAAGTGCCTGTTCATGCACAAGATGGGCAAGGGCGTGATCTTCATTGGAGTCTATGTCAACGACTTGCCGATTGTTGTGTCAACCAAGGAGCTGCACAAGTGGATTGTCGACAAGTTGAAGTCCGAGTTCAAGGTGACGACTTGGGCGATGTGGCATGGTTGCTTGGGTGCAAGATTACGTACAGCGACGACAGGTCAATTTACCTTGACCAGAGCCAGTACATCAAGTCAATGGGCAAGCGGTTCTAGATCCCTGAAAAGATGCGGCCGGTGATCCCAATGCAACCCAACGACTTCAAGGAGCTGCTCGAGTTGCCCAAGATCATTGATCCAGTCGTGAAAACCGAGTACCTCACCATTGTCAGGTTGCTGCTCTTTGTGGCAACCAAAATGCGGCCGGACATTGCTGCTGCGACTGCAATTCTTGGCCACTTCATTTATGCACCTGGTACGCTACATCTCGAGGCCGCAAAGTGGCTTGTTGGGTACCTGTTGGGCACGTCGAACCTCGGCATCAAGTTTTTGGGCAAGGATATGAAACTTGACGCGTTTGCTGATGCCGATTGGGCCGAGGATCGTGGTGACTGCAAGTCGACATCGGGTTTTGTGATATGGGTTGGCAGTAGCCCTGTTGCCTGGTGCTCAAAGAAGCAGATGCTTGTGGCAAAGTCAACCATGGCTGCTGAGTACATGTCGGCAAGCTTAGTGGGTGACACAATCCTTACAATATGCGCACTGCTGGAAGAGCTCGGGTACAAACAGGATGGACTGATGCCACTCATGGAAGATAACAAGTTGGTGGAGCGTGTCGCCAAGGACGCCCTGCTCTCGTTGAAACATGTTGAGATCCACGCCCACTGGTTGCAGGACCAAGTTGCCAAGAAGGCAATTGACCTGCAGCACGTGGACATGGAGAACCAGATTGCCGACATTTTGACCAAGCCGCTTGCTGCTCCTGCATTCCACAAGCTTTGTGACATGATTGGAGTTGTGGAAGTGCTTGCTCCATGCGCGTAGGGAATGCTTGCTGTGGGGGAGTGTTGAAGTGTTCGTCTTGCATTTGTGTTTCTTGTTTTTTTGTCTTCCCTCATTGTTTCCTTGTTGGAGCTGTTTGAGTTGGATTCTTGTGTAAATGATGGTGGCAACCTAGGTTATGGTTGCCACCACTGCTGAAGTGCAGAGTGCACACACCAAATGCATTCCTTCTCCCGCTCAACCTTGCGAAACCAAGTTGTGGGTGTGCATGGCAGAGCAAAACAAGTTGTGTGTGTGTGTGTGTGTGGGGGGGGGGGGGGGGGGGTTGAAAAACTACAAACTGAGCCACAACCTGATGAAGTACATGGAATGACAAGTAGGAATCAACAACAACAACAATAACAACAACATTCACACAATCTCTTCTTATTTCCACCCTCAAACTGCATCCAATGTCCCATGCTGGGTCATTGCACTGTGGGTCGTGCTTGTTCAGGAGTCACTGAGACCTTTTTCACAAACAGTGCTTCAGAAGGTTTCGAATCCATCTGTCATTGTAGCGAACTACCAGTAGCAATGTGAACTCATGCAAGCACACATATCCAGGCCATTGCCATCCATGAGGAGAAGCAGGAAGAGGCCAGCCAGCATGCTGCCCCCAAGTCATTCTGAGCAGCCAAGAGGTGTGGGAAGTGCATTGTGGGCCTCCATTTTCAAAAACGTCCATTTCTTTTTCTACAAATGGCTGTACACGCCTCCAAGGCTTGCTGATCACTATGTTAGGATGTCCAAGGAAGACGTGAGAAATCAATTGAAGCCCAAGCATAATGATGCTGTTATGGTTTCATACATGTCAACGCAAAACTCCAGCTCCTCCTGGTTTAGCAGCAGCAACAACAACAGTTGCCTGGCGATCTCCTCCCTGGGGGGTTGGACGGGCAGTTCCACTGCCCTGCAAAGTTGGAGAAAACATGGCCAAACTCAAACGACTCGTCCCATGTCCATTCCCCACACGCCGTTTCGTGTTGCTCGCAGGCGCAACAGGGCCAGGTGGTGGTGACGGACCAGCCGCTAGCCCTCCAGAGGAATCACGCCGCTCCTGGTCACCGTTTGGCGACGACGATGACGACCAAAACCCCCGGAACAGGCCGCTTCGCCGTGCTGCTGCAGGCGCAGGTCGTGGTGGTGGAACGGACGGATCTGACGCTGGCTTCATTGATGGCGACTTGGTGGTGCGGCGCGTCGCTTGTGCGGACGGGCGCGCGGGTAAATCGGGTGGCGTCGTCGTTGGTGACCGAGGTGACCGCGGTGATTGGGGCGACTCAGCGTTGCGGGCGGAACTGCGGTTCGTGCCGGATCCACGGCGCCGCGTCGCGTCGTGCAGGAGCCCCGATGCGAGGTCGCGCCACGATGAAGAGCCATGGTGCGCCGACATGGTCGACACGGCCCCGCCTATCGCGTCGCGCGACAAGACGTTTTCGACCAAGGCCGGGTCACCTGACTCGAAGACGCGGTTGAGAATTTGCGAAATGTACTTGGTCAAGGTCTGTACCTCGTCGTTGAGCGCCTGCGGGTCGCGCGACGACGGCACGCGATTGGCCGCGTCGTCGCGTTGCTGCTGCACGAGACGGCGCAACTCGGCGAGCAAGAACTCGCCCCACTCGACGCGCGCGGTTGTGACGGTCGGCGACGTCGTTCCGCCGAGTCGTTTCAGCACCTCTACTTCGGACAGCAAAAAGTCTTCGGACGTGCGCGAGACCCTGAGGGCGGCGCGCGTCTCGATGAGATCCTGATGCTGCTGCCGCACGGTCATGGCGAGCCGCGCTCGATCCTCGGCGGCACGGCGCAGCTTCTCGGTCAGGTCCAGGACGGCCAGTTGGTGCATGTGGTCGCGAAGGACGGCCAAGTCGGCAGCCGTCGGGACAGTCGACGGAGACGAGGTCCAGGCCGAAACGAGTGCCTCGACGGCCTCGACATGGGGCGCGAGCTGCGCAGCCAGCGCCGCGTCGTTGATGGCGGCGGTGCCTGGCGACAGCAAAACGGGAGCGTTAATCGAGACGTTGGACAGCGACGGGTCCTTGGACGCACGGGACGGCTCCTGTAAAATGCGATTGTGAAAAAATAATCTGATCAGTGACCTGGCAACAGCGAACCACTGCGCTTCGAGCAAAAGGAAAACATACCGCCGACGTGTTGGCAGCAGACGTTCGTGCGAGCGTGTCTTCGCCACGGGCCGCCATGTTCACGCTTGCCACGAGCGCCTCGCGCAACTGGACACTTAGTCGATCGACATCGGCCCGCAACCGGTCCAGCTCGGCCGCGTCGGTCGCGACCTTGCGGCGCAACCGGAAATGGTCCTCACGCAGGTTGCGTGCCTCGTCCTCAGCCTTTTTCAGCGCAACGGCGACGCGAGCGCCATCGGCGCGCGCCGAGTCTCGCTCCATCATGGCGCGGGCAGCGTCACTCTGTGCATTCTGGACGGCGCGAGCAACTTGGCGCAACTGCGCGGCGGCAGCATCTGCCTGTGCGCGCATTTCGCGAGCGTCCGAGGACGTGGTGTCGAGCGCGCGACGCAGAGCCGAAATCTCGGCCTCGAGGGCAGCGACTTTGTCCTCGTAAGCGGCCTGCATGGCGTGTGCGGCTGCGTCGGCCTCGAGCTGCACCGACTCGGCGAGACGGTCGAGTGCATCGAGCACCTTGGCAGCGCGCTGCTGCGACGACGACAAGGACATGGAATCGCCGGGCGGCGGCGATGCACTGCGCGCATTCGGGTCGAGGTTGATGGACGAGCCGGACGCGCTCAAGACGAGTTCCTGGCGCAGCGAATCGACGAGATCCTGGATCAACCGCAGCATGCGCACGAGCCGTGTGGCCGCGGCACCCCCCGACGCCGCCGAAGGTGCGGTCGGGGCCTCGCGCAGCGCCGGTCCCGTGGTCAGCGCGGTGAGGGCAGTCATGGCAACAGCGGCCGCAGCGGCAGGTGGGGCCGTGGCAGCGCTGGCGAGTGCGTCAGCGTGGGCGCGCGTCAGCTGCGCACGGGCATTGCGCAGCTCGTCGTCTCGCTTGTCGAGAGCGGCCTGGAGGCGCGCGTGGTGCGCGCGGAGAGCGTCATTTTGGCGGCGCAAATCGGCGTTTTCGTCGTAGAGGCCGGCATTGTTTTCCACGATAATCTCGACCTTGGCGCGGAGCTAGAATCAGGGAACGCGAGAGACCGAGACCGAGACTGGTGGTCAGCGCTGCCCAACGGAGAGGCTCTGTATTGCAGGGTACACACGTCTTCGTTTTCGAGGGCAAGCTCGTTGACGAGGCGGCGCAGGTCGAATTCGGCGCGCGCGTCGCTCGGGTCGTCGGTGCTGCTGACACCCGAGAGCGGGCGGTCGGCAAAGATGGCACTCGTTCGCATCATGGCATCGGCGTCACGGCGGGGCGGCAGCGTGTGTGGAAGGAGACGAGCGAACGGGTCCGTCAGTGGTGGGTAAACGGCGCAAGTTGAAGAGACGATGGGTTGAAGAGGCGACGGCGCGGAATGCCGTGCGCGGGGAGCGAGCGAGCACAACACGAGCAAGCGAGCGTGACGAGAGCTGAAGGTTGAGGTTGCAGTCGGCGGTCCGGCGCTTGCGAGTCGAGCGCTTGAGCGTATGTGGGGAGTGTGGTGTGGTGTGTTGGCGCCGTGCCACGTTGCAGCGTCTGGACAGTGGGCGCCGGTCGGTCACTTGCCGCGGAGCACGGCGGCGGGCGGACACGGCGCTCGCCACGTCAAACGGGGTCAACCGCGTACGGTGCAGCGCGACGGAAGGTCGCACGCGGTCGAGGGCGCGCCGTGCTGGACAGAGTGGTGCAGCTGCTGTCGATGTTTGTCGTGGCCCCGTTCAGTCCAGAGGTGGTGCACGTTGCAACTTGGCAACCACCGCTGGCCACGACGAGCGCTCCGGCCAAGACCCACCAGCGACCACCACCGCGACCACGACCACCAGCAACTACCACTGCGACCACTGGCACGACCATCCAACGGCACTGGCGAACACGAGCTCCCAGCGCCGGCAACGCACGGAAATCAGGCTCTGCCAGCCTCACGCCACCACACTGCGCGGAACCCGCCCGCCGCAACAACTGTCCCTCACCACCTGGTCGCGCCTGCATGCTCGCTTCCACGGCACCGCCTTCAACCATGGCGGACCGACCAGGTTGCGGTAGCCTCGGCCCACGTGTCGGTCGCTGCCATGACCACCACGCCGATCTCCGCGTGGTCGTGGTCGGGCCCCTCCTGCGCCGCGCCCTTTGGTGGAGCGCAGCCGCACGCGTCGGGACCGTGGTCATTGCAACCGCTGCCGCGTCTCTCGCTCCGAGTTTTGACGATTCGACCGCCGCTGCGCTCGGGATCGCCCCGCCAGATCTGCGCGGCTTGGCCCTCCATGTGCGCGTCCCGCTCGCTCTCATCAAGTGGGACGCCATCCACATGCTCGGCATCGCCAGCGACGGCCTCACGTACCGCCACGACCATGCCCTCGCGTTCTTCCCGGCCATGCCATGGCTCGCGCGCGTCGTGGCCCGATACGTGCTCGATCCGCTCTTTGGGTCGTCGCGTAGCGGCTCAGATGCAGACGCAAACGACGAGCGACTCTTGCTCGCGTGGGGTGGCATCGTTGTTGCAAATCTCGCCTTCCTTGCAGCTTCTGCTGCATTGTTCGGGTACGGTGCCGCTTCATGCATCGCGGCTCAACCATGGAACTGATCGGCGCCTTGACATTGTCCGACTCAACGACAGCTTGGTCTGCACGGTAACGAAGCGACCACATCGTGCGTTCCTGGCCGCGGTGCTCTTTGCCTGCCAACCCGCGTCCGTCTTTATGTCCTCGTTGTACGGCCCATTTATGCTCTCTTAGACGGTGGGCCAAGTGCTGATCGCGCGTGCGGTTTGGTTGACTGACTCGTCGTTACCAGCTATACCGAGCCCGTGTTCGCGTTCCTGGCCTTTTCCGGCATGTGGGCCATGGAGCAATCATACTGGGCACTCGCGGCTCTGCTCTGGGCCCTGTCGACGCTGGTCCGGTCCAATGGCATCTTGCACACGGGGTTCTTTGCGTACCACTTCCTGTTTGTCAAAGTCCGTCTCGTTGTACGCGTCGTGGTTCGCATCTCGGCCCCTGTCCTCACCTTTCTTCCTCGCCCCCGCAGCCTCGGTTTCGATTTATTATGTACGCCGCCGTCGTCTTCGCGCCATTTCTCTGGTGGCAATTGGTGTCGTGGCACCGATTTTGCACTCCCCCGACCGTAGCCTACACGCCGCCGACCTGGTGCGCGACGCGTCCGCTCGACGTGCCCACACTCGGTACACCCCACCTGCCCGTGCATGGTCTGCCGTATACGGCCGTGCAGGCACAGTACTGGCACGTCGGGTGGCTGCGGTACTGGTCGCTCGCGCAACTGCCCAACTTTGCCTTTGCCGCGCCCGTACTAGTGCACAGTATCGTCCAGATCGTCAACGCGCGCGACTGGCCTGTGCCATACCGCGTCTTGCACGCGTTTTGCGTGTTTTACGGGCTCACGAGTATGCACGTGCAGGTAGTCGTGCGCATGTTCTCGTGCCTGCCGCTCATGTTTTTGACCGAGAGCCGCCGGTGGGTGCTGTACTCGGTGCTGTGGGCGACGGTCGGCGCAATCTTGTTTGGCCTGTTTTATCCCCCGGCGTGATCCGGCTGTTGGAATAGGAAACGGTACTTGATTGTTGAAAATCGTGCGGCGACGCAACAGGCTGATACGAAGGTCAAGAAGTTAGGACTGATGCAAGAGTGATTCCAATAGACTTGTTTCGTGCAAAAACAGCCTCTTGTCCTCAATCCAGCACGCTTAACGAACCTTGCTAGCCGCAAACGCCTTTTTAAGCGCCTGAATCACATCCTCGACAACATCCACGGCATCCTCGACACCAACCGAGACGCGAATCAAGCTATCCGTAATCCCATGCTTGGCGCGCTCCTCGGCCGACAAGTTGCCTTGCGTCATGGTCGCCGGCAATTCGGCCAACGAATCGACCCCACCCAACGAATCGGCGAGCGTGACTGTCTTCAAATGCTGGAAAAACGCCGTGGCCGTGGCCAAATCGCCCTTGATCCGGAACGCGAGCATCCCACCACACCCGGACATTTGCCGTTTCGCGAGCGCATGCTGCAGGTACGACGCGAGCCCAGGGTAAATGACCGACTCGACGTAGGGCGACGCTTCGAGCGCGCGTGCGAGCGCCAGGGCGTTGTGCTCTTGCGCCTGCATGTGCAGGTGCAGCCTCTTGAGCCCGCGGTGCGCGAGGTAGCAGTCCATCTGCGACGGCACGGCTCCGAGCGCCGTCTGCAGTCCGCGCAAGCGCGCGGCCAGGTCAGCGCGCGACGTGATGACCATGCCCATGCACGTTCGAGTGACTGTTGAGGTACTTGGTTGCCGAGTGGACGACCAGGTCGGCGCCGAGCGCGAAGGGGCACTGAAAGTAGGGCGGCATGAGCATGTTGTCGACGCCAATTATCGCGTCGGGGTTGGTGCGGCGTGCGTGCGCTGCGACCGCGGCAATGTCGACGAGTTTCATGGTCGGGTTCGTCGGCGACTCGAGCCAAATGAGCTTGGTCGCGGCGGTCATGGCCGAGACGACCTTGGCCCGGTCCTCGGTGAGGTTGGCAAACGAGGGTGAGTAGCGGGCTTCGTCAGAGTATCAAACGTGCCGCCGGACACGTCGTCCACCGAAACAATGTACGACCCTTGGGTAGCGCCATGATGACCATGGCGATCGCAGCCGACCCGGACGAGAACGCGATGCCGTGCGCGCCGCCCTCGAGCGCAGCGACCGCGGCCTCGAATCCGTTGCGCTTTGGGTTGCTATCGCGCGAGTGGACACAGCCTGATACATTGCACACGCCGAGGATAGAGCCAAAGAGCAATCAATTGGTCGCGTACCGCGTAGTTCTCGCCCGGCGTGCGGTGCTTGAACGTGCGTGCACGACAGCGAAATTGGCGGGGCGACGGCGCCCGTGATGGGATCAGCTGCTGAACCGACGCGCACAGCAGCCGCCCTGCGGGGTGGACAAGCAAGAGTCGCTTGTCGAGAGCTCGGCCTTTGTGATGTGGTTCATGTCTTGGTGCGAGAGAAAGAAGTCCTGTTGATTCCGCCGTCAGCGGATGGAGATCGCAGCGATGGGAGAGGCGGTGGTTGTCAAGAGCACGCCGTCGGGCACTCTGTTCACGAGAAATTCCATTTGGCCAACGACGACTTTCGTGCGATGGAAAGTAGTAACCCACATTGCGCTCATTCACGCAAGCGCGGTCGACGTTTCAGACAGAGATGGCCCCAACAACCCAACAACCCAAGAATATACGCGTAAACTAGACGCCCCGCATAAGTCACATATACCTCAGTTCTCCCCTCCACGATGTGCTACAGTCGCGAGTCGACCCGTCTCTCACCACAGTCCACCGTTTGAGCCGCAATTGTTACAACACGGCCTGATGGTGCGCCACCTCCTGGAGCATCCGCGACCGCCGCGCGTCGCGCGACTCGGGCGTCTCGAGCTGCGCCTGGCGGCGCTCGAGATCGAGCTGGTACAGCGACGGCGGCCGGCGGCGGCGCTGCAGAGGAAACATGCCGCTCCCGCTGCTCGTGGACCCGAAATCCGCCGCCGACGGGTCCGTGAGCATGATCAGGAATGGGTCCGCGGCTGTGACGCTCGCCATGACCGCCGACCCGTGACTCAGCGTCGGCGACGGGCCCGCATACCGCGCGTTGGGTGCACCGCCGAGGTACCCTTCACTGCGGAATGATGGCGCGGCCATGGCAGGTGGCGCGAGTGCCGTGACTGCCGGCGAGTCGACTTCGGCCACGGAGCGCATCGTCGGAGCAGCGGTTGCCTCTTCGTCGGTCACGTCCACCCATACGCTGCTGTGGACGACGCCCGACCCGAGGTGGTTGCTACCCGTCGACCCGCGCCGGAACGTTTCCACGGACGTGCGCACGGTCTGGCTGCCCACCAAACTGCGCCGCCGCGTCCGAAGCGCCATGGACCCGTGCCGCTTGCCCGACCCGGCCACGCTCAGCGGTGTGGGCCGGAGCGACGCGACACTCACAGTGGGAGACGCCGTGTGCGTGACGACGGTTGGAATCAGCGGGCCCGTGTGCACGCCGCGTAGTTGGCCGTGCGATTCGGCGGCGATAGGGCGCATGCGCGCAGCGGGATACGCGCGCTGGTGGTTGGTCCACTACCATGCGCACGAGAGAAAAGTGAGTGGGAACGGTGGCGTGCCCGAAAGATGAGCGCGATAACGTACATGAGCGTGACCTCCCTGCTGTGTATGAGGTGGCGACCCGGGGGAAATATCCGACGACACGTTCCCGACCGCCGCTGCCATCGGTACGGCCGGTGCAACGGCCACCGTCGCGACGGACGTTGCTGAGACGGCCTGCGATGCACTTGCCCCTGTCGTCCTGGGATCGTGTAGCGTGCTCAAAGCGGATGCACCGACCGACCAACGAGCCTTTCGCGAGGCCGACTCGCGCCGCCGCAGGTCATGCACGCTCGGCGACGACACGGTGATGGTAATGGACGGCTCTCCGCGCAAGTTGGCCGCATCCAAGTTGGCCGAGGTCGCGGTGGTAATCCCGGTGCTACCACCAGCACCACCGCCAGAACTGGGACCACTACGCGGCAGCGTCATGGCAACGCTCGAGCGGCTCGTGTGTTCGCCAAAGTTGCCGCTCGAGGAAGGGACCGGGAGCGTGACCATCGACATGCCTGCACCGTCGGGGAGCGAAAAGTAGGATGCCTTGTCGAGGCCGTTGATGTCGATCGAGGGTCGCGAAAGGCCTTGGGGTCCATGGGCGCATAGATGACCTGGCGGTGCGACCAATAAATAGTGTGTCAGAATTCTTTTGGCCGACAACGTCGAGACGGGGCCCCGTATCGGAAATGTTCAACAAAGAGGCCTTGGACGATCCTGCAGACGAACCAGCAACGTCATTCGACGTCAGGGCCACGTTAACGTCGGGCGCCAACTCCTGCGCCGACCGCTTGCCGACATCCACGTTCGATCCGCCCGTTGGCGACGGCAGCGCCATGGACGACTCTTCGGGCCCGTCCCACAAGACAGCGAGCCGCTCGGTTGGCGACCCGGACGCGTGCACGTAGGGGCTTGGTGCGGGTGGTGCTTCGTTGACGGTGGCGAGACTGGGCGAGGCGCCAGTGCGCAGCCGGACCAAAGATCGGTTGCTGCCGCGCGTGCCGGCAGCGTTGATCGTGTTGGATTGCGACCACGATCCCTAAGAATTGAGCGTTAGCATGGGGAGAGACGGGGACAGTCATGAGCGTGCAAAGAAGACAGCGCTCGACGCGAACCATAGTTCCTTGCGGTGCTCCCATGTGAGCACCGGACACTTGCCCATCGTCGCCGTTCGTGGTCAAGGGCACGTAACCAGACCTGTTGACGCCAGCAAAGCCCAACCCCGCCGCGGCGGTCGCGGCACCAATGAAGGTTGGCGAAGAGCCGGGTGGCAAATCCGAGTGGTCGTGCGGGAGCGTCAAGTAGGCGTGCGGGTACATGTGGTTGGCCACGGCGGATCCCGACACGGGCAGGCCTGGTCCATTGAGCGGCGGATCAGCGGTGGCCGCGGCCGGGATCGCCGATCCCAGTTGTCCAGGACCTGGAGCGGCCGAAGAGGCAGCGTTTGCAATCGGGCTGGCCGGTGCAGGGGCCTTCGCGCCAGCCGGGGCCGTGGCCGCTTCCTTCTTGGCCTGGAGGTGGGCCTTGTACTCGTTGGAGAGGACCGTGGCGAGCACGCCGAGGACGGGCACTAGAACAAAAACGGAGATGGCGAGCAGCGTGACGAGCGGTTGCTAAAGGCGCCGGATCGATCACACAGATCAGCTTGATATGATTCGGTTGCCGGAGCCCGAGAATGAATTGAGCGACGCACCAGGTAGACGGCGACGACGACCATTAAGAAGAAACCAAACCAGAGAGCGAGTTGAAGCGCGAGCAGAAACGAATCGACGGGCTTGTCGCGGAACGTTTGCACGGCAGCAGCGATCAGGTCGACGAGTGCGCTCACCTGTCGGCGCACCGCACCCCAGCACCCATGGCCCACGTCGCCGCCGGCCGAGGCGACGCGGTCCAAGTGGACCATGGAGTGGTAGAGGTCGGTGCCGACGGACCCGACGGGCGAGTCGTCTGCGGCGACATGTTCGCTCATGGCCTTTCGCAGCTCGCCGACGAGGGGCCCGTGGAGCGGCGAGTTCGGTGCAGCGGCGGCGGTGGGCGAGGCGACCGGGCCCGAGGGGGCCGAGACGGTGCGGGGCCGCTGGTGCGCTAAGTCGAGGGCGCCGAGCGGTCTTGACATGGTGCAGGTGGTGCCGGTACTGGTGCCGGTCCTCTCGCCGGGCCGGTCGGGGCACGGATCACGCGGCGGAGTGTCACGGCGTTGCCGATGCGTCGTCGATTTGTTGCCTGGGGAAGGTGGCGGGCAATCGGGGGCGCCGGCACGGGGCGATGGCGATGCGCACAAGGGCCGCGCTGGACGGTCGCGGTCGAAGCTATGCGCGATGCGATGCAATCGCGCGCGGTTCGGATGCAGCGGCGAGGCATCGACCGCGGCAGGCGGCGACCGTCAAAGTGCGGGCAGCAGAGAGGCGCGCGGGGCAGAGCTCTTGCGCTCGTTCGCAGCCGTGCCGTCGTCTGCGGGGCTTGTGTGGCCACATTTAGGCGTGCGCTGCTTGGCGAGCGGTCACGCCTTGATTTGATAGCAGGGGCAGGCCAATGATATGGCATGCCAATGACTTCCCAAGGTCCGTGCGCCACGTCGCCTCGCCACCGGCGCCAGCACGCAGCCGTGTGCGACCAGACCAGACCGCTGTGGTTGAGCCGGGAGGCCACGAACGGCAACGTGCCCGACCACCGCCGGCACACGCTGCCACGACCGCGTGCTGCAACTGCCCGCACTCGCTCCGCGACGAGGCCACCGCCGCCATGGCCGCGCCGCTCAGCAGCCCGACCTGGGCCGCGCCGCCGCTTGACCTCGCTGCCGCCGTGCTGCCACAGCGCGCGCACGACGTCGCCCGGCATCCGGTGACTCTCTACGCGCACGCGCCGCGACCAGTGGGTGGCCGCGCGCGCGCCGGCCTGCAAGTCGACGACGACGCTGCCGACAGGGACCGCAATGGCGAGCTGCACGACCCCATGGGCCTCGACCTCCCCTTCACCACCCTGTCCCTGGCCGACGATGCCGACGACAGTAGCGACCAGCACGAGGCCATGACCGATTATGAACCAAACTCAAGGAGCCGAAGCCCGCACGCCGACCGCAGCCGCCATCTTTCTCTTGGCGACGCTCCGCACGCCGCTGCTGCGGCTGCTGAACCCATCTCCGTCACCGGTACGCCTTGTCGCGCGCTTTGGAGTTTGGAGCTCCGTGTGCGTGCTCGAAACGCACGACGTGTGTGTTCCCCCAGCACTCCATCGCCCGCGACTGGTGCCGATACAAACAGGTTCTCTCCTGTTTGGCTCGCTGGTTGGCCCCCCGTGGCGCCCGTGGCGTTCACGGCACGTCTGCACGGCAACGGCTCGGCCCTGTGTCGATCACATCCGTCATTTCATTGGCTGCGCGTCGAGGTATCGCGTTGCTTCCAGCGGCGCGACGCCCCGAACACCAACGCCTCGATCGACCTGGCCGGCGACGAGCGGCGGCAGCGACAGCGTCGCCGCGGCGCCCGCACCTGGCGCTTCAGCACTGGGCTCCACTACGGCCCGCTTCGCGTGCCGACCTTGCTGCTCAACGCTGACTCCCGTGCTCTTGCTCCGCAAACGTGTCGCGTCGCGTATACATAGCCTTCTCCTCGGCCGACTCGCTGGCACTGCCTACTCTCCCTCCACGACCAGACAACGACGGCGACCTCGACTGCGACGCACCGCCCTCGCCGCCCACCTCGCTGCGCTCATTAGCCACCATCAGCACCTTTACAACCGACCTCCCCGACATGAGCGTCGCACCAACACCGCACCCGCGCACCATTGTTCCTGGCGTACCCGCATTTACGCCACCACGACGCGCCAGCGCATCGGCCGCGAGCTCACCGACAGGCCGCACCTCGACTGGTCGACGGCTCTCCGACTGGTTTCGCAGCCTCTCGTCGTCGTCCTCGACCGTCTCCACCGCCAGCACCTCCTCGACGACGCAGGTATTATGCCGCACGCGCCAGCACACGCTCCCACCCAAACCCAAGGCCGAGGACGCCAAGCATCTGGCCGAGTACGCCAAGATGATGAAGGCGGCGCAGGCACGCGACGCAGCGGCTCGCGCCAAGGCCACCAAGTTGCGTCTCGCGCGCGAAAAGGAGGCCATTGCCGCGCTCAACACTTGGACATCGCAGATTTTGCCCAACTGGGACAAGGTGCGGTACGCCAAGAAGACGACCGACTTGTGGTTCAAGGGCGTGCCGCCACGACTGCGCGGTACCGTCTGGGCGCGCGCCGTCGGGAATCCGCTGCACGTTTCGCCCGACGTCTACGAGCTCTGCAAGCGCCGTGCCGCCGATGCGCTCACGTCGCATCGCATGCAACGTGCGGCCTTGGACGCGGCACTCGTGGAAGCGGTCGCAAAACGAACGCGCGCACCATCCTTATCGTCGGGTGAGTCGTCGGCTGCGACGCTCTCGGGGCATGGTGAAACTGCACCGCCACAGCAGCCCATGGTCTTCCAGGGGCGCAAGGACACGCTCGACTTGATTGCCAATGATATTTCGAGGACATTTCCGGCGCTCGGCGTGTTCCAGCAGCCCAACGGTCCGCTGGCCGAGCCACTGGCATCGGTCCTCGAGGCCTTTGCCGTCTACCGCGCCGACATGGGGTACTGTTTTGCATCAAACTCTGCTATTTTGCATTTTTTCAAAGAGGAGGATGTGGCAACTTACCCCCCCCCCCCCCCATCCACGCGTTTTTTTTTCCAGTTACGTCCAAGGCATGAGTTATCTCGCCGCGATGCTGCTGCTCAACATGGATGACTACTCGGCGTTTGCAACGCTCTGCACCATGTTCCGGCACCGGTCGGGCGTCTTGCCCGTCTTCTACCGGCTCGACCTCTCGCTCGTGGCCAAGTATTTTTCCGTCTTTTCCACGTTACTCGCACAAGTCAGCCCCGGCCTCGCCGCGCACTTTGACCGCATTGGCCTGCGCCCCGAGTTTTTCCTCTACGAGTGGTTCCTGTCACTATTCAGTAAACCGCTCCCGCTCGACATGGCTGCACGCGTCTGGGACCTCTACTTTCTCGACGGCGACGCGGCACTGTTCCGTGTTGCCGTGGCCCTGCTGCGGTTCCATGAGCGGCAACTTGTCGGGCTCGCATTTGACGAGTGCATCTCGGACGTGCTCAGGCTGCCCGGACGGATCAAGCCAGGACCCGCCGGGCGTGTGGGCGAGGTTGATGCCGACGTGGCGTTCTGGGACTGCGTGCGCGAAAGTGTTCCGCTCGACCGCGACGCATACCGCGCACTGTGTCGTGGCGCCGGGCTCGTGCCGCCCGAGTAGTCGGCCGTCGGGGTGTGGACGACGTGTTTGTGTCATACTTTGCCTTTGGAGTCGCGCCGCGCCTGGTCTGCGGCGGCATCGCTTGTTTGTTGTTTCTTTTCCGCCCACGTGTCTTTTCCTCTTCACGCGCCTGCACGGCGCAGCACATACAAAGAGACCCTGGCACCAAATGTGTTTTGTCTCGCTTCTTCTCGACTGCGTGTGCAGTAATGCCGCTCTGGCAGCGATCGGACCTGCGCGAAGCGCTTGAATAGACATTTCGACGCGCCTCAACGGTTCTTTGAAACGACTTGGCGCCCCAGGGACGGCAGGGATGACCGGCGATACGTGCGTCTGGATTGAATGAGCAGAGGAAGCGACAGGAAAAGTCGCGGAAACGCGTCTCGCATCCGTCTCTCACTGAACAGCAAGCTTGTGCATCCGACCAGAATGCACGACGGATAACTTCAAGAATAGAGTGGTTTTGGTACAATCGTATTTACAAACCGACGTTTGCGCAGCCGCCAGGGCGCGCACATTGGCCCATGCCAGGTCCCAGCTGTTTTCGGCCACAAATCTTGGCGACGACACCATTGGGCCGTATTGGCTTCCCCTGCTCACGACTTGCTGACATCCTGCTCCGAAGCGCCCTTTGAGCACGAGCTACGTGACGCTTCCAGAGCGGCAATCTTGGCCCGCAACCGCGCATTGTCCTTGGCGAGCACGTCGCGTTCTTCCATGAGTTGCGCGCACGTGGCCTTGAGCATCGAAATGGTCGTTGCTGACGTGATGGCCTCCATTCGACGTGGGGGCGACAGGTGCATCGGCGATGGCTGCCGCCTCCGGCGCCGTTCCAAGACCGCGGTCGCGGCCGAGACCAACAGCGTCATTTCGAGTCCGGTCCACGCAGGCATCACAAGCACGTCCGTAGCGATGAGAGACATGACTTGCGGTCGGTCGATAGAGCTGAACGCGGATCTGTGCAGGTCGTCGTTGTGGTCGTCGGCGAGTGAGCGAGAAGCTGGTCGGCCGGCCGGTCGACGAAGAGGGCGACACACTTACGTATGGTTGTCAGCCAAGTGGCGAGTCGTGGCGAAGGGGCTCCTATACATCGGCATGCGCGCGCTTCATGTACGGGTCGCGTTGGCAGGTCCGCAGATACATGGCGCCTCCCTTGTACTCGCCATCGGCGTCGTTCGCCTAGTCGCAACCTCCACGCCAGACGCCAGACGCGGCGACGCGACGGCAGTCCCGGTCGATTCCCTGGCCAGCCGCAACCGCGCCTGTTGCGCACTGCAGACGCAGACGCGCGCGTCCGACAACGCGAAATGGTTGGAGAAGATTCAAAATTGAATGACTTGTGATTCGTTTCGGAGCGAGAGGAGGGATTAGACGCGGATACATGAGAACAAAGAAGCAAAAGCATATTCCAAAAGAGCTGGAGCGGACAGAGCAGAGAGACGCAACGGGAAAAGGACAGGCATAAAACCAAGGACAGACAACAATGACGCGGCCTACATTCAAAAAACGGAGACAAAAATCCGAAAGCGCGCGGGAATGCAACTGGACACGAAGGCATTACGACTTCATGTCGCCCAAGGACTTCATCTTGCGCACGCTCTTGGTAAACGTGCTCTTCAACCGGTCGCTCAGTGTTTTGGTCCCACTCGAGTCGTCCTCAAGCGAGCTCGCCGACATCATGACCTTGGGCGACGGCCCTGTCCGTGCCGGCGCAAGCGCAGCACGGAAAGGCCCAGTTTGCGGCGGCGAGGCCGGCGTGGGACCCCACCCATGCTGTGCCGCGAGTGTTGGCCCGGAAATGACCATGCCTGACGCCGCGGACGCGCCCGTCACTGGCCGGGCCCGCGGTGCCGACGCCATCGTTGTCGGGAGCGGGTCAATCGTGAGCGTGACCAATTCCGTGAGATCAGGTCGGCGCGACTGCCGACCGGCGCCGTTGCCGGGCGCGTTGGAGGAGTTTGCACGCGAGAGACCGCTATTGAGCGTTGTTGACGCTGTCGGGCCCGTAGGCCGCGTGGGCAGGCGCAGGTCCGGTTGCGACTGTGCAAACAAGGCGTTCGACCGGCCATTGTACAGGCCTGCGGGCCCTTGCTGCGGCAGGTTGCCGTGCGTCATGGCCATCCCCGGGTGCGCGTACGGGAACGCGACGCGCGCGCGTGCCGTGGCGCCGACCGCGGCAGAAACCGTCAGCGACAGGTGGCTGCCCGTGGCCGCGGAACTGGCGAGGTCACTCGAAATACCATCCTCGTCCTCGTCGTCATCATCGTAGGCGTTGGGGTCAAAGTCCTCCGAGTACTCGTCGCCGTCCTCGGCGGGCAGCGTCACAACGAGCGACTCGATGCGCGAGGCCGCGCGCAGGTTCGACATGGACGCGGTCGCACGCAAGTGTTGCATGTGCGACGCGCTCGATGCATTCGATGCAAGCGACGACCGCACGGCCGCGGCCGGGTTGGCCGTGCTGTACGGGTACGGCTGCGGGTGCGCCTGCTGCGCCTGCGGGTACGCTATGGCGCCAGGGGCGGTAGCACCCGCCGTGGTCACGGGAATCGTCGGCGTGCCAAATCCGTTGGGTCCAATGACCGAGCTTCCGACGGCCGAGCTGCCCATGACCGAGGACGCCGTTGATGCAGCGCGTGGGCGAGCCGGCGGGATCGCACGTTGCTGCTGCTGGGCATGTTGCTGCGGCAGTCCTGGCCTCGGCGCGACACCTGCAGGCGCAACGGCCGCCTCGGCCATCCGAATCGCCTCCGCCAAGTGCGCGTGCGACGGCGACGTGAGCGGGCCGGTAGTCATGGGCTGCGGCGGTTGCGTGCGCGTCACGGTCGGTGGCCCCTGCCGCGGCGCGGTCCCACGCGGTGTGCCGAGCGGCGACGGCCCAACAGGTGTGCGCAGCGACAAGCTCGCCGTCGACCCGCCGTACATCTGGTAGAGCTGGCCAAGACCAGTGCTGTTGCCGGCGCGCGGCTGCGAGAGCGAGTTCTGCGGCGGCGTGGTGGTCGGGGTCTGGTACGGCAGCGCCGATGTGGACCCATTGGTCTGCATCGCGCCGAGTGCCGCGAGGCCTGTCGGCTTGGCCGCTTGCAGCTGCGCCACGAGCTCCTGGATCCGCGCGTCCTTTTCGTCGAGTTCGGACGCAAACTGCGCGTTCTGGTCCTGCAGCGCACGCACTTGGGTCCCAAGCGTGCGCACCTGCGTCATAACGCCCTGCACCACCAGCTCGTCCTCGAGGGACCCGTCTGCGCCAATCAGTTCGCGCAAGGGCGTGAGCAGTGCAGCGACGCCCGCGGCACCATGAGCGCGAGCGACGGCCATACCGCGCTGCACCGCCGCGAGCTGCTCGTCCTTCGCGCGGTTCATTGCCGCTAGCTGGTCGTCCTTGGCCTGCACTTGCGCGCGTAGAGACGCGACCTGGTCTGCGTGCCCGCGGTCCATGGACTGCCGGTGCCGCGTCTTCTCGAGCTCGAGCCGTTTCGCGAGCACCGACACCAAGTCATTGGCCTTGTCGTGCATGTCCTGCGCGAGTGCCTCCCACCGCTCGCACGAGACGCCCTGCGGCGAATGAGCAGCCTCGCCGTCAATCGTGGAGACGGGCCGTGCGGCCTTGGCCTCGCTACGCACGCGCTCAAACTCGACGCGCGCGGCACGAATCGCCTCGCGGCATTCGGCCATGTCGCGGTCGTCGGTCGCGAGGGCAACGCCCGAATCGAATGGGCCCTGCTCGGGTGGCGCGTCGGCCGGGTCGAGGAGATCGAGCGTCTGTACAACTTGGTCGTGCCACGCGTCAATCCACTGCAGGGCGATTCTGCGACTGCGGCACGACGAGTCGACAACGCGCCGGTATTCGGTGAGGACTTGATGCAGGTCGTTGGTTGCGTCGTCGCCGGCGGGTGGAGTCGGAATCGGTGGTGCTGTGGCATCGGGAGGCTGCGCGGATGCGAGCGACGGGACGGGAGTTTGCAGCGCCTGGAAGATTAGAGCTGTCAGCCATACTGGTACGCGCCCCGTCATGCACTGGAGAGCGTACCGGTTGGAGAATATTGGCCGCTTCCAAGAGCGCGCGAATATCATCAAATTTGTCGCCATAGTTGAGCGCCGACCACCCGTGCTTGTCGCGGTGCGTGACCGACGCACCAAACTCGAGCAGCGTCTTGACGACGCCGACGTGGTTGTCGCGCGCCGCGTACATGAGAGCGGTGCCGTTGTGCGTGTCGACGCAGTCCACATTGGCGCCGTGCTCGAGCATCTTGAGCACGTACTGCTGCTTGCCGAGGTAACCTAGCGGGCATACACGCGCAGAATTGGGATCAGTGTTTGCGTAACGTGTGACATGGTTGGCGCTGCGAAACGTACTCGCAAGAATGAACGGCGAGATGCTGTGGATGCAGTCGTGGCCGCGCTCAAACTCGGCGGGCGGCAGCCGCTTGACGAGCATGTCGAAGATTTCGGCGTGGTGCGGGTGCACTTGGCTCACGAAGGGCAGGTTCTCGGACGTGATGTCGAGCGTGTCGATACCGAAGACACACGCAATCAGCGGCGTACTGTCGCAGGCCATCGAATCCGGTCGTTAGCCATGGAACTGCTGGCGGGGTTGCCGCCACGACGAAAATTGACTCTGAAATAAAGAAAAAAGCGTACCGGCCGAGCGAATCCGGCGCCTCAATGTCGTCGGCAAGCGTGCCGTCCCGCTCGAGCACATGTAGGAGCCGTGCAACGAGTCGTACGTTGCCCGCAAGAATGGCAAGTACCAGCGGGGTCGCATTGTAGCGCAAGTTGCGCGTGCGTGGGACGACGGGGCCAAACGGCGACACAGTGTCGGCCACGGTCCATGGCACCAGCGTACGGGCCGTACTTGCGTCCAAAGGCTCGAGCACGTCGGGCGGCGGCGCGGACGCAGCCCGCGGGGGCGGAGGGTGGTTGTATGCCATGGCGAACAGCAGCGTCTATGGCCGTGCGATGATGGCCAGAGAGTCCGACGGGTCGTGAGAGTCGTGTCACGTCACGTCGCGCCAAAAGCGTTCGGTCTTGGCGAGCAGGTCGTCGTCGACAGGTCAGAGACGCTGAGAAGCGTCGGTCGGTGGTGCGTGTCGTCCCGATTGCCGTGGCTCGTCGGTCAGCGCGGACGCGGGTGCAGCCGGTCCAGTGCGTATGCTCGCGGGGAAGGACCCGACCGGGAACGGTCAAGCGCGCGCGGGCCGGCCGACGAGAACGAGCGAGAGCGTCTGCGGCCCGGTGACCGAAAGCGGCTGCAGGCGCGTGAGCTTGCCGAATCCGTGGTGAAGCAAATCCGGCCGGGCGTGGCGAAGCCAAGGCCAGTTGAATGCCAGGCAAAACCGATGGTCGTCGTTGGCGTCGTCGTTGGCGTCGTCGTTGGCCGGCTGGTGATTTAGGCACTTTGCAGGTCGAGCGGGAAGGGTCGAGGTAGCTGTTGGTGCAATGGTTGGGCGGGCAGCAGGCGGAGCGATAGCTACTTAAGCACGTTGACGGCAAGAAGCTCGGCTCGTTGTCACTTGTCGGCGCCAGCGATGGCGCGAGCAGGTCGAAGCACCGGCGCACACAGCTCGCAGCGCGTGAACGGTGCTGGGCGCGGCCAAGGAAATGAGCAAGGTGGGGGAGAGGAGGGAAGGCAGGCGGCGGTCCAGGACAGGGACGCTGTCGCTAGTCAGAGTCGGTCGGCCTGCTGCTGCGCTGGGGGCAGCTCAACACAACAACGTTCTTTCTTCGTCGGTGTTGGGCCCACCGCCGCAAAGAGTCGCTCCCCTTTGCAAACTCTCCGTCGCCATGTCAAGCGCACGTCCTCGGTCGCTCTCGGCCGCGACAGCTAGCAAAATGGAACGCCGGTCGCCGCCGATCTCGCGTCAGTCCTGAACGCCGCGCCAACTTGAAGCCTTGCAGAATGTGCTTACTCCTCGCCACGATGGCTGCACCAACCCCGTCAACAACAGTGACGGGCGACCGTCGCCGTCGTCGTCGTCGTCGTCGTCGTCGCCGACCTTCCGCCGACCGCTCCAAGCAGCGCGCGCGCCATGCTCATGGCCTGCGATCATGGCATTCGGCGTGCTCGCGTCCCTTGGCGACGCCGGCGAGCCACACAGGCGCGCGCTTTCGTCCCTTGCACGGCCTTGCACGTTGCAACGCGAGCCCGTGTGTGCCGTCGATCACGTTCCGAATTTCGTGCGCGTGCGCGCGTCTTTCAGCCCTCGGAGCCCCGCACAGCAAACTTTATCCATAAGCTTGCGTCAAGGAAGCACCAAGGCGCGCACCGCCGCTTCGACGGAACCAAAAGGGCGACCAAGGGTTCGACGTGGGACGGCATCATCGCCGATCCGCTGCAACTTCCAACCTGCGAGAAGACGGGGAGAAGTGCTTCGAGCGGCGACTGCGGCCGAGATGCAGGCCTCGAGCTGTATCTCCTTGGCATGCAGTACCGCGCCATGTTGAGGCGGAGGTTGCACGAGCAAGACGCCGGCAGGGTGGATGCAAGTTGCGGCGAGGAGGGCTTGCGTGTCCCGGGCCGCGCGATGATGGTCAACTTGATGTGCTGGCGCTCGTGATGTGCGCGACAGCGAGGGAGCCATCGGCGGCCGGCCTTGTGGTCGTCTGGCGTCGCCCCCGTCTCGCACGCGCGCCTCCTTGTCTCGCGGCGCGTCGTGCCGGCCTCGACTCGGCCCGGTTTGGCCTTTGGTTTTGGCGGGGGCCGCGTGTTGCCCGGCGAGGTCTGGGGCCGCCGATTGCTGTCTGTCGCTGTCCACTCGCCGTCGTCGAGCACGTCGACGATCACATCACGGCGACGCCCGCGCTGAGCTCGCGACGCCCGCCCACTGGTCGCACTCGCGCGCCCGCCGCGCGCACGGTCGAAGCCGCCCCGCCAACATCAGCACGCTCATCAACTCTACAACAACAGCAGCCGCGCACGCCACCGTTCCACCTGCTGCCCGCTCTGGGCCAAGACTACCGTCATGACCACCGCGACACCGACCAGCGCGACGGCCTCGCCGCGCCCAACCTCGCTCATCGTGCCGCGCTCGCCGTCGCTGGTCGTGCCGCGCCCGCCTTCGCTCGTCGTGCCTCACACGCCCACGGCCCCGTCGGTTCCGACTTCGCCGTCGAGCGCCATGAGCCTCACGTCGACGCTACCCGCCAGCGCTGCAGCGACTGAGCGCGCGGCCAGTACCACGTCGCGCCCCGTCTCGCTGATCGTGCCGCACACCATCTCGCTCTCAGGTAACAATGCGCCACCCCCAGCTGCCCTGGCATCGCCGCCCATGCCCACGCACCAAAAGTGCCCCAACTCGATAATTATTCGCGATAACGCCGCAGTCACACCGGCGAATGCGACCACGACCTCGGCCTCTGTTTCTGCTGGCAACAGCAAGCCGCGGTCACCGCCGCCGCCGCCGCCCGCCGTGGCGTCGATGCGCCCAGGACGGTCGCTCGCCTCGCTCACGGCCGAAGCCTCGGCTGGCAACCTCTCCGATCTGGCCCCGTCGCTCTATGCTGGTTCGCCTGCCACGTCGCTCGACCGCCGCGCCAGCACGCGTCGCCGCTCCACTCTCCGCTCGTCCGGGACGCCCACAGCGCTCTCTGCCACGGGCGTGCGCATGCGTGTTCTAGTGCTGGGCGTGTGCTTCTTGCTCATGTTCACGGCCTATGGTGTCGCGCAGTCGCTGCTGACGACCTTGTTCCCGACCGCCGGATTCGTCTCCTTTTGTCTCATCTACGCCACCTACACGCTCGCGTCGCTGCTGGGCCCTGCTGTCGTCGGAGCTGCACCCGAACGGCTCGTGTTTGCACTCGGTGCCGCGATTTACACGTTCTTTGCCGCGGCGCTCAACTTGGACCCGTCGGAACCGGGCGAGACGCCGTACCTGCTCTATGTCGTCTCGTGCCTGACGGGAATTGCCGCCGGCCTGCTGTGGGTGCAGCAGGGTGCGTACGTGACGCAGCTCGTCCGTGCTGGCCCCATCCCCGCGCCGGCCGTCATGGCCACGTTCTACGGCGTGTTTGCGGGCAACTTGATTGTCGGCAACACGATTGGCCTCGCGCTCGTCGCGACGCATGCGGCATCGACGCGTACCATGCTCTGGGTCATGACGTGCATCTCGGGCGTCGCCATTGTCTTGTTTATCGTGGGCATCAAGCCGGTCCCAGGCGCGGCCACGGCGCCCACGTCGCTGCGCGTGCGGCTGCACACGGTCGGCCACGTTTTGCAAGACAAGAAAATGTGGTCGCTGGCCCCACTGATTGCGTTCACGGGCGCGACCATGACGCTCGGGTTTGCGACTCTGCCAAAGTACCTGCCACGACCCACGCTCGGGACCACGACCACGGCCGGCGACGTGCGCGAAGCGGCGACGGCGGGTGTCGCCAAGCTGCTGCTCGCTTTTGGGATCGCATCGGTGCTCGTGTCGCCCATCTGGGGCCGTGCTTTGCGCCGGTCCGGGATAATCGGCCGCGGTCCGCGCGTGCTCGTCGTGCAAACCCTGCTTGTCGCGGCGATTGCCGCGTGCATTACGGTCGCGCGCAACCTGGTGCCTGACCGCAACGGCGCGAACCCCAACGCATCAACGGCGCAGATTCTGTGCATTGTCGCGTCGTCCGTGATTGGGTCGCTCGACCCGCTGCACAATACCTGGACCAACTCGGTCTTGTCGGACACATTTGGCCGGCACGTGAAGCCCAAGCCCGCGGCCGTTGGGGACCCGCCGAGTCCGCCGGAACAGGACCGGACGGCTGCGGCATTTGCCGCCTACCGTGTGTTTATTTGTCTTGGCGTCGTGGTCACGAGCCTCGTGAACCTCGCGGCCGTGGGGACATTTGAGGGCGTGCCCGAGTGGACCGTTGTGGGTGGGTACATGGCCGGTCTGTGGGTGCTTTCGTGCGCCGGGTACCTGTGGTTTGGACGGCTCGAGCCGGATGTGGCCGGGTACATGGGCAAGCGCCGTGAAAGCACTCCGCCGCAGGGTGGGATGGGATCGCCCGTGTCGAGCGTGTCCGAGGGCCAGCTGCGCGCGGCCGGGCCGATCAAGAGCGAAGAGGTCAAGCAAGAAGATTGACGACGATGAGTGTCTCGTTTGTTAGAGGACCAGCATGAGCTTTTTGGCGTGAGGTTTGGTTTTGGTTGGTCAATATATATCCCTTTCGGCGTGCTGCATGCTGACGGCCAGTTCATGATGATTCTTTCGACATGACAAGCAACGCAACAACAGCGTTGCTGTATCGATCTTCAACCTGACGTCCAATGGAAGGTTCGCTTAATGCCAGTTTGTTCAGAGTTGGCGACTGTTGCCTGGTTGTTCAAGCAGTACAGAGCGCTCCATGACAACCCTGCAGTATATGCGCTCTATGACGATTCTGCAGTATAGTAGAGGTACACATACAAGTGCACCATTCGGGGTGCCGGCCAGTTCGATGGTGCTGGCATGTCGGTTCGAGCCTGGCTACAGAGATCAGCGTCTGGATCAAACGATTCAGGATTGGGGACAGAGGTCAATCACTTGTGCTTGACGTTTTGGCCTGCGTGGGTTCCCAATACCAGGTCAGATTAAAGGTTCGTATTCACGTTCTTAACTTTGTCCACCGCTTTGCTCCCAAGGTTTGGCCTTTCTTTCCCGAGATTTGGTCCCATTTACTTCAGCCCACATGTCTCGGGAGCTTGATGTTGTGCTTGTCGCACGCACTGTAGCGGCAAGGGCAGGCGAGGGCAGGCGCGCCGTATCCAGCCGTGCAGGTATGCGACAGTGACGCCGAAGTCCGCGATCAATTTGCAATCAATTGTTGCCGGCGCTGGCATCCCGGGCATCCCGGGCATCGTGAGCATCGCGGCGCGCCGATGCCTCTCGCGGCTGCGTGCACCACGGGATCTGCGCGTGGTGTCGGCCAGGTCACAGCGGCGGCGTCGTGGCGCTTTGGCGAAACGCTGCGGCGCGATGCACAGCGTGGCTGGTGTGCGGCCGTCCGAACAACCGCGCGCCTCCGAGGTTTCGCGCGTTTCGGCGGGCCAGGTTTTGGTGGCGGCCAGGTTTTGGTGCTGGCCAGGTTTTGGCGGAGGCCAGGGTTTTGGGTTTGGCCGTGTTGGTCTCGTGTTGGCCAGCCATGCGCGCTGCGCGCTGCTGCACCAGACCGAAGCGTGCTCCTCCTCACTCCGCTCCGTTCTCTCGCTCATTTTGGTCGACCCGCTCGCCCCGCCGACGCCTGCGCGCCAACGGCCAATTGCCGCGCCGTGCCGTGCCGGCCGCCCGCTCTCGCTGCAATTGCCCCGCGCCCGTAGCCCTCGCGCACTCGCCGGCTCTCGCCCGGCGCACGGCCCCTTGCCGGCCCCGCCCTTGCCGTGCACCGCGCTCGCTCGCTGATCTTCCCTCAAGCGCGAACCTCGGTCTTCACGCCGTGCGCTGCTGTGCGCCGCTCGCGTGTGCAGGCGTTCGCTGACGCAACGCACGCTTGGGCGCCAGGCACAAAAGCCGCACCACCAGGGCGCAAACGCCAGCGAGGCGTCAACAAGACCGACTCGGCGCCCTTGTTGGCTCCCCCACCCTTCCACCATGGCGCACCAGGTCTCGTTCCACCTGCTCGATGGCGGCGCGTCGCCCTCCCCGGCCTCGTCCTCGGCTTCGCTCGACATGGCGCTGCCACCCCAGCTCGCCACACTCGTGCAGCAGCACGACAAGTCCAGCGGCGACGGCTGCGTCTTTGCCACGGGCCGCGTCGTGCTCGCCAAGCTGCCGCGCAAGGATGCGAGCACCGCAGCCGACGCGGCACGCCAGTGGCTCGCGGGCGTGCGCTCCGTGCCGGACGTGCTCATGCAATTGCACCATCAGGCCGCCATGATGGGCGGGTCCCCGATGGTGCCGCCCGCTTGGCCTGCTGGCAATCATCCGACGCCGCCCGCCGCTCTCGAGACGAACACGGACCGTGCGCTCGGGCTCGCCGAGTTGGCCGTGCACGTTGCCGATGCGGCGCGCGCAACCGACGAGGACCAGACGCTCATTGTACGGTACGTACTTCCTTGATTTGCTGTGGCGTACCATCCGTGCTCGAGCGCTAATCCGGCGGGTCGCCATCGGGATCTTTATAGGGCCTCGCCCGACGACGACGGCTGGCGCGTCTTGTCCGAAGCGGTCGACCTGGTCGCCACGACACTCGCGAAACCGTCGAGCAAGCACCACAACCGCGCATCGACCGCGTCCATGCCCACGGCCGTGCTCGTGAAACCGTCCAAGTTGCATACGCGCCTGCTCGCCGCGTTGCGCCTGCTCGGCGGTCTTGGGTGTGTGCGGACCGCCGCTTCCAAATCGGCCTCGCGCTTTGGCGTTGCCCTCGAACTGCGGCTCGACGCGCGCCACCGTCTCGCCAGCGCCCAAATTCTCGACTATGCGCTCGACCGCGCCGCGGCCGTGGCCGCACCCGCGGCACCACAGAGCACCGTCTTCCACATCCTGCATTATCTCGCGGCGGGTGCCGCGCAGGACCAGCGGGTGCGTCTGCACCTGCCGCCCGCCGAAAACGCGGCCAAGACTCTCGCTCCGCTCCGGTCGTCGACGCTCGGTGCTGATCGCGCCAACTCGCGCCGCGACCGACGAGCGGACGCTGCTGCGTTTGCGGAATGGCTCGCGGCGCTCAAGACGCTCGGCTTGTCGCGGCGGTCGACCGACCAGGTTCTCCAGACATTTGCCGCGGTGCTGCACCTCGCCTCGATCGAGTTTGAGGACGGCCGTAACTCGGAAACGCAAGAGGTCGAGACTCAAGTGTCCAACCGCGACACGCTCAATGCCGCGGCCGAGCTTTTGGGCATGCCTCCTGAAGTGCTCGAAGGCGCGCTGCTCGTGTCGACGACGCTCGTGAATGGCGCGCCTTGCGCGGTGGTCCTGACCCCAACCGACGCCCACGCAAATGCCCTCGAACTCGCGCAGACGCTCTACAACCTGCAATGGACGTGGCTGCTCGAATTTGTCAACTCGCGACTCACGGCTGCCGCGTCCGCGTCGAGCAGTAAAAAGAAGAAGCGCGCGTCGCGTGTAAACTCGGCCGAGGACCCGGCGTCGCTCATTACGATTGTCCACGTTCCCGGCCGCCCATCGGCCGCCAAGGAGTACAACCCGGTCCCGCCGCAACGGTCGGGCGCCGTCACGACGCTGTCCCGCTCCAATGCTGCGGCCAACGACCCGGATTCGGCCACGTCGCCCGTCATGTCGCCCGTCCAGCCCATGGTGCCCTTTTGGGACGCGCTCGCCGAGCGACTCAACGACAAGCTCGACATTTACACGGCCGAGACAGTGAACGCGTGGTACGCGCAGGTCACCGACGACCATCTCGGCCCGCGGTGCTCAGGACCGCTCGACTTGCCGATTCCGACCATCACCTCGGCGCGGTCATTGCGACGCATGTACTCGGTCGAGGACGCGGGCGCGGCCGTGGCACTCGACACCGTCGCTCTCTTCCGCAACCCGGACACATGCGAAAACTCGCTCGTGCGCGACTTATTTGCCGTCAAGACGATTGCAACCGCCTCGGCGGCCAAACGCGAGCAGGGCCACTTGCCGAGCAAGCCGCTGCGCGCGCCGAGTGTGCGCCGCACACCCTCTGCAGCCGCGGCGCGGTCGACGAGTGCCGGATCCACGCCGCACACGGCACCGTCCATGGTTCGCGATCTCGATGCTTCGCTCGACGAGCTGCTTGGTGCGATGCCCGCCGACTCTACGGGCGTGCATTTTGTCGTCTCGGGCACTTCGCCGCAGTCGCGCGCCGTGATCGCACAGATTGCACGGCTGCCGCGGCACGGTGCGCATGCCGTCGGGATGCCGCTCACCAAAATTGACGCGCGGTACTCAGGCGTCATGACGGCGCTACTCCAGCTCGACCCCTCGCGGTCGTTGCCGGATCGTGTCGAGCTGCTCTTGGCCGCCGTCGGCGACGTGGACCGCATGCTCGGTGCCGACCGCGTGTGGCTGTCGCCACGTGGACTTCGGCTCCTCGAAAGCGCGCTGCACGTCTACCGCGAGTGGAAGCGTGCCGTGCGCGACCTGATGCAGCTGCCCATGTTCCAGCAAGTGCAGGTGCCCATGGGCATGATGATGCCCGGTGCCGGCGCGCCGGCGATGCTGCAGCAATCGCAGCAGCAGGGGCACGAGGTGCCGTGGTCGCCCGCGTTCTTCAACGACGCAGCCTCGTCGTACGCCGCGTCCGAGGACGACTTTGACGATGACTCGACGTCGGCCTACATGTCCGACACGCAGTCAGTCTATGACGGGTTCCAGTCGGCCAATTTCTACGCAAATGCGCGTGGTCCGGGCGTCGGGTCGCGATCGTCGCCGTCAGTCGCCGGGTCCGTATCGGGTCGGTCAACGCGATCGAGTCTGGCCGGGCCCATGAAGCCGTCTGGTTTGTCGCGGCACAGTTCCTCGGCCGATTCGACGGCGGCTGACGATACGCCCACCAAGAACGTGCTGCCCAAGACGAACATGGCGCCGGCAATGATGTCGGCAGCCGAGGCGCGCAAAATCATGGAAGAGGAAATGAAGGACCGGTCAGCGTCACGCAAGCGCTGGCTCTTCCTCGTCTGGTTCATGACGTGGTGGGTGCCGTCGCCGTTTTTGCGGTGGTGCGGTC
Organism: Allomyces macrogynus ATCC 38327; assembly: GCA_000151295.1. NCBI lineage: Eukaryota > Fungi > Blastocladiomycota > Blastocladiomycetes > Blastocladiales > Blastocladiaceae > Allomyces > Allomyces macrogynus. Next base: position 412,038 of record GG745366.1, on the reverse strand, counting down.
GCATGCAGGACAAGCACGTGCAGATGGCCTGGCGCGAGAAGCTGGCCATTTTCGAGCTCATCATCTTCTTTTCGGCCGTGTACGTAGCTGACTGTTTTTCCCTCCTTTCGTATCTCCAAGACTGACCGTCGCCACAACAACCCACCCTCCCTCAGCACGCTGTTCTTCATTGTGTTTGCAGGTATGCTCGTGTGCCCGCGCAAGGACTACTTCACGGCCAGTGAGCTCGATTACCTGTCGACGCCCACGACGCTCGGCACGGTCAAGTATATTTACACGGCCGTGCATGGCCGCGTCTACAACCTCATGGACGTGGTCGCCATGTCGCCCAACGCGCACTCGGTCGACTTGATTCGGCAAATGCGCGGCCTCGACCTGAGTGCAGGCTTCCCACGCACGCCGGGCGTCTACTGTGGCGACTTTATCGCCAACAAGTCGATGGGCGCCATGGTTGAGACGCGACCCGATTTCTTGACGGGCGTCGCGTTCATGGCTACGCACAACAACAAGGCACAGCGCGACCCGGACTTTGCCGCGCGCGTGCAGTCGGACTACTTGAACAAGTACGCAGTCGGGGTCATGGCTGTGCCGAAGGCGGACGTCGTGGCCGGGTGGTCGCCCAAGGACGTCAACGAGCCAGCGCGCAAGCGCATCATCTTCAACTCGGTCGTCTACGACTTGACCAACTACGCGTCGGTGCTCAACAAGGACGAGTTCCTCAGCTTCAAAATCAAGACGGCCAACGGCGACCCGCTCAAGTTTGACCAGTACGTGTTCTTGCAGGCGGCCAAGGGCGAAGTCGACTTCTCAAAGGACCCGGTCATTGCCGCTGCCTGGAACGCCAACAACCGCAAACTCGGCACGTGCATGGACTGGCTCTTTGCCGAGGCGCTCGTCGACCCGCGGCAAACGCCCGAATGTCTCTTTGTCGACTGGATCATGTTTGGGTTCAGTATGTGTCTCGTCTGCATCATTGGCGTCAAGTTTATTGCGGCGCTGCTCTTGCCGCGGTCGCACCACGTACCTGAGAACATGGACAAGTTTGTCATGCTGCAAGTGCCATGCTACACCGAGGACGAAGAGTCGATGCGCAAGACGCTGCACTCGCTCGCCACGCTCAACTACGACGACAAGCGCAAGCTGCTCGTGGTGCTGTGCGACGGTATGATTGTCGGCCGTGGCAACGATCGCCCGACGCCGCACGTCGTGCTCGATATTCTCGGCGTCGATCCGGCCCGGTACAATGACCCCCCGGCGTTGCTCTACGACGCGGTCGGCGACGTGCCGAACCTGCGCCAGAACCGCGCGCAAGTGTTTTCAGGGCTCTACGAGACGGACGGTCATCTCGTGCCTTTTATTGTCGTCGTCAAGGTAGGCCTGCAGGGCGAAGTCTCGCGCCCGGGCAACCGCGGCAAGCGCGACTCGCAAATGGTGCTGATGCGGTTCCTCAACAAGCTGCACCTCGGCAAGCCCATGCTCCCACTCGAGCTCGAGCTGCGGCACCAGATCGAGAACGTGATTGGCGTCGACCCCAAGTGGTACGAGTACATGCTCATGGTCGACTCGGACACGTCGGTCGACCCGGACTCGGTCACGCAGCTCGTCGCCTACTGCATGACCGACACGGACATGATTGGCGTGTGCGGCGAGACGCGGCTGTCCAACGAAAAGCAGAGTTTCACGACCATGATCCAAGTCTACGAGTACTTTATCTCGCAGCACCTGGCCAAGGCATTTGAGTCAGTGTTTGGCGCCGTGACGTGTTTGCCCGGTTGCTTCTGCATGTATCGCATCTACTCGCCCGGCAAGAACAAGCCCTTGCTTGTGCACGACAACATTATCAACTCGTATTCGGACACGCGCGTGCACACACTGCACAAGAAGAACCTGCTCGCGCTCGGCGAAGATCGATTTTTGACGACCTTGGTGTTGCGCACGTTCCCGCGCATGCGCACCAAGTTCACGCCCGCGGCGCTCGCGTTTACGGCCGCGCCCGAGTCGTTTGCTGTCTTGGTCTCGCAGCGTCGTCGCTGGATCAACTCGACACTGCACAACCTCGTCGAGCTGATGCGCGTCAAGGACATGTGCTCGTTCTGCTGTTTCTCGATGCGGTTCATTGTTTTGATCGACCTGGTCTCGACGGTCATCATGCCGTCGACGGTCGTCTACCTCGGCTACCTCATCTACCTCACCGTGCGCGCCATTGTCAAGGATCAGTCGCTCAGCGTCGTCATGGTCTCGTTCATCTTGCTCGCGGCCATTTATGGCGCACAAGCGATCGTGTTTTTGATCAAGCGCGAGTTTGCACATATCGTGTGGATGATCATTTACCTGCTCGCGATCCCGATTTTCGGGTTCTACATTCCGCTGCGTGCCTTCTGGGCCATGGACGAGTACGTTATTTCCTTCGGTTGCCTTCGGCATTTTCGGGGAGCCGTCTCTGACTACATTTTCTTTGCGACCCAAGTTTCTCGTGGGGTTCGACTCGCGCCATTGTCAAAGCCAACAACAACGCGGCTGCTGGAGGAACCGAGGGCTCGAGCGACGCTACCTCGCCCACCTCTCCCGGTGCCCCGGGCGCGACCAACTCGACCGACTCGGCGCCGACCAAGGGCCAGGCCGTCGCCAACGCCGAGTGGGAGCAGTACGTGGCGATGCGGCAGCAGGGCCAGCCGGAGCAGCACCTGATTCCGTCGGCCGCGACCCCTGTCGCAGCAGCAGCACAAGAGTGGGACCGCATGTCGACGCACTCGCGTCTGTCGACGCACTCGGCGGCCAACCGCCCACTGAGCCGGATCAGCATGCAGGCGCCGTCGCTGAGCCCGCGTATGAGCATTCCGTCGCGACCCACGTCGATGATGTCGTCGTCGGCCGCAGCGGCGGGCGCACCCGGGTTCCCGAACGAGGACCAGTTGTGGGCGGCCATCGACCAGGTGCTGCACACGTCCGACTTGATGCAGGTGACCAAGAAGCAGGTGCGCGCGCAACTCGAGGCGCAGTTTGGCGTCGACTTGAGCGCGCAGCGCGCATGGATCAACCAGGCCATCGACACGATTTTGGAGGAGATGGCAGGCGGCGCGAGCGAAATGTGAGCGTGTGCCATTGGCCGGCTGAGTTTTTGTGGACTTTGTGTCTCCCTTTTTTTCTTGTCTTTGAGCTGTTTGTAACCCCGTTTGTCTTGTTGCTGGGCCTCTTTTGTTCCCGATTTTCATGGCTGCCCTCCCCATCGTCTTTTTTGTCCGTACATAGATGCCCCATCGCTCTGTTCCGCCTGATCCAGTATCGTTGCCAACTGAGTTGAGCGTCGCGGAACGAGGAGCGCACCGTTGCCTTCGTGCTGCGTCAGGGTGGAGATGCGTGGAGATGCTTTGTTGTGGCACCGCCAGTTCTGACATTAGTTGGTGTCGATTCCGCACAAACGAGGCCATAACCCTGATGTACCTCCCACTCCTTGCTGCTGGCTCCGTACTGCTGGCTGCATTTCTTTTCTTTCTCAGAAACATTGCGCTCGAGGAAATCTGGACGTGGCGACCATCACCCGCGTGCCACGACGTACCAGGGCGCGGCCAGCTGTACGCGTCGACTGTCCAAATCGTGAGTCACAGCGATGCCCGTCGCGACGGGCACCCTCCATGTACGTTAGCCCTGCCTGCTGCTCCAACGACATGGGCGATTTGGGTGCGTTTACCGCCGCCAGTCTGCGCCTCCAACGGTCGACGGAGTTGGAAATGTGGAAGCTGAGCCACACCGCGCAAGCATGGCCACGTTGGTTGGCATGCCGATTTGCACAGGGCAAACGTTGAAGGAGCGGATCCCTGTCGCCTGCACGTTTCTTCATCATCACGCCGGTACATGACCCCCCTTGCCGGCACATTCGCTTCGCGCGCGCTCTCTCTTTTCACCGCGCGTGTCGATTTTGCTCAGGTACTTTAAGCGTTGACAACTGTCGTGATGCCAAGTTTGGACCACAAGTCCGACTACTACAAGGCTCCCATCACGACCCCTTCCGCCGCGGTCGGGCCCGCGGCAACTTCATTGTGCTGGCAAGGAAACAGCAAGAGCAGCGCGTTGAGATTGCTAGCAACAAATCAGGTGCCCGCGCGTGACCACCGCGCACTCGACGCGCCGCAACACGCCTGCTTCGACTCCACCTCAGCACCACCGCCCGCAATCCGTTCAGCATCGCACCGCAAGCACAACAACCTCCAGCACCATGCCCAAAAAGCGCACCAACCCAACCAAGCGCACCGAGAACCGCAGCAGCGGCGCCCTGACCGACGAGTCGCTCGCCGCCGCTGCAACCGCCAACGTCACGTCACTCCTCGTCCCGCCTGCCGCATCGCCACGGCGAAAACCCGCAATTACCCCTGTTGCCCCCAATACCAACCGTACGCATTCGGGGTGCCGCACCAAACTATGGCCACGAACACGCCATTGACATCAATTGTGCGTCAACTAGTCCTTGCACGGCTCAATGCGTTCCTGCCGGCCATGGCACAGGCCAACGACGCGCTGCTCGCCGCGATTGCGCGCGACGGACGCGACAAGTACGACATTGAGACGATCGACAAGCGCGATGGGCCGGTGATCCAAATGGTATGCATCGCTGGCTGGAATCGGTTCGCGGTCATGCGCAATGACGCTGACACGCTCTGGCGCTTGTAGAAACTCGGCCTCGGTTTGTTCGAGGGCAAGCCCCCGACGGGCGCGGCCGCGAGCGGCAGTGCTGGGAATGCCGACGTCACGACGGCGCTCGACCGCTTGCGCTTGCCCGGCACCGGCGCACTTTCATCATCTGCACGCCGAACTGGCATTACCGACCTCACCACCGCTGCGAGTAGTGATAGCGGCGACTCGGACTCGGATTCAGACGCGTCAATGGCCGACGGCGACGACGAGGACGCGCGCACTCGGCCAAAACTCGTGCCTGTGGGCGATGACGCGGCTATGGACGTGGATTCGGATGTGGACGACGATGAGAGAAGTGACGACGACGACGACGAAAGTGGTGCTGCTGCACCCGTTTCGCTCGAGGCCATGGTCACCGACTTTTTCAACCAGGACCTGGACGACAGCGACAGCGAGGACGAGAGTGCGGGCGAGGGCGACGAAAGTCGTGCCGAAAAGATGGCGGAGTGGAGGCTGTGACGGGCGAGAGGGCCCTGTTTTCAATATGGGTGTGCCGTGACGAACCAAATCAATTGATTCTGATATGATCTAGAGATGATGAAAAAAAGTTCCAAACAGTCGTTCGTGATCACAGTTCGCCGCGGCCAGGCCCTCCCCCACCCAGCCGGGCCATTTTACCCTTGGGTGGGCTTGGTGCCGAGCTTGAGGACGAGGCCTCCCGATGGGTGTGTCCCATTTTCGTCCCCAAGTCGCCAGCGTAACACGCGTGCACGGCCTGCATCGCGGCGGCAACACGCTCGTCCATCACGGCGCCGCACATCCACGCACACGATCGCCCCACAGCCCTGTCCTCGTTCATAATGTGCGGCGGAGCGACATGGGCGCATCGTGTACGCCCATCACCCACCGCAGATCTCGCTTCAGACGCAGCGGGCGCAGTACACGTCGCGACATGAATCGACCCCTGCACGAGCAACTCCATGACCACGATCCCGAACACGACAAGCGCGGCCAACACCACCGCCGACCGCGAATGCACGGGCGCCCACTCGACACTGGCCCACCACGCGCGCGGCGGACGGAACAAGTCGGCCTCGGACGCCGTTCGGTCTGCCGTCGCCGGTCCTGGTGCCACATCGTCCGGTACCTCCGTGTTCCGCTGCGTCGCCGTGGTCCCAAAAGACGGCGCGTCCACCTGCGCGGCATGCGCCGCGGCAACCGACGGATCCCCCACCCCGTCACCCCGGTCATCGTTGCAGAGTTGGCCGTCATCGGAATCAAACGAGGTGGTCGCTCCCAGTGCGCGCACCGGCGACGACGATGTGTGCGGGATTCCCGTGACCACGAGCCGCCGTAGGACTGCGTCGTCGCGCAGAACCTTGCGCGGCGCGAGGTAGGTGCCCTCGACAACGGCCACGACGGGCGGTGGCGGTGGTAACGGACCCACTCCGGCGCCGCCCGCGCCGCTCAGCGCACCCCACTCGCTGAACACGCGCGCGATCCGCGGCAAGTCGAAGAACCCGCGCTCGTCCACTAATTGCGCGCCCTGCGGGACAAGCTGGAGCCGCATCAGCGGGAATCGTGCCTGTAGGTGCGCGATCCGCGCACACCACGCGACCACGACCGCGCGCAAGTGCGCGGGCGACGCCACGTCCACGTCGACGAGACTTGCTTCCATGTGTGCGGCGACCGAATAGTGCGCGTGCGATGGGCGGTGCGCAACGTGCACGCGGTGCGCGACGGCGAGCGCCGTGTACAGCGCGAGTTCGGTCGCGGTGTCGCTGGCGTCGGCCGGGGAGAGGCACACCGTGTGCAGGTGCTGAATGGACGGGAACGTGCCGGGGATGTGCGCGGCGAGAACGTGCCGGCAGTCCGAGAGGAGACGGACGGGGATCGATAGGTGGTGGGTCAGGAAGATGCGTCGGGCAGCTTCGGCGACGCGCAGTATCGTGCGGTCGAGTTTGGAGGCCGACGGGCGCGATGGGCCAGGCGGCTTGACGATGGGGATCACGGTCGTCTTGATTCCATCGTCGGGGCCTGGGGTCGGTGCCGGTGCTGACGTCGGCGGTGCATGGAAAAGGGCGTCCACGGCACAAATGGCCGCGGCAAGCGTCTGGTCCGATATGAAGCTGTCGCCGTACTCGGCGAGCTCACGCAGCTGGCCGACGAGGTCGGGCGCAAACCCGAGCACATCAGCGTGCGTGACCAACACGTCTGTGAGCACGCGGCGGCCCCACGGTGTCGCGCTCCATTTCTTCACGAGCGACGGATCGGCAGCGCGCACGCCAAGCAGGTGGTCGCGAAACCACAGAAAATGACACATGAGCGTGAGGTGGTGCTGGAATTGGATCTTGGCCACGTTCGTGCCGGCCGTGTGGAAGAAGCCGTAGTTCATTTTCGGCAAATTGGTTTGCTTGAGCCAGACAGCGTCGGTGCCCGGATCAAATCCGAGCAGCGGTTCCATGGCCGCGGGGAAATCGAGGAGCAGGTGCAGGAACTCGTGCAGAGCGAGCCCCTTTGGCCAGGTGGCCGGGTTGATCAGTTGCTCAATTTTGCCGGCAAGGAACGAATTGACGGTTGCGGCACGTGCCACGACATTATCGACATCGGTTGCGCGCCCGCCGCGAATGCGGTCGATGCGCAGCTTGAACGAGCAATGCGTGCGCGACCCAAGGAGAGCAAGTGGGGAAATGACATTGCCGAGCTCGTCAACCGCAAACAGGGCGCCGAGTGCGTCCTGGACGACGCGCGGGATACGATCCCATTGCGTCTGGATGCCGGGTGCGTCGTCGATTGATGCGGCAATGACGGACACCAAGGGCCGCGTCGTGGCGCGCCACGCGGCGTACATGACGGGCGGCTCAATGTCGTTGCGGTCGAGGTCGACGACGCTGCCAATCTTGACCAGGTATTTGCCGACGAGCGCGCGGAGGTGGCGCGCCGTGTCATCGGGCAGCGGGTCGGGCAAGTCGAGAACGCGCGCGAGCCAAGTGGCGTGGTCGGCGAGCAGGGCATCGCTTTCGTCGGCGGTCAGCTTGTCGAACAAGATGAGCGGGAACCGGTGCAGAAGGTAGACGGAGAGCATGTGGCGCTGGAGCGGGTTGCGCGCGTCGTAGCGATGGCTGGTGCGCCAGTCGTTGAGCAGCGCAATCGCGTTGGCGAGCGTTTTGCTCGTCAGGTTCATGAGCGGCTCGATCCACGAGGACGCGGCGGGCGGCTTGCGCGGCAGCGTCAGGTCGGTGACGTTGATGGCAATGGGCGTTGGTGGGGGGATGGCGCTGTCGATGCGGTCTCTGGTGTCGTTGCGGTACAGGCGGTCGGCGACGCTGGTGGAGCGTGAGCCCGGAATGAGCGCGGGTGTTGCATCGGGCTCGGGTGCGGCCAGGTGCGGGTGCAAGAGCAGCGGCAGCAGCTCGCGCGCGATTTCGGCAATGAGCGTGCCGGTGGGCCACGTGTCGTCGACGGGCAGGCCATTCGACTGCAGCGTGCCCGAGTAGAGGTTGGCCAGCTTGTCGGGCGGCAGGTGCGGCGGGAGCGCCGCGCGCGCCGGGGGAAGCGGTGCCGCGGGTGGAGAGGCATGGCGCGCAAGGGACCGGGCGTCTGGTATGGACAAGGGCGCGACGAGGGACTCGGCAGGCATCGCAGCGTCGCGTCGGGGTGAGATGGAGATGTCAGTGCTTGGGTTGTCGGCGAAGACCGGGCGCGAGAGCTGTGGCTGGCGGTTGGCAGCAGGCCGGAAGCCGTGCGCGGCAGCAATGCGGCAAGTTGCGGGCGCCGTGGGTGTGGGCGGCCGTCGGTGTGGTGATCGCGGCGGCGGCGACCGGCTTGCGCGTGCCAGCCGGGGGTGCCGCAGATGGTGATGCGGGCTCGTGGTTCGTGCTTGGAGAGGCGGCTTGGCTCGGAAGCCGGAACGCCGTGGCAACGCGGCAGGCGTGCGACTGTTCGTGGCGCCTCTCCATCGAGGCAGCGCATGCTTCGTGCACAGCCTGCTTGACGTCACGCAGCCGTCATCCCCACCGACCGTCGCCTCCCTGCTTGTACGTCCCGTCGCCCTGGCCGAGCGCGCTGATGTGCGTTGCCACGGCCGATTCGCTTCCTCGCCGGCGCGAGTCTGGACGAGTCTGTGCCGCTCGCCACCGCGCGCACGCGACAGCAAGCGCTGATTGATCCCGGGCCCGCCCGCCTGCACCAACGGCCACCACCAACCGACCACCACAAACCGCACCAAACCAGTCCGGCTCCCGACGGCGCTGCCCCTGCAAACGCGCGCACCCGTCGGGCGCCGCTCCATACCGTCGTCCGACCTGCAAGACCTGCCCACGGCTCGCCAACCGGCCCTTCTTAGCGCGCGACCGCCCACCGCCGCTCAAGTGTCCCTGCAGCTCTCCACCTCCGGTCTTCTCTCTCGACCTGGTGGTCCAACCACGCCCTGGCACGCCGGCAACGCTCTCTCTTCCGTGTCCGCCCGCCACCTCTACCGCCCACGTCAAGCTCGAGCGCCTTTTGCCCGGCCAGTTCGCCACTTTCTTGGTCAGTGGTCTGCCCGACTTGGCATCCAGCCCGCCTGGCGCTCCTGGCACGCTCGTCACCTGCCGCAACGTCGCCACCCGATTTGCCAAGGCGCCGCCGCTCTGTTGTTTTTGATTTGTCCTTGGCCGGCCCTGCTCGAGCAACGACCACGTCCCGACGCGCAACGCATGCTCGGCTCTCGCGCGCTCGACTTGCTCGGTCCCAAGCGTCCTCCTTTATCGTAAATACCGTTGCCTCCCCGCCAGCGAACCTCTCCCAAGCGGCGCTGGCCTGTCCTCCGTCCTTCTACCCCCCCCCCCCCCCCACCCACCTCGATAAATAAAAAGAAAGATATGGAGAATATAATTTTTCCAGGGGGGCCCGCCCCCACTCTCTC
>GG745366.1:359465-401978 GCA_000151295.1 Allomyces macrogynus ATCC 38327 | reverse complement strand
GCGTTCGTGCACCTGGTCGCCCTGATTGCCGCGGCACAGCGCAGTCTCGTCGACCCGAAACTCGACGGCCGCGGACCCAAACTCGGCGTGCTCTCGGCGATTGCATTGACGCTCGACGTTATCGGGCTCGTCGTGGCCGGGATGACGCTCGCAGCGGCTGCATTGACACGCGACGAGGACGTGCTTGCGTTTGCCGAGCACGAGTCGCACCAGATGGCGGCCCTTGCGGCGGCCGGGACCAGCGGGATCGCCGCGTCCGATTCGACGCTTGCCGCGAGTTCGCCACCACCGTCGCCAACGGCGGTGCCGACGCAGGCGGAACTCGCGGCGCGCCGGTTCCGCCACGGCACGAAAACACTCGAGTCGGCCGCGGGCATTTGCGGCGTGCTTGCCGTATCCGGGTTCCTCGTCTCCATTTTTGCACCGACGCGCGCCGCTGCGGTCCTGCCCATGGTCGCAGCTGTCGTGGCCAATAACGTCGCACACGCCGTCGCCGGATATGTGCGGCACCTGCGCCGTTTGCGGTCGCGCGTGCTCGGCGGCGAAGAAGTCGGCGGGCACCTGTGGTCTTCGTCCGAGTCGCTCGGGAACGTGGACAAATTTGTGCGCAGCCGCAACCCGTCGCTCGTGACGAGGCCGCGGCAGGCGTCGGCGGGCGCGGTCGCGGTGGCGACGGGTGCTGCTGCTGCTGCTGCTGCTGCTGCTAATGCAAGGACGCCGCCGCCGGATCGCGACTAAGGCGCGCAGGGGCGACGCGGATCGGAGCTTGCATGGTCGGCGGCGCTCACATCGCTGCGATGCGCGATCCATGTTCACATGTGCCGGTTCGCCCAGTGATATTTATACATGATCATGCTGAACGCGTTTTCTGGTCGGCATGCCAAGGGATAATAGACAGTATTGCAAACATCCATCGTCTAGATTGTATTTCTCTCCGCGGCAGCAAACATGGCAGCAACAAAACGGACAGGATCGCCCTCCAAAGAGCGTACAGGGACGTGCACATTACTGTCCACCGAAAACAAAATGGGACGGACGCTAATAACAAGGACGGGCGAGGTGTCGGCTACGCACGACACGGAGTCCACGGCCAAATCCGGGCATGGTACTTACCCTAGGCAAACAGCACGGCAACGACCGCAGCGGCACCGGCGACGAGCAAGGTCCCGGCCATCGCCATCTCGCCCTGCCGGCGCGACGCGCCCGACTTGTCGGCCGCCTGCATCTTGAAGTAGGGCGAGCACGTGTACTTGGTCTCGGCGTTCGCGTCGTCCTTCTTGGCGTACTGGATAACCATGGCGCCAGGAGAGCGCCGTCAGGTTCCACGGAGTACAAATCGCAGCAATAAACCATCTAAACGCACCGAAATCCGCACAAAGTAATCGCCACCGGCCGGCAAATCCGTCGGCAACGTGGCCTCGACCTTGTTACTTGTCGGATCAACCGCGTCGCCCAGGGACCCGAGCGACTTGAGCATGATGCGGTTGCTGAGCATCGGGTCCGACTGGTTGGCTTGCATGACCTGCACCGACATGGGCGAGTAATCCTTGCCCGGCGGCTTGTTCCACGAAGCGGTCACCTTGGTCCCGGCCTTCCACGTATCCTTGTCGGTCGGCGAAGTCACTTCGAGGTCGTTCGTGCATGTGTCCTTGATGAGCTGACGCTTGTTGAAGGTCGAGGCCGTGACGGCCGTGGCCAGGACGGCCAGAACGAGCAGGATGAGAGCCGCGGCGCGCATGGTATCGTGGATTGGGGTTGAGATTGGGACAGGAGACAGTGTTCAGGTAAACGTCGACCAAAGTGGATCGTGTACGGCGAACTCGGAGCTTGAAGGGCGATGACTGCGCGGAACGTTTGCGAAGGTGCGTGCTGAGCGTCGTTTCGTGGTTTGTGCAGCCGGGGAAGTTGCAGCAGAGCTTGGTGCGGGATCGGCACGTCGAGGGCCAGCGTCTAGTGTACTGTATTGCTGGAGGATGAATGGGAGAGAGTGCGCGCCGCGGCTGTCAAGCGCGACCCTTGCTCCGACGCGCTCCCAGCACAACCGCGCCGCCAGCTCGCCGTCTGAGAGACCTGACGCTGTGAATCCTCCCTCGTTCCTGGTGCCAACGTTTGGGATGGCCGGTTGGTCGTTCGGGTTCGGGACTGTGGGCGAGTGGCGTCGGCGCCACGCCGTTGCCGCCTTGCTGAAATCTGGTGGCCCCATTCACGTGCTCGGCGTAAGGCTGCGCTCGTGCAACGAGCCTCGCTCCGCCTCGCACAGCGTTTCATGATTTCCTGGCCGAGAAATGACCGTGTGTTGCAGAGGTTCTGTCCGCAGCAAGCGAGGCGGTCGTCTGCAAGTCACAGCTGGAGCGTGCCCCACGCGCGTCTCCCTTCCAACTCAACGGCGCACCTCCTCTCCACGCATCCCGCCAAGAACTCCTCAGCCAAGCCAAGGCCGATGCGTTCAAGCACCGGAAAAGAAAACAATCCGATGTTCTTGTTAAATACACACGCTCTCATGGACCGCGCCGCCAGGGCCAGCCCATCGAACTCGCCGAAATGCTTGCGCGCTGCTGCTCTCCGTCGTTCTCCATGCTCCAAAATGGCCCGCCGCGGGCTTTGCCAACAAAAGACAACCAACGTCACGCATGCCGCAACACCTACCTGCCGTCCACCACCACAAAAAAAGAAAAACGATCACACAGTACTCTGCTCGCACTTCACTCGCCGCGCCCCGTCCGCGGCTCTGCGCTCGCCCGCCGCGGCGCGCCTGACGCGTCCCAGATCCCGGCCATCTCGTCACCGGTCGCGAGCACGCCCTGCAGTTCCGCGTTCAGGTCCTCTGGCAACAGACTGCCCGCCGTCGACCCGCCGCCGAGAACGTACTTGTGCAGCTCGTGCATCGGGTCGGTCGTGAACATGGTCGGTGCCGCGCCCGCGCCTGTGTCCTCGGCACGCGCCGTCGCGAGCGCCGCGTCCGCGGCCGACGCGAGCAGGAACTCGTCCGGGACTGTACCCGGCGCGTGGCCCGTCGACAAGAGCACCGACGCCATCGACGAATTGCGCCGCGCCATGGGTGGCGGCGGCGGCGGAGGCTGGAGGGGCGCGAGCGTGAACAGCGGTGCCGGCGCGTCCGGCAAGTCGATCGACATGGGCGTGTCGGTTGTGGCGGTCGAGGTCGAAAACAGCGACGACGAGGTCGTCGACGGCGTATCGGCGACGGCCGTCAACGCCGCAGCCGCACTCGACCGGCGCCGACCCGTGGACTTCTTCCCGCTGCCTGACTTCCTGGACTTGGTCGGGCGCGGCGAAACCACCTCCCCCACAAGCACACCCTCGTCCGGGTCCATATCACCAGCTGCTGCTGCGGCTGCCATGGCCGCGACCGCACTCGCCGCGGCCGATGCGGCCGCGCCCTCGAGCATCACGGCCTTGCGGCGCATCCCGCGCTCCTTTTGCGCGCGGTAATCGCACACTTTACAAATCTTACGCGCGACTTTGCCCAGCCGGTGGAACCCTTCGAGCACGGGCTTGACTTCATGGCACGACGCGCACTCGGCGTCGACGCCCGCGTACTGTTCCTGGTACGCCGCATTCGCGACATCGATCGCGCGCTGCCGTTTTTCAATGCACGCCGCGCACAAGTCGCGCGACGAGCGCATCAATGTGCCTTCGGGCAAAAGACACGCGGGGCACGACCGCGGGAGGGCCGGTGGCGCCGCGTGGAGGGCCGTCAGCGACTTGGACCGCTGCCGCTTGGTCGCTTGCGGCGCGGCTGCGGCAGAGGCCGCGTTGGCTGTGGACGCCACGTCGCTGCCGTCAGAGTGCCGCGCGCGCTTGCCCTTGATCCCGCCGCGCAAGCCCGACGCGAACACGAGCGTCGTAGCCGTCGGCGTGGTCGGGACCGGGGCCGGTGGACTCGCCGCGGGCGGCGGTGGCGCCGGGAAGGCATGTTCCGCGGTCCCAGTTGCGAGCAAAGGTGGCGCGAGCGGCGCCGACGACGCCGACGGCATTGACAGGCACCGCGACCGCGGGCGCACTTTCGCGCGCGTCGACGTTGGCGGGGACGAGACGACCGGCGCCGGTGGCGGCGGTGCGAAAATATCGGCGGGGTCCACGACCGAGTGCTCGGCCACGTGCGGCAGCGACACGGGCACGGAGGGCCAGTCGTCCATGGCTGCGGCTATGATCGGCGCAAGCGATGAGCGGCGCCGGCGCCGTGGGCCGGCAACACGCTGAGACCCGGACGACGGCGGGGTCGATGGGCCCGCGCCGGGCGGGAACCCGGGGGTCGTTGGAGTTGGGGTCGTGGGTGCTTGCGGCAGGCCCGTGGGCGGTGGCGACAGCGGCCATGCGGGTGAGAGCGGGACGGTGGCGACGCCGGTGTGGTGGAACGCCGCGGTGGGCGGGATCGTGGGGGACGAGACGTCAAATGAGGAGAAGGTGGGTGCCATCGACGGCGTGACTGTGAAATTGCACATCTGGTTAGAATCAAACCACTCAAAAATCGAGCAAAGTGGAAAAGATGAAAAGCACCATTTGCCATCCCCGCCGAATTGGCCAACGTCGCCGAGACCGGCAACAGCATCGACGCCGCGCGCCGCCGCTGCAACTCGAGCGGATGCTGCGTCTGCACTGGCGAAAACAAACCCGTCATGGGCGGCACCGGCAACTCATGCACTGTCAATGCCCTCGGCCGCGCTGCCGTCAGCGGTACACCTCCATCGCCAAACACCAGCTGCACGCCCCCATCGCCAAACACCGGCATGGTCACCGCCGGCGGCGGGGGCGGTGCAAGCGCTGCGAGCGCGGCACTCGTCGACGCGGCCGCGAGCCACCAGGAATCCAGTCCCGACGACGGCGGTGGCGACTGCGACGCGAGCGGGAGCGCTAAGTTGCCCCCGACCCCCACGGCTGTAGCACTGGGCATGATCCCGGAATCAGGCGCAGCGGGGGACAGCGGGCCCGTTGTCGCGTCCGGTAAACCCATGGACGGCGTCGGGAGCGGACTTTCCTGGAACCGCGCCGTGTCGCGCACATCAATCAGCCGCAATGGTTCCGGTGCCCCCGCCGCACGGCGCGCATGTAGACGGTCCTGCGCCGCACCCGCAACAACGCCCATGGGGTCGACCGCAGCGAGCGTGGGTGTATCGCCGAGATTGAGCCCACTGTCGTGCAGGAACCCGTACAACGACGCGCCGCCGCCCGACGCGATTCTCGCGAGCGGCACGGGATTCGGATCGCCGACACTGGCCCCCATCGTATCGAGCGACAGCGACGAGACGGTCGACGCGAGCGGGCGCGAATGCAGCGATAGCGACGATAATTGCCGCGTGACGCCAGGGGTCGTGGGGGTCGACACAGCCATGGCCGCCGCGAGTTCGTCGAGCGCCGACGGTGCCAAGTCCGTCGGTGAGGTCACGGCGAGGTGGGCCGTGGACGACGATGGCGCGTCGAGCATGGGCTCGTGCGCGGGGTGGTGGTGGTGGTGGAACATTGCCGTTTCGAGTGCGAGGACCGGCCCGAGCGGCCTGGAATCGTGTATCTTGGCCGCCGTGGGCCACACCGAGTCTGGGGCGGTAGTCGCGGCGGTCGTGGCCAGGACGGCGGGCGGTGGTGCGACGTCGACGTGGCTCGTGGCGCGGCCGTCCCACAAGGCAAGCGGTGCGAGCGGGTACTGGTCCGCCCACACGCCCGGGTTCATGTCGGGCATGCCTGACGTCGTCATCGTCGCCGTGGTAACCCGTGGAAGGCCAACTCCCCCGGCGGCGCATCGAGCGCGACGTGCGGAGACGGGACCAGGACTAGAGGTGATTGCGCGCATGAATAGGTGGTGGTGAGTTTCGATGGTCCGCGAGCTTGGTTCCGGACCGAAAATGGTATGTCCTCATCTAAATACGTACAGGACGAACGCCGCGACGATGCCGGCGGTGGGAGCGCCACACTTGTGAGCAGCGGGTCATGGCGCGGCGTCGTCGTGGTCGTGGACGACTCCCAGGACACCGAGTCGACGCGGAAAAGACCGCGGTTGATCACGGATGATGGTGGAAACGCCGTACTCGCCGTTGCCATCAAAGCGGCCGCAGGCGCGAGGGTCAGGGCGTGCGCGAGCGCCGACGACGATGTGGCCGGCGCGACGCACGAGTAGTCGGTAGCAAACAGCGACCCAAACTCGGAGAAGTCCGGCTCGATCGAGCCCTGGCTCGCGCCGCCTTGCGTCGCAAAATCCATGGTCGAAGCCCACGAGGTCGGCGGTGGTGGTGCCGGCACGGGCGCGCCCATCGTGCCACCGTCGGCCGTGGCCACGGCCATCATTTCGGCCAAGGTCGGATCGTCGCCGTCAAAGAATGAGTTGTGCGTCATGACCGACGACGCGTTGCTGTCTACCCGCTGGGAAAAGGGGAACGGCGGGAGCCCGGCGGCAGTAGTCTCCGGGGCTGAGTACATGGTCGTGGGCGAGGTCGTGGCTGGGCAAGTAGGCCCGCGAACTGGCGTCGCTGGGACCGACAGCGCTCTACAATGCATACCAAAGCAACTGTTGTGGATCAGCGCGTGCGAATCGGAGTACGCGAGCGCGGTGCGGGGCACCAACGGCGTCCAGTGCGCGCCCAAGTGGTGGGAAGGGACGGGCCTGCTGGGCCGCAACGTACGGCGCCACAAGCACGCACACCAACGACTGGCGAGAGCGGTGAAGCCAGAGTAGCACTCCTAGCGCGTCGCAAGCGTGCCCACCTAGAAAAAGAACGAGAAAAGTCGGGCGCGTGGGTCGCGGCGGGGCCCGTCGAGGTGGACGACCGACTGGATGGTGGCGGAGAGCGATAAGTCGGCGGTGACGAGGACAAACTCTGGGAAAAAGGGGGCGGCGGGCGAAGCACGGTAAGAGCATCGGACCGTACCTCTCGAGGAACAGAGCAATGGTTCGCCGCGCGATTGGTGCGACGTTGCTGGCAGTTTGGAGCACCGCGATGGTGGCACCAGCACTGCTGCGCGCTTTCAGCGCAAACGGTTCACGCCGGGCCAGCCGTGCGTGCTCGAGATGTTCGGGGTCGCGGTGCGCGCCGTGTCGGCGAGTCGTGCTGAGAGAGAGAGAGAGACAAGTGCTTTGTGCTCGAACGCGGTCGAACACAGGCGACGAGCGGTTGGAAAGGCAGGGTCGTGCGCGGGCAAGGCCAAGCGCGCCGACGCAATCGCGAGCAGATACCGCGGTGCGGTCGAGAGCGCGTCGTTGCAGAGGAAGAGCACGACGACGAGCCCCACGACGTCGGAGCTCACGTACTTCTGGAGCATTAGTCGGATGGTCGGCGTCGAGTCAGTTCCGTAACATGGCCCGAAAGTGCTGCCTTCTCGCTCCGAAAATTCGGCGCCAGAGCGTCGCGCCATTGCATATCATATCATGGCACGACCGGTGCCGCGAACGAGGGCGCGCGCATAGCGCAGGGGTGCCCCTTGCCAGGGCCAAGTCGTGCCCAACCGTGCGTGCCGCGGACGGGGCGGCGCACCACTCGCCGCGCGCACGGCCGAGAGCGGCTGGCTGTCGCGATGGAGCAGCGACTTGGCCCACACCATGCTGCGCCACGGCCCCACGGCCGCGTGTCGAACGACGAGACGGCACATACCTTGACGACGATGCCGGCGTTGCGGTGCGGTAGGTGTGCGGTCGCCGTGGACGGATCCCGCGGGTGCACAGAGGAGAGGAGGCCAGGCCAGCACGTCGCACTGTCAGAGCGCGTTGGCGAGACGCGCACTTCGCGGTAAATAGCGTGCTGCACGTCGATGGACAGGAGGAGCGCCACCCAGGCAATCGCCGGGAATGCCGAGTGCCAAGCCAGCAGGCCGCCGGCTGCGGCCAGTTTTGCGGGGATCGTCGACGTGTTGGGTTGGGCACGAGACGCGTTTCTCAACGGTGGTAATGGGCGAGCTGGTGGCAGACGAGCGCGGGAGCGGGTAGCGGGAGCGGCAGCACGTCGGGCGCCGCGCCGCAGAGACGACAAGGAGAACAGGGGGAGTACGCGTGGTGCGGCGGTGTGCCGCGCGCTGGCGGGGGCCGTCGTCGTCCAATATTTATGTATTTTGGCGCGGCGGCGACCACTTGCCGTTGCCGTTGCCGTTGCCGTTGCTGCTGCGGGTCAGCCAGCAGCAAGGGGAGAGCGGAAGGCGCGCGGTGACAGGCGTGGCACGTTGCGGCTGCACGCGCACGTGGGGACGTGCAGACGGCCCCACCGCACTCCGAACACGCGTTGCACAAGCGATGCAAGCGTCCGGACGCGCAGAGCAACGCCTGCAACGCTTCCGACGCCAGATCCATGCGCCATTTGCTCTCGCCATCGCACGCGCGCGGTCATCGCCAGCAGTGCAAGTTATTTATCGCGAACCACACCCAACCGCACCGCCATGACATGCGACGACAAGGAGATAAAAATATATTCACATGTGTGCCACACGCCATGACAACCAGGTCACCAACCAGCGCGCGCGCATCTTGTTTGCCGCACTCGCCCACGCACGCGCCGTCCTCGCGCAACCGCAACAACAACGACCGACACCACCCCGGCGACGCCGACGCCGCGTCACCTGCGCCCTCCCCCTCCCCCCCCCCCCTCACGCGCTCGTCCATTGCTCGTCGTACGTGTCGCCCGCAGCGCCCGCCATGTACCGCTCGGGCGCGACAAACGGATGCACCAGCAAATCGGCCAAACTGCACCGCTTGGCCGCTTCGCGTTGCAGGCACAGCTGCACCGCCTGCACCGCCAATCCAATCGGCTCGAGCTCGGCCGGAGACAGCGACGACGACGAACCGGACGCCGTGGGCAAGAACGCCGACGCAGGCGTCGCGCCGCGCCGCAGCCGCGGGAACGTAATCGCAAACTTGGGGTCCGGGATCCGCTTCATGCGCTGGTCGGCCGTCAGGTGCGCAAACGGCGTGCGGCCATAGAGCATTTGGTACACTAAGTTCGTTCGCGTGCAAGCCAGTCAGTTGAGTATCCCCTCGTCCAAGACAAACACAAACAAAGGGACGCGTACAAATCACACCCAAACTCCACACGTCCGACCCACGGTTGAGCCGCATGCGCTTCGTCTGTTCCATGACGTCCGAATCGAGCCCTAACACCGCCTCGGGCGCCATGTAATTGAGCGTGCCGACCTGGTTCTCGTGAAACACCTTGGTCGTATCCGGTGCCATGAGCTTGGCAATCCCAAAGTCAATCAGCTTGAGCTGGTTCTTGACGAGCAGGAAATTGGCCGGCTTCAAGTCGGCGTGCACGACGCGGTGCTGGTGCACGCGATGCACGCACTCGATCATCAGCCGCCAATAGTACCGCACGAGCGCCAAGTCCAGCGGCTTGGTCGCCGCGCGCTTGAGCACCTTGGCCATGTCGGTTTCGCCCAGTTCCAAGACCAGATACAGGTACCGTTTGCACGAGCTCAACTCGTACCCAATTAGCTGAATCACGGCGTCGCACTGTTCGTCGTTGAGACGCTCGAGCAGCCGAGCTTCTTCCAGGTACGTGGCTGAGGTGACCGGGTCGTTCGCATCAAGCTTGACCCTCTTGCTGTAAAAACAATACCCGAGCGCGCGTTAGAACATTGGAAACGCGTCACATCACCCGTGCCAGAACAATACGTACACCGCATACCACTCGCGATTCTTGGACGATAGCGCGCGATACACGACCGACGTGCCACCATGCCCCAACTCCTCAGTCGGCCAGTACCGGATCCCCTTGACCACGACCGACTCGTCGAGGACCGCACCCGGCGGTAAGGCTGCCGCGGCCATACGCCGCGCCTCCTCGTCGCGCGATGTCACTGCATGGCTCCTCGACCGCGACGCCGGCGCGGGCGTCGATGCCGGCATCGGCGGCCGCATCCGCCCGGCTGCACCGCCGCGCGAACGCGGGGCCATGTTCTCGGCATCCTCGCGCGGATCTGCGGCAGGGCGCGGCGACCTTGAGGACGGCGGTGCCGGACCGTAAAAGTCCTCGGTCACCATGTCGTCGCAGGTCGTCTGGGATGGGGTCGGGAAATCGGCGGGGACGCGTGCGGCAGAGCGTGCGGCCATGGGCGCGGGTGTCGCGATGGCCGACCGCGCAAGCGACGACGCTGACCCAGCGCGGGTGGCTGTCGGTGGCGCGGGACGCAGAATCGAGTCGGCGGGCCGCGCGACGGTGCCGTTCATCGGCGTTTGCAGGAGGACGTGCCGCGACGGCGGAGCCGCGGGCATGACGTCCGGCGCCGACTGTGTGCGCGAGACCGAGACCGACGGCGGCGCCGCTGCGGGAGGTGCGCGGGGGGTCGGGGCACGGGTCGCAATGGACGGCGCGGGCGCCGTCGTGCGCCGGCCGACATGCAGGTCCCACTGCGACGCTGCGGAGGACGTCGACGACCGACTCGATGCCGGGTCGGCAGCGCGCGAAGTGGGCTTGGTCCCGCGAATCCGCTCGTCGTCGGCCGCGGCCGCGGCGAGGAAAGCATCCATGCCGTAGACGGGCATCGGCTCGGACCCAGACGTGCGATTCGAAAAGAAGCTGGTCGCATCGATGCGGTCGATTTCCGACTCGACTTGCCGGTGGACAGCAAAGATCTATACAGCACGAGCCGGCGCCGCGATCAGGAAATGGAGCACTGGCTATGTATGGATGAACGGGAGATTACACACATCCCTATCGTCAGCCCGGCTGCCGCTGCTGCTGCCGCCGCTGCTTCCGGTCGTCCCAAACAAACCACCGCGGCTCGAACGGCGATGGTCCGACCTTGAGCGGCCAGACGAACTGGTGGGGGTGCCAAACATGGTGGGGTGCGGTCGAGCAGGTTCACGACGGAGTAGGAACAGTCGAAGCCGATGCGCCGAGTCGCCAAACAGATGACCTCGGCGCGAGCGAGCACTTGTCGCGGCCAGCAGGGACGGTGTCGACCAAGAGGTTGCAGCAAGTTGGCGGGGAGCCGAAATCAGTTGTGCTCACAAGCGGGCGGGCAACGTTGCGAAGCCAGACAACACCAGCAGAGTGAACTGGGAGTGAACCGTCTTGTCACAGACCATTGCAACCCACTACATCTGCCACAGACTTCACGACGCGTTGCATGTTGGTCGCTTGACTGCTGGCGCAGCTGGCGCTGCTGGTGCTGGAAGCGCTCGCCCACGCTCGCCTGCGCTCCTCCGCGCTGCCCGTCAACCGTGGATCGTCAGAAGCGCTGATGTCAACCATTTTCCACCACCTTCCATCCGCCTCTCCATTACATCGGAAGAAGCAAAATGGCGGGCCAGCCAAGTTAATTTGCAACGCTTTCTGTAGCGCTCAGCTTGGCCATGGCCATAGTCAGGCCAGACGGCCGTCTGAGCAAGGATACCTACGATTTGTTGCAGAGTGATCATCAGGAAACCAGCACGAACCACGCTCGAACGCTGGGCAAGAGTCAGTGGCTTGATGCAAGCAACTTATTGGCCCACAAGATCTGTCACTCTTCATCTGTATTGGGCATCACATTGGTGGCTTCCAAGTCTGGTTTCATAGCCAGAGTCTTGGAACAGCGAGAGCGCGTGCAATCGATTCGTAAATATTGATGGCGCGCATTGACCCTGCAGCCAGAGCTGTGAGATTGATCCAGGACCTCTGGCCATGGCCCATTGGCGGTCATTTCTCAGCCCCCAATGGGCCAAAAAACAGGGCATTGTTCCTTGAAAGTTGCGCACAGTGGATACTCTTTATTGCGAGTGGTAAAAATATCAGCATTGAAGTGGGCATTGTCAGACATTGTCATGGTGCAAAAGGGCAATGAGGGGTGGACAGCTTGTCTGTCACCAACCTCAGCCCCCCCAACCAGATGGACTGGATTATAAGGATTCAATCTGTCCGTGAATGTTCATCTGATCTCGCAGCGCCCACGCACAGTAGACACACCTGTCACACTGATTCCTTGTTAGTGGGTGGCTTGGCATAAGTGCAACCAGAAGAACTCCTGAAGGTGGTCCGACCATGTGTGGTCTGACTTGTGGACATTCATTTGATTTGACTAAGACTGTATGCTGCTATTGAACAGTGCTGCTACTAACATGCTCATGTTCAAGCATTGATATGAGAGTGGTCCAATGTTATTTTTGTGGGAGACAGTCAATAGCTTGAAAAATTTGGACATGATTGTGGTCAGCAAGTTGCATGCCTCAAAAGGTAATAGGTGTTTGTTATTTTGCCTCTCCACTGTCAAAGGCTGGGCGGGTATTATGTCCCCTTGAATGACTGTCAGCTTGATCCAAGCTGTAGCATTTTAACTGTGGCAAATTTGGATGAGTTTGGACAGATTGCTGAGGTGCTGAAGTGGGAGAATAACAAAGTTTTCTGCATGGCTGGCCATAGAAGTGAATGCCTCAACTCACCAAACCCAATACTTGACAGGAAACAAACATTCTATCTCCCACTTGTCAAACACCCTCTCAAAAAGCATGAGCAACCTCTCCATATTACAAGCAACAAGATGGTTCAAGCTGATGCCAAGCATCACAACAGCATGATTCGAGAAAAGGGCATACTGCTGGCGCTAAAGGGCGCTGGTCGCCCCTGCCTGGAGGGCCACTATATGGTGCTTGCATGGGCGTGACCCTGCAGCTAGTGAGAGGCTGCAGGAAGTGTGTGGAGGCCTTGGCTGTTGGACTTGCTTTTGCTTGCTTTTGCCATTGGTCAATATTTACCAACAAGCATTTCCTATTCACAAAGTGATGATCAAATTCAATTCCACCCATTAGGTTTCCAAATCAAATCATAAAATATGGGGCTGCACTGTTGTGCACACAGCACCAACCCATCTGGCTCCATGAACAACAATAGACAATCATGGCCCTCCATCTCTGGTCATTACGTGATTGATTGAACGAGTTACTTGGGCGATTTCCTGCCCCATCTGATAAATCGGTGGCAGGAGGGTAAGGGCGACAATGTTTTGGAGGACCTGGACCGGATACTGGACGGCCATTTGCTGGCTGCACGCGTTTGGCTTTGTGCGTTGCAGTGATTCCAAGCTTGCATACACGAACATGGACGGACATGGCATGTGGACGGTCCCACATATTGACCTGTACATTTTCACATTGAATGCTCTTTTCCCATTCTCTCCAGTCCACTTGGTGCAAACAAGCGGCCTGGCCTTCACTTCATGTCACATCAGGCCAGGCGCACTGCACTTGAATACCCGCGCCCACCAATGGCGACACGCGACGCTGGTATTACATCCAGCGCCGACGTGAAATACCCGCGCCTTCCAGCGTCGTCTCCTCGGTTGCCACTCGACCCTCGTCCTATTGATGACACTGGCAAGCCCAAAAATTCGAGCACCAGATCAGTCCCGCCCAGCAACCCCTGCACGCCCACGAGCCGTGCGCAAAACGCGGCAAACTCGCGCTCTCGCTGCGCCGTGACCGCTGGGAGTACCATGCACTGCTTGTAGTTATTTTCAGCGCCGACTGTCAGTCGTGGCGGGAGCGTGGGAACACTCGACGCGGGCAACTTGTCGGCCCAGGATTCCGTCAGAGCATAAAACTCGGCGTCCATCCTCTGCACCGTCTTGGTCGCACCCGACGCGAGCGTCACGACGAGCGTGTACTCGTACTGGGCGGGCCCCGTGCGGCGGCCGCTCTTGAGCGCGATTTGGGGCACGGGGTACGACGCAGATGATCCGGAATCGACGGGACCGGTCGTGGCCGGGCCGCTCGTGCGGGAGTCGTAGGCGAGGGCGTCGGCGTGTTGGCGACGCCGCAGCGACGTGTAGGTTTCGGTCGGGTCGAGCATGGACCCAGGGACGCCGCGCGTCAATGTCGCGTGCCGCGGAACCGTGTCGTGCACGGTGAGCGCGGCCACGCCCGCGGCGAGGTCGTCGGAACCGCGACGGCCAAGAGTCGCAGATCGCGCGCCAGGTGTGGTTGGTCGAGCAATGGTCGCGCCGGGCGTGGTCGGTCGAGCAATTGTAGCGCCAGGTGTGATCGGCCGAGTCAAAGTGCCAGGCGTTGCAGGTCGAGTGAGCGTTCCTGGCGTTCCGGGTCGCGACAGGGTCGCGCCAGCTGCGGCCGCGGGGAGCGTGCGCGCGCCGACACGCGGCGTTGATGCGCCGCTGCGACGGTCAAACGACCGGGTTCGCGAGAGCGACGCATAAGTGACGCGCGGCGGTTCGTCGTCAACGGGTGAAGGCGAGGGGCGCTGCGCATACCGCGTGCGCACAACGGGAGAAGGGGACGCACGGCGCTGCGGGCGCGTGGAGGCGGCGGGCGACGTTTCGCGTCGATACCGCGGCTGCGACGACTCGTATCCCTCGTCAGAAGGCCGCCGGTCGACGCGCATAGCAGCATCGGTGCTGGGACGACGTTGTCCACCCGCGAGCCGCTCCACGGCACCCGCACTGCGCTGTCGGTCGCGGCTCGTCGCGCGGCGCTCCGACCGGTCCGACTCGCCATTGTACGACGGGCGAATACTGCGCATCGACGAGACACGGCGCGGTGGAGGAGCATTATGTTCCGACCGCTGCTGCCGTGGCGGCGTCGCTTCGGAGGACCGCTGGCGCGTCGGCGTCGTCGACCGCGGTGGGCTCGTGCGCGACTGGAACTCGTACTCGTCCGACGCCGACCCATGTGGCCGGTTCTCGACCTCCAAAACTGGCTGCAATTGGCGTGTCGTGCCGCGCGGCGTCGGGCGTGGCGTGTCCGAGTACTCCCGCGCGGCATCGTCATCGACGACTTCAAAGTAATTGGCGGGAACGAGACCGACGCGAGCGTTGCGCGCAAACGGGGCCGACGCATTGGTGGTCGCGAAATACCAGTCCTGCTTGCGGTGCAAAACGAAGAATTCCTGGCCGCGCGCAAACGACAGCTGGTCGTCGGTCGCGGCCGTGAACGGGTACAGGGCGCGCACGCGTTTCATGGCAGTCGAGTGTGGCCGCAGGTGGTCGATATACGCTGCTGGGTGGTGGAGTATGGAGTGCTGGGCGTTGTCGCGTATTGAAGCGACAGTGGATTGAGCGAGAGGGCGATAGAGAGCGTCGAGCGCGCGCGTGGGCGACGGGCCGTTTTGTACTCGGTCGAGAAAGAGTTTTCGTCGTCGGAATGGTGCGTGCCGGCCTTTGTTGCTTGCTGCTGGGGCTTCGCCTGTTCACGAACAATGGTCGTGCAGCCGGTGGGCGAGGTCGAGGACAGCGACGTTGACTTGACCGACGGGGCGCTGGTGCATGCAGGGGCGTCGCTGGACGACGGGTGGCGGCACTGAGAGAGAATAGTGCAGCCAATTCATGAAGCGGCCGGGCAGGTCATGAACGGGGGCTGCTGGAGAGTGGTGGTGCGGGGGTGGAGCAAGAACGTCTCGCAGCTTGCAAGTGGTACTGTACTAGTGCCTCGCATCCTCTCCACCGCGCGCCGCGCCACACCGCGCCACGCCATCGTTCGTTTCATGGAAAGCCAGGCAAATGCCGCTCGCGGAGGAACCCGTGCGGCAGAACGTGTGAAGGATGAGCGCGAAGTGATCGAAAGCGTGCGGTGTGGCGCGGTGGCGGCGCACAAACGGCACGTGTCGAATCCAATGAACTTTTGCAGCTCAGCGTTGGCGCAGGAGCGACCTGAGTGTGGCCGGTCGCAACTACCTCCTCGACCTCATCCTTGTTGTCGACACCGGTCAGAAACTTGCTGCAGCGCACGCTAGTGCAAGCGCCAGCACCACGCCAGCGGCTGCACCTGCGATCGCTCGACCGTTCGGCCGCGCCCTGCCGCCGCCGCATGCCCACCGACCCTTGATTGCACGACGCCCAAGTCCCGGCCCCGGCCCTCTATTCGGCCGGCCCGCAACCATAGACAACTAGACGAATTACGACGTGCCCGCCATGCCGCCGCACCCGTTCCCGGCCGCTGTGGCGCCCCTGGTCAGCGGCGACAACTTGTCCACCATGTCGGCCCCAAGCTCCGCGGTTCCCGCGGCTGTCACGATGGGTGCGAGTCTGGGCGGCTCGGCGCTGCTGTTGGTGGTCGTTGGGTGCCTGTTCTGGTCGAAGCGTAAAAAGACGAGCGACGCCGGATCGATCGCCGACCGCGGCATGCCCGCCACCGCGCCCGTGCAGCCACCGCCGATGCAGCAGGAATCCATGCCTATGGTCCCGCCACCGGCTCTCGTTGCCGTGCCTGCTCCGGCCCCCGTCGCGGCCCCCGTCCAGCCCGACGCAAAACCCGTCGTGCCGGAATCGGTGGTACCGCAGGCCCAACAGCTAGAGCAGCAACCGCAACCGGACGCGAAAGCACCTGACGCCGCCGCGCCCGCTGCCCTCGACGCGCCGCACACCGACGATGCTGCGAGCGACAACAGCAACGAGGCTGCTGACGAGCCCAAGGACCTGCCTGGGGGTCCGCACGCGCACTCGGTCCGTTCGCGCGGGTCGATCACCTCGACCGCCGCCTTCTCGCACCGTCTGATCATGGCAGCGCCGTTTGGCGGTGCCGCCAATGGGTCCGATGAGCCCACGTTCTTGTTCATTCCGCAGCCCACCGACGATGACCTCGACGATACACCCCCCGCACCACCCGCGGGCGCCTCTGCGTCGCCCCTCGCCGTTACCGGGATGGCTGCCGCTGCTGCAGCTGCGAAATCGGCCGCGTCGCCCGCGTCGGAACCGGCGCCGCTTCTCCCGTCGCAGCAGCCGCTCTTCCGGGCGACCCCGAGTCTCCCGACCCGGCTGTTTGAGGAAGAGGAAGTGGGCCCGACGTCGCCGATGCCGCTCACGGCCAGCACCCTGGCCGCACTGCGCGCGCACGCGTCGGTTGCGCGGCACGCCGCTGAGAATATCCCCGCGACCGGGTCTCGCGCGCTCGCTATGTCGCTGATTGCGCCGTCCAAGACGGAGGGTTCGCCGCGCAAGACGGTGCGCGGTACTGTGCCGATTGTCGAGGAGACCAAGGAAGAGACGGCAGCGACCACGTTGGCCGCGGACGAGACGACCGACAACACGCCGCCGACGCCCGGACCCGAAACAGTGCTGATGCGTATCTTGGCCACGGCCGAGGCTGACCAGGCGCAGTCGCTCGTGCACAAGCGGCCGTCGATGCCTAACCCGATGGCCGACCAGCAGCGTCGGCTCGCGCGTGAGGCCGAGGAGGCCATGCGCCGCCGTAATGCCGCCGCCGAGCCGCAGACGCCGGGTAGTCCCGACACGATTGCTATTTCGGTGACGGATTCGGATGCGTCGAGCTCGGACGACTCGGACCGCCCGCTTGGCGTGATTGTGCCAGGTGCCGTGGCCGCGAGCCAGGCAACGGTCGCGACAGCTTCGCCCGTGATTTCGGCGCGCCGTGCCGCTGGCGTCGCGCTCCCGCCGTCGCCGGCCGTCACACCTGCGGCGGTGGCCCCGGCGACCGTCACCGCGGCGGCGGCCGAATAGATTTTGCGGGAACGACAAGTACGGTTGGCTCGCAGGAGAGGAGATGAGATTGTTGTTTGTCGAAGGTCGATTTTTGAACCGTTGCTTTTGTTGCCCTTCGAGCTCCTTTGTCTTGGCACTTTCGCGTTCGGTTTGGAATCCGCCGACGCTGCCGTCCGTGCCTTCCTCTCTTCTTGCGGCAGCGTCGCGCGGTCTAGATATGCATTTTGCGATGTGTTCCTTGGTTTTGGTGAGACTGTGTCAGATCTTGGGCATGGTCAGCCTGGCCAGCGTGAGGCAAGTTTTGAGACGCGTTTTGGCACGGTTGTGAGCATTGTGAGCACCCGTGTCGCCCACGAGGCCGAACTTGACCCCGCTCGCCAACACACGCGATCCAACGCGCAACTAGCCGCAATCGTCGACTTCAACCAAATCAATCACAAGCATTGCCCGACACGGGGGTTTCGTCATCTGTCAATCCTGCACAGCTCGGCTACAGCAACAATGCCCACATCGGCCGACCCAGCATCGGCCAAACCAACGCAGCCGCTTGTGCGTCCATCGACAACACCATTTTCCAACGATGTATCGAGTCTCTGATTGGCCCAGAATATCGTGTTCTTGGCTCCCGGCAGGAGCTCGAGTACTTGTTCGGCGTTTCTTGCCAGCTCGCCAACCCCGTCCATTGCATTCCCGGAAGCGACGAGGTAAGCTCTCCCTCCTCGAATCAATCCATCCCCGAGCTGTTCCTGATGCACGTGTGGCACAAGGATCCGGCCCGCCCGCCGTCGGTTCTGTTTTGCGCGTCCAACAATGTCGTCCTGAAGCATGCCGTGGCCGGCATGGACCAAGTGCACTTCCAGGGCCACGTACGAGTCTTGACCTCGTTTCGCTGCGACGTTCGTCGTGCTCACTCACTTGTCCACCCTAGTCGCATGCGATCACGGCCCTGTGCGTCTCGCGCGACCGCAAATGGGCCGTGTCCGCTGACACTGGGCCCGAGTCGCTCTTGCTCGTCTGGGAAATAGCGACGGGCATGCCCATCAAGACGATTTTCGGGCCGCACAATGGTCACGGCGCGGTCGTCGTTGACATGTCGGTCGACGCCAAGTATGTCGTGTCGATTGGCGGTGCACCAGGTTCGTGCGATACCATTGAGACTGTGAGAGCGTGTACGCACGGTCTGATCGGAACAGGTAATTGTCGCTAGGCGCACAAACGATTTGCGTGTGGGAGTGGACAACGCTCGCGCAGGACCCGGTCTTTTCCATGCCGATTCCGTCTGCGGACCCGCAGGTACTGCTTGATTCACTTTCATTGACAGCCCGAGGGACCCCGATCCTCACTTTCTGCCCGTTTGAGTAGCTCTCGGTCAAGTTCTCCCGCTTCGAATCGTCCCAAATCGTGTCGAATGGCACCAGTACCATCTTCTTTTGGGACTGGACCAACGCCGACGCGCCATTTGCCGAGGGCCACGATCCGCCGCTCAAGTCACCGCTCACCATGGCACTCTACCTGAATGCGACCAAAGTCGTCGCGGGCATGCGCGCGGGCGACGTGCCCTTGTGGCAGCGCACCAAGGAGGGCGGGTGGAGCCAGCTCAAGACGTTCCAGTATGTGTCCCTTAGGTCGTTGGCGCGTACTCGCATGTTGGGCTGACCTCAGATACAGCCATATCCACAACTCGTGCATCAACGTGCTGCTGCCGCTCGACAAAGAAGGATTGATTGCGACGGGGGCCGACGATGGGTTTGTGCGCGTATTTGATCATTCGGTTTGTGCTATGGCGCTCTTACTTCTCCACCCCGAACCGCCGGGTACTGACCATTGCTCTCCACCAACCAGTTCCGACTCGTCACGTTTTTCGAAAAGCTCAAGTCGGGTCCCATCTCCGGCCTCTCCGCGGGCTTCCCGACGGGCCTCCTCCCCACTCTCCCCTCACTCGTCGTCACCACCACGCACGGGCGCGCGCTCCACGTCGTCCGCGCGTCTGGTAAAACGACCATCGCCCAACCTGTCGTCGAATTCCCGCCGCAGCCCGTCACCTGTCTCGCAACCACTCCGGCATCCAAACTCGCCATTGGCGCGCGATCTGGGAACGTCCTGCTGTGGAACTGGACGACGCGTACCGTCGATGCGCGCCGCGACTTGCCTGACTCGGTCACGACCGTCACGGCGCTCGGCGAACGCGTGCTTGTCGGGACCGACCGCGGATGGCTGCGCGTGCTCGGCGAAAACTTGGAGGATATGGCTGATCCGGCTGCTGTCGCGTCGGCGGCAGTCACGCATATCGCCGCACACGGCGCATGGGTCGCGTGCGCCGACGGGAAGGCTGCGGTCACGGTCGTGCACGTCGATGGGGACCCGGTGCGCGTCGTGCGCGTGGGCCGGATCCAGGCGCATTCGCAGCCGGTTGTCGGGGTCTGGTTCCACGAGGCCCGCGCGGGGGACGCTGCCGGGATCGATGGTGATTTGCGGCTGTTCTCGCTCGCGCGCGACCGCGTGCTCGTCGAGTACGCGATCACGGACGGGGCTGTCGCGGTCGTGAGCTCGCGCCGGATTGAGCAGACAGGGATCCCGACGGCCGTATGTGCCGTGAGCGCACGGCAGCTCGTGCTTGCGACCGACCAATGGCGGCTCAAGACGGTGAATGCCGATACGTTTGTGTGCCGCGATACGGTGCTCGCGGCGCTGTTTGCGCCGACGCCCATCTGCTGGATGCAGAGCGTCGTCCAGGGGAAACGCGAGTATATTGTGTATGCGACGCAGGATAAGTTGGTTGGGATGCTCGCGTGGCCGTATGACGGGAACCCGCATTGCAGTATGGCGCTCGTCGCGCACCCGGACAAGGTACTTGCTCATATCCCAAGTGCTTCAACGCGTTTCCCAGCTCACGATGCGCTCATGGCCCGCGGCATGTAGATCACCGCGTCAGCTGTCTCGCCCGACGGCCAGTACCTCTTTACCGCCGGCAACGACGACGGCGCCGTGAAAACCTGGCGCATCCGCGCTTCGGTCCTCGACGCGCACTCTGTCCTGGGCGGCACGGGTATGGCCCCGTTCCGGTACCTGATCAACCCGACACACGACCCGGCCATCACGACGCACCTCGAAGACTTGTTCTACTATGCGCAGCTGCGCGAGCAGGGTGAGGCCGATCCAAACGTGACGCTGCGGTTGCGCGAGACGGTCGCGCTGGACCAGGTGCCGAGTCTCGTGCGCGCGCTGGGGTATTACCCAAGCGAGCGCGACGTCGAGTTGATGTTGAACCAGTTGAGTCTCAAGGCGCTTGAGGCCGGGTTGCCGGACCGGGTCACGCTGGATGAGGTGATCAAGAGTGCGTTGATCGTGCGATTCGCGGCGGAACGCGCGGGAATGCTGGGCTGACGACATTCCCGACGTAGTTTTCCTCAACTTCCGCGACGCGATCCCGCTCACGGCCGACGACGTGCGCAACGCGATTGCGCGCGCCAAGCAAGGCACCATGGGCGACGTGCGCGCGTTCCTGCAAATGTACGGAGAGCCGATGCCGGGCGACGAGCTGGATAAGGTCGTGCACCTGCTCGAGGAACTGAATGTGGACGACGACGAAAGCGAGGGCGGTGATCGCCGTGGGGGACTCGCGCAATAGGTCGAGTGGGGGGACTGGGAAGAGAGAAGAATGCATTTCGGTTTGATGGCAAAATCAATCGCTTGGTGCAAAGTGTGCGCCCTCTTCATCGCACGCCCTTCATCGCGCCCTTTTCTTGGCCTTCTTACTCCCTTGCCCCGCCAGCGTCGCCGTAGCCGTTGTCGCCGTCTCAGATGGCAGAGCCGCCGCCGCCACCGCCGTCGGCACGAGCAGCGCGCGGTCGGGCTCCACCTCGGCATCCGTCAACTTCCCCGGACACACGAGGTCCTTAAAATTCTGCACGATCCCGCGATGGTAGACGTTGCGCAGCGGCTGCTCGGACCGCGGCTTGCTCTGGTCGTCGGTCAGGTACACGTTCCCCTTGCCATCCTCGGTCAAAAACACTTGCCCTTCGTCAATCGCGTACTGGACATCACTCCACTTGTTCCCCTCGTGCGTGGATTTGCCGCGCAGGACGGTCGTGTAGAGATGGAGCGCGAGAAAAGCGGTCATGAGCAGCGCGCAAAAGGCGAGGAACAGGCCGAGGACGGTGAGGAGGGGTTCGAGCGCGAGCGCCATCTATTCGTGGCCGTCAGCACCGAGTGGTGTGGGTGGCGAGGGGAATGCGACCTCGCGCACCAACGTACCGCCAACCCATCAGACCACGGCGCCTCGTACCGCACGATCCGCGGGCCAATGTACTTGCCCGAGTAGAACCGCAATGCCGAGTCCCACGACGCCCACCCGTAGTGCACCATTGTCCCGACGACCGTGCCGAGCGCGACGCACGCGCCGTATACCGAGAGCCACAGGACCGAGACGAGAAAGAGCAGGAACAGCCAGTGATTTTTTTGCCCGACGCAGTTGTTGATCCAGATGCAGTGGTGGTCTACGTGCGCGATGCAGTGGCGGCACATGGAGCAGTGTTTCTGTTGACCAAGGAGCGCGGGTTGGTGTCGTGTCGCGAATGAGGAAAGGTGGAGAGGATCGGTACCGAGCGCGCCGGCTTGATCAAGTGGCACGTCGAGCATTCGGTCGGGAAAAACATGATGTGGTCGTACAGGTACTGCTGCATCGCCGACGCGTGGTTAGCGCGCGTGATGAAGCCCGGGTCCGACACGCTTGCGGCAATAAAGACGACGTAGACGAAGAGGATCGAGACGAGCATGCCCCACCTGCACACAACGCGAAATTGAGAGTGAAATGTATCGAAACCAACCGCGCGAACGCAGGAAACGCACCAGTGGTACCCGCCAAGAACCGGATTCGGCAACTTGTCCTCGACATTCGTGAAAAAGATGGTCGCGCCGCCCGTGACGAGCGTGAGGAAAAACAGCTGCGTGAGCGGGTTCTTCTCGTATCCGATCCACCGCCAGAGTCGGTACAGTGCAGCGACACCCGTGGGTCGGAGAATGAAGAGCGCCACGCGTCTATACCGTCGTGCTTTTATCAGTGGATCTGGTCGCGAATTACTGTGGCAGCGAGCGCATGAACAAACCTCAGCGCGCTGGGAATGCCTATCGTGAGTGCGCGGTGCGCGGCCCCAAGCGGTGTCCCACGACAAGTGCGCGTCGGCCCAAGGAGCATAATGGCGACGAGTAGCACGACGACGCCGCCCGCGGCGAGCCAGGCATACAAACCAGCCATGGTCGTGTCCAGATCGTTGACCGTGGTAGATCAGGGTCGTTGATGCGCCTTCCTGCCAAGTATGCGCTTGCGACACGGTGGAGAAACCAGTCGCGCACGGCTGCGTTCTTGTCAGATGAAGTTCAAAGTGAAAGGCACGAGCACAAGCGTAATTATGCTCGTTGGCCGGGGCCCAAACAGATACGACTAGACTCGATGCGGCAAGTCGTTGCTTGTTCTCGTTTATCGCGACCGTCGTGGTGCCGTTGCAACTACTGTCACGTTGCCAGTCGTCGCCGTTGGTGCTGATGCTATTGTGCCGGTCAGCGTCGCCATCGTGGTCGCGAACGGCGAATCGAGTTGGCGCCCCCGTCTCACACCTGCTCCACCCCGTCTCGCACTTCAACGTGACCTGCGTACCGCCTTCTGGTGATGCTGGAGCATTTGATATCGCCGCCGCAGCGCACGACCGTGGGCGCGACCACGACGGCCATCCGCGCGCACGACTCGCTGCATTCGCGCCCTCCGGTTGTATCAAAGTCATTTGCGCGAGATCAGTCGTCCTCATTGCCGGTTGACATGGTTTCGCGACAAGGGCTGCGCGACCCAGGGCCCTCAGTGTGCCTGATCGAGACGTTCATGGACGGGCCACGCACGCGCTGTGGCAGAGCGCGTGCCGACAGGGGGTAGTATCCGCAGCCCACATTTCACTCTCCGCTTGCTCGATTCATGATCAGTCGCGTCGAAGCGCTCGCCTGCGTGGAGAGGACACACTATCTACATTTGCTACTTTTGCCAAAACTGGTAAGGTCAGACCCGTCGCCGCGTGCGCTCATGATGCGCCGTCCGCGTCCCCATCCCTTGCTGGATCCGCACGACTCGCCCTCCGACCCGACGACGACGACGACCCGACCATACTCCATCGACTTCCCGACAACGACAACCTCCGCGGCCACCTCCCGCGCTCCCCTCCCCCTGCACCGCCACCACTCGACCCGACCACCGCGCTCACCGTCCTCTGCGCGCGCACCATCGGCGACACTGACCGCGCACGCGCATACGTGCGTTTCGCCGCCATGACCCCACCCGCCGGCGGCGGCACCGGCCCACTGGGCTCGGCCATGCTCGGCGGTCCACCCATCACAGACACCGGCGGCGGCGGCGGCATCGGCGGCATCCCCCACGCGACCCCGCCACCCCGACGCGCGACGACCGCGCGCTCGGCGTCCCTTGCCGCTGCACAGAACCGCGGCCAGTCGAGCCAGGTGGCCTCATGCGTCGCCGCAGCCCTTGCGCGCGCCCCGGGTCTCGGTGCGGGCTGCGGGACCGCGTGTGGCGGATGGACCCGCCTCGATTTTCGGCACGCACGTCCCGGGTCCATCGCGTGCACTGCGTTACAAGATTTTTGGACCGATCCGGCACGGGCGCCAGGACCGGGTCGGGGCACGGCGCGCGCCGCCCAGACTTCGACGGCGGTCAGGACGGCGCCGACGGGCTGGTTCGGCAGCGCGAGCGACTCGAGCGTCGATTCGGCGCGGTGTGTGTCGCGCGGGTCGGCAAAGTCGCGTTCGAGCGCGGCCAAGAAATCCCACGCGGCGACGGCGGGCAGTTGCGCCATAAGTTGCAGCAACCGTGCGGCGGGGAGGCCGTCGACACAACGGAGCAGGAACTGCGTGGCCAAGTGCGCACAGTGCCGCTGGTGTGCGGTCGGGACGCACGCGTACGCTGTGGCGAGCGCGTGCCGCATGCCGGCGGCCCATTCGCGTACGGGCGGGTGCGCGCCGTCGAATCGGGTTGAGGTCGGGGCGGAGAGGTGCGCAAAGATGGAAAAGTACCCGGCCATTTCGTGCGGCAGTGGGGGCGCGACGGCAGTCGGAGACATGACGGCGGGAGTGCTGCTGACGGTGCTGGATGCCGGAGCGGCGGCCGGGGTCGGGGTCGCGGACGTGATGGGGGTCGCTGGGGTCAACGGCGTCGGGTTCGGCTTGGAGAAAGACGCGCGCCGCAGGGCAAGCGATGGGCGCCGTGGGCGCGGGACGTCCGGTGGGGCCGTGGCCACGGGAAACGGCGACGACGGAGATGCGGGGGACCCGGGGCTCGGGCTCATGGTTGTCGTCGACGAGGGTGCCGTCGGCGGGAGCATGCGCGGAATCGAGGTCCTCCTTGGAGGAGCCGCGTCGACGAACGAGATGCGGTGCGAGGCCGGGAGTGACCGCGCGACGCCCGCCGCAGGCGGGAACTCTTCCGGGATCGGGACCAAGGGCGGCGGTACGGCGAGCGGCATCAAGGGGGGATGAGGTGGGGGTGGCGGAGCGGGCACGATGAGCGGGACCGCATCTTCGTCGAGGTCGTCGTCGGTCCAGCTGGCACCGCTGCCGCTCCCGATGCCAGACGGCGCGGCCGCGGGCGCAATGAGCGATACGGGCACGAACTCGTCGTGATGGCCGGTGCCGTTCGTGGAGAGCGGCGGGAGCGGCGCCGGCGGTGGTGGCGGGGCCGAGGGCCAGACGGTCTGACGCACCGTCAGCAGCGGGGCGGGCGGCGGCGTGAGCGGCGCCATGTTGTCGCTCTCGTCATCGTCATCGTCGTCGTCTTCATGGTTGTTGCCGAGCGCGAGCCTTGCAATGGTGTTGCCGAGCGCGGCCATGGGGTGCAGCGCCGCTGCGAGCGGCGTCGTCGGCTTGGTCGTCGTCGTGGCCCTTGGTCGACGAGGGAGGCGCCTGCAGCGTGCTCGTCGGAAATGCCGGCCAAGCGACTTGGCGGGGCGGCGCTTGCGGCGGCCCCGGATTTGGGCAGTCCCGTGCCGTCTCGAGCGCGTGGTGACGCCGGGACCGAGGCCGGGAGCAAGGAGAGAAACGACGAGCTGGACGACGGGGTCGAAGGCGAATTGGGCAGCTGGCCAGCGTTTGTTCATGTTGGCCCTTGCGCGCGGGAGAGGAGCGGGTGCCACGGGAGCCGATTCTTGGTCCATGGACCCGTCATGACTTTCGTGCGTGCTGACCTGCTCCATGTCCCGCCGCTTGCCGTAGCCCTTGTCATCGTCGTTGTCATCGCTGTCACTGTCGTCATCGTCGTCGTGGTCGTCGAACAGGGCCGGCACGCGCGGCGGCGAGGGTGGGGTCAAGAGCAAGACCTCGTCCCAGACGCGATGGAGCGCGTCGTGCATGCGCGCCTCGGCCGCGTCGAGCCACGACACGGAGGCGCGGCGCGGCGCGGCGTGGTCACTGGGTGCGGGATCGTGCTGTGCGGCCACCGCGGCGGGCATCGCGGCCGTGGTCGTCGTGTCGTGTCGTGATGCTGGCTTGTTCGCGAGGATCTGCGATGGTGGTGAAAGGCTGCGTGAGCTTTGTGAGGTGTGAGTCGGACCTTGATGTGGGGATGGGGAGTGTGTGTGTGCTGCAAGCACGCTTTTTAGCAAGGTTCTGGCGGCGTTTGCGAAGCAGAAAGCCGCTTGAAAAGTAGATTCCAGCCGTAACGCGGTCACGTTCAAAGGGATCAGCAGGGATCAGAGGGATGGAGGATGTGCGGCATCTCGATTCTGGGATCTCGGGGTGCTGAATCTGGGCTGCCAGGGGCCGGCCGGCAGGCTGGCAGGCTGCACGACCCCGGATGAGCACGCCAGTGCTGCTCGGATTGGCGCAATCCTTGCACCGCCGGATTTCCCGCGGGGCTGACAGACGCGTCATGACTGGCCACACTCCATCGCGTCGGCAGAGACCGTCGACACGCAGGCGCCCGCAACGCGTCTTCCTTTTCTTTCTCTCTCTCTGCAGCAGCGCGCGCTCCCACCAGCACCGCGCCCCCTGCAAACCGACCGACCCCCCGCGCCGATGCCGTGTGCCGAGACGCGCCCGACCACGACATCCACTTTGATCACGCCCCGCACAACAAAGATCAGCATGGCCGCCATGCCCGACGCGTTCCCCGTGCACGGCCTTTTGCCCAAGGACGAGACCGAGGCCACGGCGTTCCTGACCAAGTACCCTCAGTACGATGGCCGCAACACGGTTGTCGCCATCCTCGACACGGGCGTGTGCCCAGCCGCGCCGGGGTTGCAGGTACATACCGACGCGATTTGCTGACGACGACGATGGCGCGCGATCACGAAGTGGTATCTGATGCCTTCCCGAACCCGATTACCCGCAACTAGACTACGACCGACGGCAAGCCCAAGCTCATCGACATTGTCGACTGCACGGGCGCCGGTGACGTGCAAATGTCGGACCCGGTCCCGCTCATTGCCGCTGAATCCGACGCGTCGCTGAGCACCGTCAAGGGCCTGTCGGGCCGCACTTTGCACCTGAACCCGGACTGGTTGATCCCGTCGAAGACAGTGCGCCTCGGCATCAAGCGCGGCCTCGACCTGTTCCCGGGCCCCGTGCAGTCGCGCGTAACTGCCGACGCCAAACACAAGCTGCTCGAGCAGCACGCGCAGCTTGATGCCAAAGTGCGCGGCGGCGACAAGACCACGGACGAGACCAAGAAGGAGGACCTCGATGCGCTCAAGGCGCTCGCCGACGGCGTCGACCCCGTCGGGCCGGTCTACGACGTGCTCGCGTTCCACGACGGCACGCACTGGCGCGTCGTTGTCGACACGGCCGAAGACGGCAAGATCGAATCGCAGCCAGCGCTTGCCAGTTACCGGTTCGAGCACCAGTACCACCGGTTCGGCGACCTCGACAACCTGACCTTTTCCGTCAATGTCTATGACGGCGGCAAGACCGTCTCGCTCGTCACGCAGTCGGGCGCGCACGGCACACACGTGGCCGCGATCACCTCCGCGCACCACCCAGAAGAACCGCACCTGAACGGTCTTGCACCGGGCGCGCAACTCGTCTCGTTGCGCATCGGCGACGCGCGGCTCGGCAGCATGGAAACGGGTCCGGCGCTCGCGCGTGCCGTCCTCGCCATGGTCCAGAACAAGGTGGATCTCGCCAACATGTCCTACGGCGAGGCCGCGCACGTGCCCAACGCCGGCCGGTTCGTTGAGCTCGTCCGCGACATTGCCGTCCGTCGCCACGGCGTCATCTTTGTCGCGTCCGCCGGGAACGCCGGCCCAGCGCTCTCGACCTCGGGCGCGCCCGGTGGGTGCACGTCCGGCGTGATTTCCGTCGGCGCGCATGTCGGTGCCGCGCAAATGGCCGCCGAGTACGCGCTCGTGCACGACCGCCATGGCGGGATCCCGCCGCGCGAGTACACGTGGACGTCGCGTGGGCCAACGACCGATGGCGAGTGGGGGGTTGATGTCTATGCGCCTGGGTCGGCGGTGACCTCGGTCCCGAGTTACCAGCTCGCGCCGAACCAGTTGATGAACGGGACGTCCATGTCGTCGCCCAACGCGTGCGGCAATTTCGCGCTGCTCGTGTCCGGGTGGAAGGCCGAGGTCGGCACGCAGTTGACGCCGGCGCGACTGCTCAAGGCGGTGCAGGCGACAGGCACGCCCGTGGCAACGGACCCGTTCAAGCGGCCGTTCCTGCAGACCGACAAGGCGTTTGCGCACCTGTTGGCGCACAAGGATGCGCGCGAGCTTGACGTTGCATTCAACCTGAGCATTGGCGACGGCAAGGCGCGAGGGATCTACCTGCGCGGGCACGACGAGACGCACACGCCGCTGTCGGCCACGGTCAATGTCAAGCCCGGGGTGCCGCTGCCGCCGATCAAAAACGACTGGGCCGAGATTTATTACGCCGTGCCCGAACCGACGGATCCCGACACGACTCTCCCGGCCCCGACCCCGGTCTCGCACGACGACGCGAATGCACTCAAACTCGCCATTGACCTGCGTCTCGCGCTCGTCGCCACAGCACCGTGGGTGCGCGTGCCGGCATTTGCAACGCTCACGCATGAGGGTCGCGGGATTCCCGTGGAGGTCGACACGCCTGCGCTCGCGACCGGCCTGCACGTGGCGGCCATTGAGGCCTGGGACACGACCGCGCCCAAGTCCAAGGGCCCGCTGTTCACGGTGCCTGTGACCGTCTGCAAGCCCGTGCGCGTCACGGACACGGTCCGCGCGGCCATCAAGTGGGAGAACGTGGCGACCGGCCCGGGCACGATCGAGCGCAAGTTTGTGGCCGTGCCCGCCGGTGCGTCGTTTGTTGACGTGTTCATCACGACGCGGTCGCCGACGCCGAGCCCGGCCGTCTTCTATGTGCGCACGCTGCAGCTGGTCCCGCACACGCGGTACCCGACGTACGGGCAGACCTACCGCGTCACGATTGGCAATGCCGAGACCGAGGCGCTCGAGCCCAAGCGGCACCGCGTCGTGCCGGGGGTCACCATGGAAGTGACGCTCGCGCAGTGGTGGGCGGCCGCGTCGCCGCATTCAGTCGACGTGGAGCTCGTGTTCCACGGGATCAATGTCACGCCGCCGCCGACGGCGTCCCTGGCCGCGCCGATCGTGCAGGGGAACGGGATCGTTCGGCTCGACGTGCACAGCCAGGTCCGGCGCGAGGAGAACGTGCAGATTGGGATCAGTCTCGACAAGTTGCGTAAGTGGATCCGCGCCAAGGACTCGTCCATCACGCCGCTGTCGGCGACGCGCGACGTGACCCCGGCGGCACGGGCCACGCACCAGCTCGTGCTCACCTACTTGGTCCCGATTGCCGAGAACGGCACGTCCATCACGCCCAGTCTGCCGGGGCTCGCCAACGTGCTCTATGACGCGCCCTACGAGGCCTACCTGCTCATGGTCAGCGACGTGTTCCAGCGCACGGTCGCGTTCCACGACATGTACCCGAAATCGGTCAAGCTCGACAAGGGCGAGTACACGGTGCGCGTGCAGGTGCGGCACGACGATACGGCCCTGCTCGAGCGACTGGCAAACTTGCCGCTCGCCGTCGATTTCCCGGCCAAGGGCGTGTCGGTCGACCTGTTCCCGTCGTTTGCCGACGCCGTGAGCAAGGGCAGCAAGTGGCCGTCGAAAGTGTCACTGAACCGCGGCGAGTCGCGCGCACTGTTTGCGGTCGTGCCAGCCGAGGTCAAGGACGCGAGCCCGGGCGACTTGTTGCTCGGGTCTGTGACAGTCG
This sequence comes from Allomyces macrogynus ATCC 38327, assembly GCA_000151295.1. NCBI lineage: Eukaryota > Fungi > Blastocladiomycota > Blastocladiomycetes > Blastocladiales > Blastocladiaceae > Allomyces > Allomyces macrogynus. The sequence goes on along the minus strand of GG745366.1, from coordinate 372,365 downwards.
GCGAGGGTGGGCGCAGTAACAAGATTGACGGCGGGTTCGGGGACGTGGCGATTCCCGTGACCAACGCCGCGAATAAGGACAAGAAGCCCGGCAATGGCACCCCGAAAGACAAGCCGTCGCTCGCCGACCAGGTGCGCGACGTGCAGATTGCGCACTACAAGTCGCTCACCAAGGACGCCGATGCCGCGGCGCGCGCCGACCTCGAGGCCGCGCTCGACGAACAGCACGGGACGCACCTGCCGTACCTACAGGCCAAGCTCGATGTGGCCGTGGCGACCAAGGGCGACGTGGCAGCCACCGCTGACGCGGTCCTGGCCGCAATCGACCGCTCCGAGCTCGCCGCACAGCTGATGCTCGCGGGCCAGGCCAAGACGTCCGCCGCGGCGCGTGGAGACAAGGACGCCGAGACCGCTGCGGCTGCGCAGGTCAAGACCGCCGAAGCTCGGCGCGACGCGCTCGTTGCCGCCGCGCAGAAAAAGGCCGTCACGGTCCTCGGCGACGCGCTGGTCCCCGCGGACGGCGGCGAGAACTGGGGCGCGGCGATCCGCGAGTGGCGGCAGTGGCGCACGAACCCAGACGGCGCCACGTCGCTCGAGCAGGTGAAGCTGCTGGTTGCCGAGTTGCTGGGTGCGGGCAAAAAGGGGGCTGCGGTCAGGGCCGTGCTCAAGTACCTGGCGGATACGCCCAAGACGCCCGCAAATGCCGACGACGTCAAGGGCGCGCTGGCGCTCAAGGCGCAGGTGTTGCGCGAGGTCGGCTGGGACGTGTGGGCGGACCACGAGGAGAAGTGGGGTCTGGTGCGGTTCCCCAAGGCGCTTGCACCGTTTTAGAGTGAGGGAGCGCGTGGAGGATGTGAATGGGTTGAGGTGGGGGAGGAGTATCATTGCAAATGAAATCTGGTTTGCATGCGGCGCGTCCTGAAGAGGAGGACGAGGATCAACGGCGGTTAGCATTCAACGGCCTGGGAACAGCAGCCATTTGTCGCTTTATCCTCCACAGTATGATATCTGCATACCAGTAGGGAGGCGAGCATTCGCTGGTACTTGATTTTCCAGTCGGCAATTGTCGTCCCTGTCGCTCATCTCCTTGGGGCGGAACGTGCTTGATGCTCAAGTCAGCAAGCGCGAGCAATGGCAAGCCCGTCGTGCGCTGTATCAGTGCAAGAAACTATCAGAAACATCACACCAGTCGAGCTGGTGGGCCTTTGAGTCAGACAAGTAATCGTCGGCGGCGAGACTGTCATCGGAACGCAGCAAGAAATGTGTGCCAAGCCAGGACGACGGCACTCTCCATTGTCTTCAACAATGGCCACTTTAAGCCTGGACCTCTGTCAAAGGGAACAAAAAACACGAAGTTGATATTGTACATATCGAGCGAGGCCGAAATACGAAAAAAAAGTTACAGCCGAGAACGTGAGCACCACAAACGCTCCAATTGCAATGATCAGGTCATGATGATCTTGGCATGCGATCAGGTCACAAACGACAAGCTGTCTACGACCAAAAGACCAAAAGACCAAACGACCAAACGACCACAAAACGGCTAAATGGCGCCGGATCTGCAATTTCCCGGCTCATTCCCGGCGCTTCTGCTTGCGCTTCTGCTTCTTTTGCTGCGGGCGCCTGAACCTGGCAGCCTCTTGAGGAGCGACGCGCTTGAGGGTGGCATATAGCGCGACGCACTCCTCATCCAAGAAGTGCATCAACGCCGCGCGGCGCACGCGCGACAAGGACGAGTCGTACCTGTTGCGCTCCTTGAGGCACTTGCGTTTAACAGAGGTCAGCGGGTCCGGGACCGTGCAATTGTCGGGCACACACACCACGGCCGGGAGGTTCGAGTACCGCAGCTTGTTTTGGCGCGTGCCAGCGCTGACAAAATGGACGCCGTTGAGCGTGGTGAGCACGACGTGCGGTTCAGGAGTGGATTTCCCGTCGTCACTGTCACTTTCCGTGCCGTCTGTGACCTCGGCCTCCTCCTCTTCTTCTTGCGTATTTTGGATGACAGCGCTTTCGGGCAGTGCATCGCCGCTCGCCTTCAGTGCCACATTCCGCGTCGCCTCGAGCTGCATGCGCACGTCGCCCATGCTCTGATCGGCCGCGCCCGTGTTGCACTCGGTCGATTGAAGAAGCAGCTCGAGTTCGGCGGGCACGGGCACCTGCGCGGCGAGCAATGCAGCATCGATCGGCGGAACTGGCGCTGTCGGCTCGCTCAACAATGGCGGCGCTTGGGCAGACAGGGTAAACAAAGCGGACACGAACTGATCATGCGCGGACATGGGCACGTTGCTCGCGTCGCAAGTAGCGCCGTCCGTCCAGACTGGGAGCCCATGCAAGAGAAAGTACGAGAGCCACCAGGAGTCTGTGAGCACTGCCAGCGGATCGGTGGCATGGCCGATACTATCCACGTCAGAAGCATCGATTTCAATGCTAGTAAACGTATCATATGGCGCAGCGGCATTGGCGCCCAACACACAAGGATCCGGATGGCCAGCAGAATGAGGTGACAGGCACTCGACTAGGACGTGCGACTCGGCGATTTGCGGGAAGTGCGCTTTGAGAAAATCGTCGGTGATGGAGACGGCGTGCAGACCAGCGCAACCAGCGTCCCCTGACGACTCCGCCTGCTTGGGGCCCTGAAGATGTGGTTGTGGCACGGCCGGGGACGCGGTTGGGCAGTGCGTGGATGAGGGACTCGACATGACGACTGACTTGGGTCGCGGGAACAGCGGGAAGAAGAACCAAGACCCTGAGCTGGGTGGGGAGAGCACATACGCCAGCATTGACAAGAGGTCCTCAATTTATATGCCACCAGCGGAAGGGTGGCTGAGCGACGCGGGCCCGAGTGACGCGGAAAGGTCGTTCATCAAGAGCGATCATGGCGCTTGTCGTTTCCTCTAACCTCGCTTGGAGTCAAGGGCTGAGTTGACGAGCTGATGAACGGTTCGTCTACCGCTTGCACAGGTGCCTCATTGCAACCGCGCGACAATGCGCGCCGAAATCGCGTCCCGGATCCGCCACTGTTCGTGCTATTCGCGCTGACGGCACGCAAGACTGGGGCTTTTGACAATCGTCTTGCGCGAGTTGAGTGAGATCGCTGGCGTGCTCGAGGTAATGACCACAGAAGCGGTTGCTTTTTATCGACCTCATGGAAAATAACGTTGAACTGGTTGGCGCGTGATGCATGCGGCTAGCTTCTCGGATTGCCAGAATTTCGCTTAGGCTTGTGGAAGTCACTGGATTCGTGAGCGCCTGATGTATTATCCATCCAAGGCTCATGACTTGAGACTTGGTTCTCATCAACAAGTCCGACCAGTTTGAGGATGCAAAAGCGGGATCTGACATTGTTTCGCCTGGAGCTGAGGCGTGTGTTCTTTTGGGTTTGTGTTCTTCTGGGTGCGTGTTCTTCTGGGTGCTCAGCATCTTGAACAGATCATGGTACTGAGGCAGCTCTGCCACTCATGCCTGCAGCCTGAAGAGTCGTCCCCCACCCATCCATCAACCACCGATACTTTCACTCGAGCAGCCCCACTCATACAATAAGCACAAGACCGTTCAAGCTGACGCCAAGCATCACAACAGCGTGATTCGAGACCAAAAACATCATCCTCATGTACCATCTGTCTGCCTCACGCCTTTTTGAAATGCGGCCGGTGTTGCTCCCACCTTGAGCGACGCGCGGAGCCGCAGCAACGACCCGCCCTGCCGCAGGTACCGAATCCACAAAAACGCGCCGCCGACCTAGTAAACGACATCGGTGATGATCAGTCCCTGGTGATGAATCACAGTGCAGCGCCCAGCGAGCGTAAAAAAGAAACAATGGAAAATGCGCACCAGAATGACGAGCAGCGCGAGGACAATGCCAACGATCCCACCAGCACCAAGCCCGCCGTGGTCAAACCCAGACATGAACGGCACGTCCACGAGCATCGTCTTGTCGTCCACCTTGAGCCCGGCCTCGGCCAGTGACTTGGCGTTCACGTTCAAGCTCCACCCGCACACGTCCTTGACTGAGGCCGCAATCTTGGCGTCCGCGGCGTGGTCTGTGGTCGCGCGGTGCTGGACGGAATCGCCCGTCGGCAGCCCCTGCGACATTCTTTTCGACGAGCCACTGCCACACGCGGCCAGCAGCGCCCGACCGGTTGTCGACGATGCGTACTTGCCGCGCGGCTACGGCGCACCCACCGCAGAGCACGTCCTTGGCGCCCGAGCTCGTGCTCGACGTGTAGGCCGCAGCTACAGCATCAAATGCGGCACGAACAGCAACAGGCGACAGCGTGTCCAGAACCACACCCGGCTTGTCGCCGCCACGAGCGCTCGGTTCCGGATCCGACAGAGGTGGCGGATACGCGGCAAAGGAAACGGCGGCGCGGGAACAACGGCCAAAACGCGCAGGTTGTCGCGCATCGCCTTGCGTAGCAGCGAGTAACCGCACGGGTCGCCCGATCCCGGGTCGCGCATGCACGCCGCCTGCCAGCCAAGAAACATGGACCCGCCCTGCAGCGACCCGGCCTGCACGATGCGCTGGTCAACGTCAAACTGTTCGTCGTTGGGGAACTGCGACACGGCGCACGCGTCGGAAATGGCCTTGTCCGAGGCCTGGAACTCCTTGGCGCAGGCGGGCGTGCACATGGCGTCAAGCGGTTTTGCGAACGACGAGAGATACTGCGGAATGCATTCGTCCACAAGGGGCGAGCAGCGAAAGGGTCAGATCAAAGAACCAACGGTTTCGAAAGAGTATAGAACAAAAATGCGCGTCAACCCGACTGCAAGTAAGAGAATGAAGATACCTGCGTCTCCTTGGCGGTCCGGGCGCTGTCTGATGCGCTGGCCATGCTGTTCCACACGGGCGAGATGGTGCAGAGCGCGTCTCGTGCGGCCTTGGCGCACGGTTTGGCAAGCGCCGCGGTCATGGCGTCGTGGCACGCCTGCACGCGTGGGTTGGCCAGACTGATCACATTGACGTTATCGTCGTCGTCGCGAATAGTAATAGAAGTATCGCGGCCGTGGTGGTGGCCAGGATCGCAAGGCACAGCGTGGTGACATGAGCCAAGGCCGTGAGACGGTTCAACGCTGAAGAGGCCATAATGGCCGGTGCTGGCGGTAAAAACAACTGTCACGAGTTTTGCGCGGTTGTTCTTGTAACGAGGTGCGCGCTCCGTGCGTTAAGTGCTGGCGATCCTGGTTGGCAAACTGTTGCACCCTCAGTGTGGAGCGGAGCTCCAAGTGCGCTGGTCTGGGTGGTTACTATCGGCTGGACCTACGCGTTAAGATGGGAGAGAGCAGCGCGCCCTGGGTTTTGCTGTTATAGTTGCTCTATGGTTCGCACCAGGCCGGCCAGGTGCACGGCGCGCCCTGTTTTTGTGGGGTGGTTCGCGCTGATGGTTCTTTGGGCGGCGGCGCTGCATCTGTGGCGTCAATTCACGAACACGTCCGGCCTGACGTGCGCCTCGCTTTACATCAAAATCAGGCAGAGCCTGCGCGAGAGCCTGCGAGACGCGCGGGACACTGCCGGCGACGCGACGGTGCTGCACGTGCACCATCACGTCAAGCATGAGGTAAATATTATCCGCGATACGTTTCAACTTTCAAGGCTCCCATGCAGTGAGCACGGCGGAAGGGATTGAGGCGGATCCGATGCTAGCCAGCCCGTGCTTCGCCCGAGGCGCCGCCCGGCGGCCGCGCTGCCCAATATTTATTACATATTTCGGCAAACGTGCGCAGATCAGTGCCGATCAAAGTCCCCACCCAAACACACTTCAGACCAGACGGACCAAACCACGTCAGTTCGCTCTCGCGAGTCGACACCACCTCAGCGCCCAGGGAGCACGACTAACTTTTTTTGACCGCAGACCCTTTGCGCGCCACGCCGATCAGCCGCCCGCCTACACTCATTCACACCAACAAGACAGGGACTCGACCAACCACCACGCGACCACGCGCGAGCATTTGGCGGCCTGCCCTCAGCACGACCGCCGACGCTGTCGGCCATGACTTAAGTACGGCGGGCGCCCCGTCGATCTTGCTCTCTCCCCCTCAACAACAGCTACTTGCTCTCGTCTCGCGACAGCTTCCGTTGCGCCCTGCCTCTGCCCCGCAACACCAACCACCACCGCCACCATGCAGGCCCAAGACATCAACGCGGCGATGCCGTTTGCCACCGCCACCAGCTCCGCCGCCGGGTTCGATGCCAGCTCCCAGCTTGACGCGCTCTTCAAGGAATGCTTCCCCGAGTATGCTAGCATCATGGACACGGATCTCGTGATGGCGGCCGCGGATCTCGGCCTGGCACAGACGGGCGCACCGGCCGCCGACGCCGCGCCAAACGGCGCGTATGCCTCGATCAGTGCTGGTGGCGCTACTTGGTTCCCGCCGGCCGACGTGAATCTGCGCGAACTGTTCCTGCCGGCCTTGCCGCCAACGTCTTTGCCCACGGTGGATGAAGAGGACGAAACAATGGACGGTCTGCCGGATCTCGACCAAGTTCCCGCCGCCATGGACGAGGACGTCGCCTATGTCGTTGCGCATCCGATCGGCCAGCAGTCTAGTTTCGCTGGGCCCGCGCCTGTTGCCCCGCAACACGTGCTTGCGATGCCGGAGGCGCTCGCGCCGGCTGCTGCTGCGACGGTGCCCGCGACCGCGCGTGCGACTGCGGCCCCGACGGCGTCGCAGTTCCTCAACACCAACACGCGCAAGACCAAGACGTCATGCCCGCTCCTCCCGCCGCAGCTGCCTTACCCGGAGAAGATGATTGCGCGCGACGCGCCCATCAACCCGCCGCGCGGCGCCAAGAAGCGGTCGCACACGCAAATGACTGAGGCCGAGCTAGCGCAAATGCCCCCCGAGGAGCGCAAGGCCTATGAGAAGCGCCGCAACAACACCATCTCGGCGCGCGAGTCTCGCGCGCGCAAGCAGGCCAAGGTCGACCACCTCGAGAAGACTTCGACTAAGCTTCTGGCGCGGTGTGCCGCCCTCGAGCAGGAGCTTGCCCTGTACAAGGCCAAGTACGGCCCGCTAATGCAGTAGACGAGCAGCGCTTTTTGAGGCGCCCACTCGTCGCGCTAGTCGTCGGTCGCGCCTCAGCATTTGCGATCGTCCTTTTTCTCGTGCTTTGATGCTCTTTTCTGTAAATACTTGTTCCGCTCGCTTGCTGGGCGCCGCTTTGCGTGATCGTCTTTTGCTCATTGACACTTTTGCACGCGCGTGGCCATCCATACCTTCCAAATATTGAACCATTGTTATGTCTGCATTTCTCATCATGGCTTGATGCTGTCGCTGCACGCCCGGCCTTGCCTCTAGCTGTAAATTTGCTATCGTTGTGTCGTCGCAATCTGCTTTGGAGTTTGGGACCACCATGTGAGGAAAAGACAGATACTCAGCAAGATATCCGCATTGTTCATCGACCACAAGCTCAAAACGCTCAGTAACAATCCAGGAACCAGGGGCGGCACGCTTCCGTTGTTGATTGGGGCCCTAAAATTCACCATCCGCGCTCTTTTGCCCCCATCATGACAGATCGATGTTGTGGAGATGAACTGAAGTTTTGGTGGCAACACATTATGGGTTGCGGAAGAATAATCGGTTGGATGGATGACTTGCTGCAGTCTCGCGTAGGATTGTTATGGATTTGTTGCTTTCAGTTGTCTGTTGCTTTCGCCCATAGTGAGCCACTGTCAACGCTTGTCGACAAATCAACTTCACAGACCCCCAGCTATTTTTTGACTTCAATACAATGCGAACCGTGATGTAAATATCAGTTTGGTAGGTCGACCGCAGCGGCTGTGGGTGGGATTGCTGTTTGGCAGCTGGCAGCAACAATGGCAGGAGGGGCTGCGGCTGGCGCGCGTCGCGATCGTGCAGCGGTGGAGGCGCGAGACACACTGTGAGACACGCGTGTGGCTAGTCACACCTAGTCGACATGGCCGCGGTCTGAAGCCAAGTGCAGTCGCGGTTTCCCTCCACGACCCCCAGCAGCAGCTCAACCACAGCTCGTTCATGCTCGGCGACCCATCGAAAAGCCTCGCCGCCGCATGATGCGGCCCGTGAGCGCGCCGAGTGGACGTCGTGCCGCACGCTACCGCGCACCCAGCGACTCTCAACATGCACCACTGCCGCCGCCGCCTCCGCCGTTACGCGCCGTCGCATCAAGTACGCGCCTGCTTCTGCCGTTTTCCGCGGCGCGCGTGCCGCTCCTGCCGCGATCTCCGACCAGTGCCGACGGCGCGACTTCCAGCAGCAGCAGCTCGGGCCAGTCGCGGTGGCTCGACCAGTTTTTGCTCGTCAAGGGACTCGGCGTGCTCGCACTCGTCGTGGGCTCCGACGAGGTCGTCGATGCCCTACTGCTCGACCTTGTCCACCCGGTCGCGCCAGACGAGGACGCACAGCGCGCCGCCATCAACGACCTGCACGTGCAGGTGTTTACGTGGCTCGCCGCGTTCCACGCCGAGCAGTGGGCGCTGCACACCCATGCCACGGGGTCAACGGCAGGAAAACGTCGTCCAGTATCTGCAGCATCTGCAGCGTCGCGGCCCGCGAGTGCGCCAGCGGGAAGAGGAAACCGTGTCCCGCCAGCGGATCCGCCGCGGACATTCGACCGCGAGCAGGTGCGCGACGTTGTGCACGATTTAGTTCATGCTGTGGTTACGGCACAACAAGACGACGCCGAAGGTCCCGTTCTCGATCTTCTCGTCGACGAGTACCGCGTGCCGCTGCACGCCTTCTCCGAGCACGACATTCTCGCTGAGCGCGACGCGATGTGTACAAACTACCCGGAACTCTGCAGGTGCACTTGATTTCCGGCTCGGATTTCTTCACTGGCGTGCCGCTCACCAGATTTGAAACAACAGGACGCTCGAGCTCGACCTGGACCTCGACCTGGACCTGAGGGAAGTCCAGAGTCCGAGCGCCGACGGCCCGCCGCGCGACTTTGGCCTCGAGAAAATCATGCTTGCCGTGACCGCTGACCCGTCGAACCCTTCCTCCTCTTCATCTCCGCCGTCCGCGGCACATTCACCACCCTCCACGCACCACAAGTACACCGGCCTGCGCACGGCGCGTGCCACCGACGCGACCTCCGAACCCACCACCCCTCAGTGGGCAACGACACGCGACCGTATCGCGTGGCTGCAGAGAACCTACGCGACTGCGCCCGGGACTGCAATGGTCGCGCCAGCACCCAGGTTCCACGGCGCCGAGGAAGCCTTGCTCCCGCTTGGCGTCGCTGCGCACGTGCGCAAACAGGTGCAGTCGCCCGCGTGCCGCGTGGGACCGCCCACGACACGCGATTCGCGAAGCCTGGTCCGGTGGGATGAGGACGCGGCGGAGCAGGCGCCGGTGCGCAATTCGCGCAAGTACGGCGCGTGGTACTTCCCGCCGGCACAGTGGAAAGCCGTGCAGGGTCGACGCGCCGCAGAGGTGGCAAATGGACGGGCTGGGAGTTCGGTGCGGAATCCGACATGCTGATTTCTCCGTTCGAGTGCGTCGCTGACCCACCATTTTGTAGGCGTCAGGACCCGCCGGCCCAGCATCGTCGCTCTCGAAGCGCATCCACGACCTCGAGACTCGCGTCGCGGCAGCGCATGCCGCGCAGAGCGACCTGCTCGTCCCGCGGCACGCTCGCAGCGGGACGCGCGGCGTGCACTTTGCGAACGCGGCGTCGTTTCAGAGTATGGACCGGCTGGCACGGCCACGCAGCACGACACATCTCAGTGCAAAATGAACTTGAAGAAGAAGCAACAGCACTCGACATGATTTGCACTTTTATGAACCGTCTTTTTGACCTCCTGGCTAGCTGACCGAATTCGCGCGAGTTTAACTTGCTCTCGCGAAACACACCAGATGGACCAGGACACTGAGCTGGTCGGGCACGTGGCGCTGTCCATCTGCGCGTGCGGCACCGAGCTTGAGCTTGAGCGATGCCGCGAGGATGGGCGCATGTACGTTGGATCTTTGCCAATCGTTGCATCGTCCCGTTTTGTGTCGTCAAAAATCGCCGGTCGCTGCCAGTTACTGCCAGTCGAGTCGCTGCTGCTCGTCTCGGTTCAGTGGCCGCTGCAGCAGTCTTCCCATCCTATGTCCAGAAACAAGTCCCTTTAACGTGGCGTCTCTCATGCGAACACGGGCCACTGAACTAAAATCACAGCGGAACCAGTGATTGCAAGAGCGGTCTTGGGCCAGGAGGCAGCTCTAAAGAAGCGAGACGAAGACAGCGCGCCCTCTGGTGACCACGGTTCCCCTCAGTGGGATGTCAGTTGGAATGAGGTTGGCATGATCCCGAGTTGCTCTTCGTTTGCATTTTGCTGCGGTGGGGATGATCAATTTGCCTTGACGACTGCCATCCACCTGAGTCTGACAACCAAACAACCCCTCCGCTGCGAATATCGTCACCCTTGCGGCCATCGATGCTGCTGGTCGTGCCGCTCGGCGCGCGAGGAATCGAGTATGATCGTAATCTCGTCGTCGATCTCCGACTTGGCGCGCTCCTAAGACGAGATCCACCGCGAGGTTCACCCAACAGGTCCAGCGACTTGCGACGCATGGCATATCGTCAAGACTGCAGCATGGCAGCAACTCATCGCTCCACAACCCCAGCAGCTTCAGGTCCGACGCGTCTTGAGGGAACGATTGCAACGACGGAAAGGTCAATAATCGCGCGCGCGCAATGAACGTGATGCGCTGGTCGATGGCGAGTTGCACGCATCAAGCACGCGACCATGAACGTTTCCTGCACCGTCCCCACCTTATTGGGCGTCGGGAAGTCGACCAAGGATGCGTCAAAGGACTCGTAGCGCCCGTCGAGCGACTTGATAAGCAGATGGAGAGTCAATACCGTGATCACGAGCTTCATGAAGTCGAGGGACCTCACGCACGCCTGGTGGATTGAGATGGGTGGGGAGGTCAGTCCATGCCGCACAGAGCGGTTATCGACCCGCTGCTGCGGTTTGACAAGGTCGTCGAGCGACACGTCCGCCTATCACTCATTCATTTCCAGATGGTGCTGGTCGGTGCAAAATTTGCGCAATGTCTTTTGCCTGCTCCAAGGGGCACGAAGAGCTGGGTTCGACATTGCGTGCGCCATAGGTGAGGTGCTTGAGATTTGTTTCGACTCCATTACGCCGCTTCCCAGCTTCACGGATTGCCCTCTGGCACACTAGCTGCCGCGCGCAATCGGTCCCGTGCAATCGTTTCTGTGGGCATGCTTTCCGACGTGCGGCCATTTCAACGTCGCGCGGCAATCATTCCCTCGACCATGATCCCATGCAAAGCAACAGAAATCTACTGAAAAATCAAACCAATCGCACAACGCCCCCTTCCTCCCCACTCGCCCTCCCCGCGCACCACAAACACCCCTGGCCTACATGGCCGCCGCCGCGGCAGCTGCGGCCGCATTTGCCGCATTCTTCTGGCTCAGAGTGATCTTATCCCCGAGCGCGAGCGCGATCCCCTGCGTCTTGGACCGGATGCGAATATGCCCGACAATCGATCCCGCGGCCGTGCGCTCCACGCACAAGTTGGCGAGCGCGTCCTCGCCAAACACCGATTTCGCGTACAGGTTGGCCGCAAGCACGCCGCAATCGCCCTCAAGCGCGTGGTCGGGCGTAAGGCACGCCATGTTCGTCGCGGCCATGACCTGCTTGAGATACGCGCGCAGTTGGTCGGCAGCCGACCCGGCCGCGGTCGCGTCAACTACGACGGGCGTCGCGACATTCACCTTGTTCTCCCACTCAAACTCGGTCCACATGGCGCGGAACTGCGTTTCCGAGCACGCGGCGGCGTGGATGTAATCCATGATATCGATGTGGATGTCGTTGAGAATCACGCACCGCGAGTCGAGCGCGCCCATGTCGTAGACGATATTGCCGAAAATCACGCCGGTCTCGGTCGACGCCACCTTGATGTGCGCCTTGACCGTGTGGTACGACTTGGGCGCGAGGTTCACGGCCTGCGGCCGCTCGACCAGCTTCAGGTCCCCGAGCGTCGCGAATTCGAGCGCGAGGTTCTGCAGCGTGCTCGTCGTTTGGTTCACGATCAGCACGTCGAGGACAATGTCGAACTGGTGCACGGTCACATAGGCCTCAGCATAGACCGGGTCCGAGAAACCCGTCAGCTGCACGACGCGGTTCAGCTTGTTGTCCGGCGCGACACCGGCCGTACTCGCGTCCCGCCCGGTCGCGCGCGTCAAGTCGCGCTCGTAATCGTCGTCGTCCAGCCGGTCCTCCGCGGCGGCCGCGACGCGCTTCAGGACGCCAAACGAAATCGTGTCCTCGACCTGCACGACCGGCGCGTTCTTGGCGGCCGACGCCGACTTGGACTTATCCTGCACGGCCAAGAGGCGCGCAAACGCCGACCGACACGACGCGAGATACACGTCCTGCACGTCGCGCGGCGCCTGTTCTTCGGCCATGGTCGCCAGGCATTGCGTGATGCGGTCGCGCGAGTCCTCATCCATGGCGCCCGACGCGAGCCCGTGCCGCAGGACGTGCGACAGGATCCACATGCCGTCAGCGGCCGTCTTGTGCGCGGCGGGCGAATCGGCGCCCTCCGCAGCGCGCACGCGCAGAACCAGCTTGGTCAAGCACGTCGCGAGGACGGCGCCGGTAAAGTAGTCGCCGTTGTGCAGGAGCGCCTGCAGCGGCGGCTTGCGCTTAGCCAGGTCAATCCCGCCGGCCGTCGTCGTCAGCGCCGTCTGCGTCGCGTACGACCCGTCGGCAAGAACCTTGCTGCTCGTCGTGGTCACGGACAGCGACCCGGGTCGCGGCGAGTTGGGCACGCTCGATGCCGACGCGGGTTCGGTACCCGTCGCCGACTCCATGCGCACAATCTCGCCGAGACTCGTCTGGATCGCGTCAATCACGGACGGCACGAGGTCGGCCGGCGCGTACTTCCCCCATGATCCAGAGCGCGC
>GG745366.1:340770-359365 GCA_000151295.1 Allomyces macrogynus ATCC 38327 | reverse complement strand
TTTGCCGATTTCAAGTCATCACGACGTTACGAGCTTGGCGACAATTTCGGCGCGCAAGTCCGGGAACCGCTCGACCACTTCGCGCACGAACGCGACCACATCGACCGCCGACGCGTTCGACGAATCGCCCAAGAAATCCATGAGCGTAGCGACAGCCGACGGCGCAACGCTCGGGAACTGGACGGCGCACGTGTGAATGGTCTGAATGAGCAGTTGCCGAAACTCGGCGGCCTTGTCGCCGGCGGTCGGGTCCTGCGTCTTGACGAGTTCCTTCTTCAGGACGGCGACGACCTGGTCAACGTTGCGCGGCGTCGTCATATCGAGCGCGACCGCGCAGCACGTGCGGCGCACTTCCATGTCGGGCGTGGCCAGGACACGGAGCAGGTCGAGTGCAAGCTCGTCCCCGGCGAGCCGGTCGTGGCGGTCGAGCAGTTCGCGAATGCGTGCGAGGACAATCAGCTTAACATTCGTGTCGGCGGCCTTGTGCAGCAGCGTCACGTAGCACTGCGCCGCAGCCTTGACGGCCTCGGGCGCCGAAGTCAGCGAGACGAGCGACGACGCCGCCTCGTACTTGACGGCCAAGTCGGGCGACCCGAGTAGCGCGTAGAGCAGCTTGAGGTACTTGAGCCGCTCGGCAGCGTTCGCGCGCGCCTCCTTGCGGACCAGCTCAATCACGGCGAGTTGCACGTGCTCGTCAAACGTTGGGATCTGTGCGGCAACTGAGGCCAGGTACTGAATGGCCAGGTCAGGCGCCGTGTTTTGCAGCATGACAAAGGCGTTGCGGCGGCAGGCCATGTCGCTTTCCTTGGTGAGCAGCTCGGCGATGCGCGTGGGCGCGTCCGGGAAGAGCACCTGGTTGTGCTTGTAGAGCGAGTATACGGCGAAGATGGCGTTTTTGCGCACGTACGGGTGGCGGTGGTCCTGGTACCGCGACGCGATCGGGGAGTTAGAGGTCAGCGTGTTTTGTGCATTGCGAAATGCGGATCAGAAACGAACCAGGTTCTGCCGGCACGACGGAACCAAGGGCTCGAGCAACTCGGCGTCGCGCAGCTTGCAGACCATCCGCAGCGAGGCGCCACGAATGTACTCGTTGGGGTGCTGCAGGTCGTTGCGGAGCGCGTTGCTACGCGGAGATCAAGGGCCGTCAGATTCTTGGGTATGAGCATCCAAAATGATCAAAATAAACGCACCAGACGAGGATCATCTCCTGCTTGAGCTTGCCGTCGGCATTGTGCTTGGGAACGACCTCCCAGTAGAGGTTGAGCAGCTTCTTGAGCGGCTTCGAACGCGACGGCATCACGTAGCGAATGACTTGCATGAGCAGCTGCGTGCCGTAGGGCTCGCCGTTGAGCATGCTGCGCAAGAGCTTTTTCATAGTGGCGATTTTCACGTCGTCGGACCCCTTTTCGAGCGCCGACCTGAGCGACTCGAGCGTGGGCGCGTCGGCCGAGTCAAGCGCGCGGATGACCGTGTAGCACGCCGTGTCGGTCATGATTGGTTGCTGGGTGATTGCGCAATGGGGACGGGATCGTGTGTTGTGGCCGTGGGTCAAATCGGCAAAGAGTGATGCGCGGCGGGTCCAACAGGTCCTGCGATTTCGTGGCGGCCGCAATGGCAGAGCGTCGGCTGCAGCAAGTCGCGGTGGCAGTTGGCCGCGGTTGGTTGGTCAGTCGCGCGTCGTCGCGGTCGTGGCGGCCACGTGGTGTGGTGATCTGCTTCCAAGAGGCGTGGCGACAGAGGTGGAGGAGATGTGCAGGGACCGACGCGCTCGTGTGCAAGGGCACGCGGGCGCACGTGCGAGACGCCTGACATCCCTGCCGAAGCGCGAAGCGTGGAAGGGACGGCCACGTCGTTGTGACACCGTCTGCGCCACTATGAGTCAGGAAGCATCGGTCCGTTGTGGTGCTGGTGGTCGCGGTCGCACGGTCGGCGTTCCCGCCTTCGCGCTGCCAACGGCGCTCCGCCGCCGCCGTGGTCCACGCTGCTGGCGCACCAACCGCAGGCGCACCAACCCGCAGCCACGGCAACACACGACGCGACGCAGTGCCGATGCGCGTGGGCAGCCGATGCGCGCGGCCACGACGGCGTGCCGCCTGCGCCCGCCGTCGCTCCGATTCCTGCCCCGCTGCCACCGCCATGCTGCTCTGCGCCGCGTCGTCTGGCGTGGCCTCCTCTCTTGCGAGTGCACGACAGCAGCAGCAGCAGCAGTAACGACACCAACAACACGCTCCGACAACAAGCACCAGCGCAACCGACGCGCGCCATGACCTCGCCGCCGCCCGCCCCGTGCTGCCCGACTGCGCCACCGCCGCCGTCGATGAGGGGACCCGTCGGTCGCTGCAGCCAAGGACCAGCAACGGCTGCACCCGTGCTGCACGCGGTCCCCCTTGACCCCGCACCCAGTTCAAGCCCCGGCCGCGGATCCAGTCCTAAATGCAGCAGCACCGGTCCCAGTGCCCGTCCCAGCAGCTGGAGCAGCGGCAGTCTGCGCGACAGCCCTAGCCCCAGCGCTCGTCCGCATCCGCGCCTACCGACTACCGCACCAGCGGACGCGCCACCGCCCCCTGCGTCCCTGCCGGCGCGCGTCTCGCACGACGCGCTCGCGAACATTGCCGCGCACCTGGCCGCGTCCGACCGCTCCGCGCTGCTCGCCTTCTCGCGCACGTGCCGCGCCGCCTACCGCGCCGCACACCCGTCGTCATGGCGTGTCTGGCGCGTTGCGCTGGCCCGACTCGCGCCGTTACCGCTCGACCTGTGCGGCATCGCTGGCGCCCCGCCCGTTGTGGTGCCGCCGAACTCGGAACCCGTGCGCGTCGCGGCACGGCCCGGCCGCCTGTTCCTGACCGTGCAGCGTGCAGGCGTCTTCATCAACACGCCCGGTCCGGGCCCGGGAATCCGCGGAGCCAGTCCGACCCACGGGTCGAACGCGGGTCACGATCCTCGCGCTCGCGTTGCTGCCGTCGGCGTCCGCGGATGGCACGCCGCGTATCCGCTGCCCCTGGTCCACGTGCGGTCGCTGCACCTCGCGCTGACGCGGCTGCTGGCACCGGTCGACGTCGAGACGCTGATCATCTTGCTGGCCCACATGCCGCACGTGCGCCGGCTCGCCGTTGACCTTGACACCCCGTCGGTCCCGCTCGCGCACCTCGTCGCGGCCGCGCGCGACCGGCTCGAGGCCGTCGCCGTGCGGTGCACCGGCGCCATTGACTGCACCGGCATCACGTCCCTGACGTTACCGCGATGCACGCGCATGTCATTGACCTCAGGCCTCGGGGCGTCTTCCATCGTCGTCCCGTCCATGCCGCACTGCACGTCGCTTGCAATCCACACGCAACAAGCGCCGACGTCCCTCTTTGCGCAAATCTGGCGTGCCGACTCACCGCCCGTCCCGAACCTGCGCGCAATCTCGCTCGTCATGCGCGTCTCGGCGCTCGAGTGGATCTCGCTCCCACCGCACCCGCCGTCGTCCCTGCGCCGCATCCACGTGCGCTTACCGTCCGAGTGGCTGTTTGACCCAGAGGGTCCACCTCTGCCGCTCGTCGACGAATTCGTGCTTGACGGCGACGTGGCCGAGGGGCCCGCCATGGCCCCGGCATTCCCCGCATCGTTCTCGTTCCTCGCGCGGTTCCCAAACCTGGCCAGCGTCACGCTCGACGCGCTTGCCCTGCAAGTGCACCATGTTCGTGCACTTGCGGGGGAGTTGCCGGCCTTGCGGTCGCTCGCGACTACGGCGTGCTCGTTTGTCGACGGTGGCGACCTCGACGAACCCGTCTTCTTCCCGGCGCTCGAGAGCTGGACTGCCGCGGTGAGCGTCGCCGTGGCCCTGCACTCTAGCGTCGACGCCCCGCTGCTCACGCACCTCGCGCTGTTCGGCGGACCGGCGGATACGGACGCGACGATCAACGTCATGCACTGGCTGTCGCTTGCGGATATTCGCACCTACGCTACATCCACCAACTCCGCTTCCGCACCGCTAACGCTCACGGGCACAGCGCACTGCGCGCACTTGACCGACGTGCACTTGTTTGACTCTGCACATACGTGCGTCGACTTGCCCGCACAACTCGCCCGCGCGACGTTCCCGATCCGGCTCGTCCATGCCCTCCCGCACCCAGTCCACTGTGACCACCTCACCGTGCACGCGACTGGCGAGCACGAACCGTTCCTGTGGGCCGCGCCGCCCGCGCACGTGACGGCAGCGAGGCTGGTGCTCGACGGCACGCACGCGCCGCTGTGGTGGTCGGTCGGCGCGGTTCAGACGATGCTCGATTCGCGCGCGCGCCTGGACATCGTCGGCGAGCAGGTGCACGTCTTGGTCGACCCCGGGGACGAGTTGTACGTGCCGGACCAGGTGAGTTGGCGGCACTTGCGCCGACTCCGGCTCAGTGCGCCGTTGGCGAGGATCGCGGTGCATGCGAGCGAGTGGGACGCGGGGAAAATGCACCGGCTCGCCGCGTGGGCGGTCGACGGCGATCAGTGCGACGAAACGGAGGAGTTGGACCGTGTCGTCGAGATGTCGGTGCCCCGTAGCGTCGCGCGGCGCGCTGACGTCGCCGAGCTGCGGCGCTGGCTCGCGGACCGTGCGGTCGGGTTGGTCGTCGCCGAGCGCGTGGAGAGTGTTGCCGTCCGACGCCATCTCGAGGGGTTGCCGGAGTGGGGCAGCGAGGGGAGCGTGTGCAAGTTGTCGTCGGCCAGATCGAGCACGAGTGCTGCGAGCGACGAGGAGGAGGGGGACGGCGGCGAGGGCAGAGACGCGACGCGATGGTACGCAGACGATAGTCGCGTTCAAGTGCAGTCGTGACGAGAGCAGGTCAATGAGCAGAACAACGTGCGCTCATGGCCAGTGCTGGTCGGTCGTGTGGGGCGCGCGGGTTCGTCGTCGAATGAAGTCCATGCCCACGCGCATTAAATGTCGACCGTAGACGTGCGGCGTCTCGACCACCGTTGACGGGCCCGTGAACCAGCACGAACTTCCATCCACCGTCGTCGTCGTCGCACTCGCTCCTTCCGCGTCGACAAGGTACACGAAGACAAGACCAGGGTATGGATTGTTTGCGATGAAATACACACCATCGCACCTCTACTGCGCGCCACCAAAAAAAAAATCAACGAAACGAAACGAAAACGATTGGCACGATTTAGGCCCCTCTACTCTACACAAAGCAAAAGATCACGAGCGTCACAAAATCACCTTTCCGCCGGGGTCTGCAACGTCGCCGGCCCTTGCTCGGGCCTATCCAGCGGTGGCGGCGCCCTGACAAGCGCCGATGGCGCGACGACCGGCACGCGTGGCGCCATTGTCATCTCCATCACGCGTGATACTGTCGCGTCTTGTGCGCTCACCGACTCGACATCGTCATCCACACCCTCAGCCTCCACGGCCGGCGCGACCGCCGCGTACGGCGGCGGCGCGTCCGGATCGACCCCGGCGTCACGCCAGTGCTCGACGACGCCCAGAACGACAAACCCGGGCGTGCGGAGCCGGTTGGAGACATGGCACCGTGGAGGTTCCGGGACGTCCGGTGGTATCGGTGCGGGCGATTCGACGGTGGTCGACGCGCGCCAGGAGGGCGGCAGATACCAGACATCGGCAACAGCCGATTGCAGTGCGGCAGCGGCCTGGCCGGGCTGCGCGTTGGCCTTGCGCCGGTCGAGCCAGTTAAGGACGAGTTCGATCGCAGTCAGGGTGGAGAGGACGGCGACGAGGACAATGACGAAAGTGATCATGGTATGGCGGCGATGCGGGCGCGTTCTTGGGCGCGGTCGACACGGTGGTCACGGCGGCGTCGGATTCGTCGTTGGCGGCGACCGCGTCTGGCAATGAAGATGCGAGCAATAAAACGGAACGCGAGCAGGCAGGTGTGCGGGCACAACGGCCATGGTCACACCAACGTCAAGAGCGCGAGGAGGCAGTTGGAGCTCGATTTGCGGGGCGCGCTCGGTTTTTACGGGCGGGTCCTCGACGGAGAGCAAACGCGCGACAACGGGGGCGTGATTGGTACGTCGCGATGCAAGAATGGCTCGTCGGGAGCGTGGTGGCTGGTTGGATGGCCCGGCACTCGATCCAGGATGGGCGGCAGGACGAGGAGAGAAGGCCCGGACAAGCGACTTGGAGACCCGGAAGAGGAACTTGGAGGCTAGGAAGTTGGCTGGCGCGGCGGCATGCCGGGTGGAGAATAGAGGATGGAGAGTGGAGACGCCGGGAGACGCCCCGCGATGCCGACCGGAGCGACAGCCACGGCCGACCCAGGGGGCGGCGCCGGCAACGTGGGTGGAGGTGGTGGAAAAATGGTGGTGGTGCGCACAACAGGGTGCCCAGGGCGAAAGCAACGCCTCGAGCGCCAGGCAGTTTCTGATCTGCAAGGACAAGGACATCACGCACGTGGCGAAAGCATGCCTGGCTTACCCTTTCACTGACCGTTTGCATCGCCAACTTTCGCCAAACCCGCGCCAAACCTGAACGTGTCCCGCACCTGCCCTTTGCGATTCAACGGAAACGTTTCCAGTGCCCACCAGCACGTGACGCCCGTCCACCGCACGCCTGTGCGCGTTTGCCCAAGTCAAGCGGCAACCGCACAACAATCGGCCGCTGCTCGCGCCGCCGTCGCCGATTCAATTTGATTCGCGCACCAAGCAATTGCGCTCGCTGGGCGCCGACCGACGGCACCGCGCGTGCCCTCGACGACCGAGTAGACTGCACGCCGCTCAAGCAAGCACGCGCACCGCCAGCGACCGCGCTGCACGCCAAGTTGCACGCTGCTTCCCTGCACGTTATCGCGTTTGCCCGTGCCGTGCTCTACCAGTCCTCTTGGTCCGGGATTCGCTCTTTTATCGCCGGTGATCACGCCCGTGCCGAAACCGCTCGATTACGTCCTGCTCTCCGAGCCATTTTATCCTATCTGATCCTCTCGCGGCCCGAATAACCCGTCATCATGAAGGTGCGTTCGATCTCGACGAGGTGGATGCGCTCAATGGACGGCTGACGCTCGAATTTGGTCATTGTAGTTTGGCAAACAGATCCAGAACCAGGCCATCACGGAATGGTCGCAATACTACATCAAGTACGCCTGCAATGTCGCCATACTTGTCTCTTTTTGTTGTTTAGAGCGCTAACCTCTTCGTTGATAGCTACAAGGCCCTGAAAAAGGTCATCAACTCGCTCGAAAAGTCGCAGCTCCATGACGGCACCAAGCCCAATGGCGGCAGCGCTTCGGCCACGTCGGCGCACTCGATCACGATCGCCGCGTCCCCGGTCCTCCTCGACTCGGAGCCGCCCTCGTTCGCAGACGCGCACACCGACCCGATCCAGGCGCACAAAGCCGCCTTCTTCTACAAGCTCGAGCGCGAGCTCGACCGCGTCAACGCTTTTTACCTGACCAAGGAGACCGACCTCAAGGTGCGCCTACGGTCGCTGCTCGAAAAGAAGCGGCTCGCGCAAGGGTCGCAAGCGGTGCGCGGCACACACGCGGCCAAGAACCACGGCGCCAATTTGCGCACGATCCAAGAAGCGCTCTGGCATTTACAGCAGGACTTGACCAAGCTGCAGCAGTTTGTTGCGCTCAACGCCGAAGGGTTTCGCAAGATCTTGAAGAAATGGGATAAGCGGTCCAAGTCGTCGACCAAGGAACTTTACCTCTCGCGGCAAGTCGAGATCCAGCCGTGCTTCAACCGCGACACGCTCACGGAACTGACCGATATCGTCTCGACGCACCTCGCCGAACTGAGTCTTATGGACTTGGCCGCTGTCGCGTCGCCCGCGCCGGGACCCGTGCTGGGTGCTGGAGCCACGACGGCGCTCGCGCGGTCCGACTCGCTCGACGACCTCGAGTCGGACTTGGCGCACGTCGTCAAGGCCGGCGCGACTGACCGTCTCCGCGACACACTCGCGCGGTTACGCACGGCGTCCCCCGCGCAGGCCACGACGGCGGTCGTTTCGCGCGTGCTTGTGCGCGCTTGCCGGCAGGGTGGAGCCAAGGCCGCCGACGCGGTTGCCGTGCTCGTCGAGTCGGGGTTCGCCGACGTGCACTACCGCGACGAAATCAACGATCGGACGGCCCTCCACGCAGCCACGCTCGCGGGGGATGTCGCGATTGTGCGCACGCTGCTCACGGCGGGCGCCGACGGCGCGGCGCGCGACGTGTACGGGCGCACGCCGCTGCACTACGCTGCGATGCACGGGTTCACCGAGGTGGCGGTGCTGGTTGGCGGCTTGGATCGGATTCCCGTCGAGGACGCTGAAGGCGCCAACGAGGACGACGACGATCGGTCGGTTTGCGTCGCGCCCGACCACGACGGGTTCTCGCCACTGATCTACGCGATCATTGGCGGGTTCACGGACATCGTCGCCAAGTTGCTCGACCAGCATCCGCAGTTGCTGCAAACGACGGTCCCGCACCATGTCCTCTCGCTCGCCGCGCAGTACGGCCACGTCGATATTGCGACGCTGCTGCTCGCCAAGGGCGCACCGATTGCGCCCGAAGAGGGCCTGCACCCGCTGCACATTACGGCCAAGCAGGGGCACGTCACGCTCACCAAGTTGCTCTGCGACCACATGGCCTCGGTCGATACTTCCGACAAGTACTACAACTGGACGCCCCTCTTCTACGCGGCGTCTGAGGGTCACCAGGACTGTGTCGAGGTCCTGCTCGAATACGGCGCAAGCACGAACCTCGTTGACGAGACGGGTTGGACCGTGCTCACGCACACGCTCTACCGCGGCCACATTGCGATTGCCGTGGTTCTGTGGGAACACATGCAGCGGTACAAGGCGATGCACCCACCGTCGGCCACGGCCTCGCCCGCGCTTTTCCTTGCCGCGAATGCGACCCCCGCGGTCATCCAGCCGATTGCGCCCTCGGGTCTGCTGCGTCCAAGGACCAACACGGCACCCGCCGTGCCCGCGGCCGCTGACGACGCCGACGGCGACCCCATGGATTTCGATGCGATCCCGTCGCTCGCTCTGCCGCCACCGATTATTCCGTTCCGCATCTACGGCCACACCTACCTCGAGTCCAAGTACCAGGTGCAGATTGCCGTGCCCGTGGCGCCCGTTCTGTACGCGCAAAAACTCGCGTCGCTGCGCGTCGTCCTGGCCGCGAAACCCGACCCGGGCGCCGTCCCGCACACGCTCATCTTGCCCGCCGACGACGAGCGCGAGGCCGTGGCCTTCCAGGCGGCCAACCTTGATGTGTTCTCGCTGCACATTGACGTGTTCCCGACCTATGGCACCCGGCCGATTGCGCGCGCTGCGGTGCTCGCGCGTGACTTGGTCCGTGCGCGGCACGGGGAGACTCTCGGTGCGGACCCGTCGTCGCACGCGCCGACGCATGGCCGGGTGGTGGTCCCGCTGTTTGACGCGATGAACGTGGTCGGCGAATTGACGCTCGACTATGCGCTGATTGCGCCGTTCAACCACCCAAAACTCGCCGTCGGTGGGCCGATTGCGACCTACTGGAAGACGACCCAGGTCGTGAGCGCGGTCGCGGCCGCAGGTGCTGCGACTGCGGCTGCAGCGGGCACACGGCCGACTGGTCTCCTCGCGCACCCGCACGGCGTGTCAAGCCTGATGCCGTCGCCTACGCTCCCGTCTGGTGGCCCTACGACCCCGAGCGGGATTATTCCCGCCGCGCACGGCACGGTGGCCTCGCTGATCACGGCCTCGTCGCTCGCGCAAAAGTACGTGCACGTCGTCGTGCAATTGACCGTCGACCTGGTGCCGGTCCTGTACCCGACGTGGCACGTTACCGTCCCGCTCGGCCCGGGCGGCGTGGGGATCCAAGTGCCCGTCGCACAACTCACGCACGCGCAGTTCCAAGCCGTCGGCCGTGCCGACCCGCGCCGCGTGGACCTCGCTTCCGTCGGTCTCGCACCTTCGTCGGCAACGCTCGCGCACGCACTGCGGCACGCGTACCTGTCGCTCGGCGAGGCGCTCGACGCGCTCCCAAGTGATACGGCGCTGTTTGTCGAGCTCAAATACCCGACGGCGCTCGACGCGGCGCGGCACCGGCTGCCGTGCACGGCGTCAGTCGACGTGTTCGTCGACAAGGTCCTGACGGCCGTCTACGACCGCGCCGCGCCGCGTGCGCTCGTTTTCGCCTCGTTCAGCCCGCTCGCGTGCAACGCCGTCAACTGGAAACAGCCCAACTACCCCGTGTTCTTCAACACGTGGGCCGGGTACCCGCCCGAGGCCGCCGACGCGAGCACCGCGCTGTTGGGTATCGATGCGCCGCCCGCGGTGGTCGATGCCGACGCGGTTCCCGATGCGCGGTGCGCGTCGATCAAGGAGGCGATTCGGTTCACGAAGCACAATAACCTGTTGGGCGTCGTGTGCTTTGCGCGGCCGCTGATCCAGGTGCCGGCATTGATTCAGGCGGTCAAGGAGGCCGGATTGATCTTGGCGACGTTCGGCGCCGAGAACGCGGTGCCGCAGCACGTTCTTGCGCAGGAGAAGCATGGTGTGGATGGCGTGTATTCGGACGGCGTGGTGCGGTTCACGACGTCGGCCGCGGGCGTGATTTAGAGGTGTCGCGCGAGGAGGGTTGATGGTTTCTTTTTGGTTTTCCCATAGTTCTTGTTTCGGCCTGTACATTTCTTGATACAATTAGTGATCTGCGCCGCGACCCTCGATTGAGCTGAACTTCAGTGGAGTGACAGCACTTGCTTATTTTGCCCAACGTGTTCGGGTTCATGGAGTTCTCCAAAACCAGATCGACACGGGTTTCGTAGCGGCTGAACTCGTTCGCCTCTGATCGAAGTTAATGGGCATACATTTGCACAGACAAGGCCACCACAAACGGAAATTTACAGACACGAAACAAAGACAAACGCCGGCTCCTCGTTCAAAACGTTGCTGGCCCGACAATCAATAATTCGAGCCAACCTTGTAACTCGCGGTTCTCGGTCTCGAGCGCGCCGATTTGGGCCTTCAACTCGCCGTTCTTGGTCTCGAGCTCGCCGATTCGCAGCTCAAGAAACGACATTTTCGCCTTCTTCCTCGCGCGGGACCGGCGAGCGGCCTCGATGTTCCTTCTCCGCTGTGCGGCGATGGGATCGTCGTCTCCCTCGTCATCGTCGGACTCAGCGTCGTCATCGTCGGACCCAGCGTCGTCATTGGCCGCCCGTTTCTTGGTCTTGCTGCGCGCAAGCTGCGTCGGTTCTTCAGGCCGCAAGAATCCTTCGGGGTATGGCAGCTCGGCTGGGACCTTGGTATTCGCAGCGAGCGCCATGCTTCCACGGGTCATGTTGATCGTCTTCGTGACTGCGCAGGCCGTGCGGTTGGCGCGCGCGGCGGGCATCGCCGACGACGTAGCGTGCGTGGTGCCCGTCACCGACGATCCAGAGTGGACAGTGGGCGTCGACCACGACGAGGCACGCGCGGTAGGCGCACCGGGCTTCGTCGACGATCGCAGGTGCATGGCAGTCGGCGTGCGCGATCCATCGTGCGCGGCGACCGAAGCGAGCGACTTGGTGTACACGGCAGGCATCGCCAACGACGCGGCGCCTGCAGCGGGCATCACTGAGAACCCATCGTGCCCGGAGGGCATCCCCAACGACCCGGCGCACGCGGCGTCCATCGCCGACGGCCCAGAAAATACGCTGGCGGACGGCGGCGGCGGCGGCGGCACGGCAATGGAGACTTCGGGTGCTTGGTCAGATACACTTGGGTTGATTGAGGCCGCCATCCCAAAACAGCCACTGGGCACCGCGCCAAACTCCGGATCGACATCGCCGCCGTTTGAATTATTGACTGGGGCCACACGAGAAACAAGCTGGTGGACAGACAAGTAATTCAAGTCCAGGCCATCAGCGGCAAACGGGTTCGGGGGAGGGTGAGCTTGAGTCCCCGGGAGCTGCTGTTCGTTGGCATTCGTGGGCATCGGGGCGAACAGGTTCAGGATGTCACAGTCGAGCGGCTGCCCCACGACCGGCTGCCCCAGCTCAGAAATCCTGAGCTGACGAGCTGTAGAGCCATTCTGCTGAGGGTGCGCCATGATGCTATACAGTGAATGGAATGAAACGCGATCGTCAGCATACTGAGCGGAATGCGCCTCGGATCGGCGCCTCAGGAACGCTGCGGGCTCGTTTTGCGCGTGGTGCGCGTGTTGCGCATGCGACGGGGACGCGTTAAGCACGACAGCGAGAGAAGTGAAGACCCACC
Source organism: Allomyces macrogynus ATCC 38327 (assembly GCA_000151295.1). Classification (NCBI taxonomy): domain Eukaryota; kingdom Fungi; phylum Blastocladiomycota; class Blastocladiomycetes; order Blastocladiales; family Blastocladiaceae; genus Allomyces; species Allomyces macrogynus. The sequence goes on along the minus strand of GG745366.1, from coordinate 347,208 downwards.
AAGTCGGGATCGAGCGCGAGAAGGGCTCAGCGAGGATGAGCCGAGTCGTGGACGCTCGTGCAGCAGCCTGGTGGAGAGAGACAGAGCATCTTGTTGCGCAATCTGTGGGATTTATACTGTCGGACAGGCTGCGATGCACCAGGAGCGCGAAAGCTCGCCGGCGCTTGACTTCGAAGGCGCTCCACATCATCCTCAGCCCGGCGGCCCACGGCCACGTCAGTGTGGCGGTCCGATGTTGCATGATCCACTGCCGCTCACTTTTGGACCCCAATAGCGCGCTCATATGCGGTGCTCTGTGATATTGCTGCAGAAGTCACTGAGGACACTGCTCGCGCGCTTGGCAGGGAAAATGGAGAGACAACACGCTCGTTCACGCTGACATTGCCTTCCACCACATGGCATGCTGCGCCGGACCACACAAAAGCTGAACCGCTGAACGCAGGTCCTGACTTGCCAGCGCCACTTTTGTACCTTACAGATAATTGAATTTACGGCCTTTTATGAACCGCGGCGCGCTCGTGGAAACCGGTGACGGCCCAGACTCGAATGCGAACGTGGTTTTGTCTTGCGCAAGGAGATGCACGACCAGGTTGATGCGACCGGCCGCGCCAAATCAACTCCAAGCCAATCTCACTTCCACTCTCCCCGCACCCACGCTTCAATACTCCAACCACACGTCGAGCGGCACAATCGTGCGCATGATCGCCCAATGCGCCGTCGCGACCGGCCACAGCAACTCTTCCAAGTCGCGCATTTCCGCGTCCGTCAACACGCGCGGCCGGTCCAGATCGTGCCGCGAAAACGACCGCTGGCCCGGCGCCGACGGAATTGCTTTACTCGACTTGGTGTAATCGGCCAAGTCAATCGCCGGCACAGCGTCCATCAACGCCGTCGCGTTCTCCTTGCCCTCCCACGCATAGTACTCACCATCCGAACGCTTGACGGGCACGGCGGGCGCAACCCCGGGCGGTTGCGGAATTGCGACCTCGGCGTGTCGGAACCGCGACAGCGCGTACCACCGCATTTGGGAACCAAAGTAGTCGTCCTCGACGGGCGCGCGGAACGCGAACGGGGCGTCGGAAGCGTAGAAGACCAGGTTCGTCACTTCGTCCTCGCTGACGTGGTCGTCGGTCGTCGACGTCGGCTCAGCAAACGCGCGCACGTACTTGAACACGGACCGCAACGTTTTCGCGGCCGTGCGGAACGCCAAGTCGTGCGGCCGGCCCACCATGTTGACGGACAACGTGCCGCCCGGCTTGAGCGCGCGCCGCGCGTGCGCAAACGCCTCGTACGTGAACAGCCGCGGCGCGACCGACCCGCCCGCGAAAATGTCGTGCGCGATAAAGTCGTAGTGGTTCGCGGGCGCGCGCGCGAGCACGTCCCTTCCGTCGGCGACAACGACCCGAACGGCACCTGTCGGGTCCGCGTCAAACAGCAGCGGGTCGTCGATACCGGTCAGCGTCTCGACCACAGCTCCCGCAGCAAGGGTCGGGAAGTGTTTCCGCGCGAGATCCACCACATCCTTGTCGATATCGACCACGTCGAGCGACACGTTCAGGTGCGAGTAGGCGTTGGCGGCAATTCCGATCCCGTACCCGATCATGAGCCCGCGCACGTCGGTGGTGGCAGGGGTGTGCTGCACGCGGTACTCGGCGAGCGCGCGGTCGGCCACGAGCCGGTGCATGTCGTGGAAGTAAAACCCGGCAAAGACCGAGTCGAGCGATGTGCGGTACATTCCGCCGATCAGCGAGTGGCCCGAGCGAAGGAAGAGCACGTCGCGGCCCGTATCGGCCAGGACTTGGATATGGCCCTGCTTTTCGATGAGCGCGTACTCGGGGGTGATGCGGAGCGGCTAGTGGGAGGCATGGTGGTCAGTTCAAGCGATCAAGGCAAATTCCCGGCTCGAAAAATAACGCGTACCTCCTGGATTGAGTGCACAAAGTGCCGAGACGTCGATACCGACTGCGCAACGAGAGCGACCGTGGCTAGTGCCATGAGCGCCGGCACCCACTTGCCCTGGATCTTAGTGTAGGTGCCGTACACGACCGGGATCACGATCCCACTCGCGACGGCCCCCACGACCGCAACTCCCGCGGCCAAATGATGCGGGTCACGCTCGGGATCAACGCTCGGGTAAACGGTGCGCGCAACATTCGAGCAGATAAACCACAGAATCGGCACGACAAACTTGGTAAAGTTGAGGTGCTGCCGCACGCCAATTGGGTGCATGTAGGGCGCGACCGTCGCAAACGGAATGGAACTCGCAGCGACACCGACAGCAAACGAAATCGGGTACAGCGCCAATGCGTGCGCAACATGCGGTTGCATCCACGCCGGGTAAGCCGCTTCGGGGAAAGCAGCACGGAACAGGTTTTGCAGGAACGGCGGCAGCCACGCGATCAGCATGCTCGAGAGCGTCGTTTTCGCGTGCTCGTGACCCATGACGGCGCCGACGACGGGCGCCATGGCCGCATCAAGCGACGCACGCGGATGCGCCGCAAACACGGCAGCCGCGTCGCGCGTCCACGGACTCACCGCGAGCAACATGGCTGCGGCCACGACCCACTTGAGCGCAGCGAGCCAAACGTCGTCAATCATAGCGGGCGTCGGGACTACATCGCCCGTGGCCGTGACTTGCGTTTGCGTGCGCTGCTTGGCGATCCGTGCGGCGCGATTTCCCATCCACCCAGCGACGAGCATCGCGACCGCGACATAGTCGACGTACTTGCGCGCGAGCACGACGCCGTAGAGCGGTTCGGCGGTCAGGAGCAATGCGCGCATGGCGAGCGCGTAACCCGTCGCCAGGATCTGAATGGGACCGGCAAACGTCACCCACGGGTGCTTGTAGAGCGTGATAAAGTCGTCGGCCGCGGGCAGGCCCGAGGCGAGCAGACCCGACCGTGACGAGGCGCGCAGCTGCGCCGGGTCGACGTACTGCGCGGCCGTACGCGTCACGGCGGGAGTCGCGGGCTTGTCCTTGTCATTGGTGCTGCTGCCGCCGGTCGCGGTGCGTTTGCGCGCACGGTCGGGGCCTGCCATGACTTGTTGGTCGAGGTGCTTGATCAGCGCGCTGGAACGCGGCTGCAGCAGGTCCGGCTCTTATTCTCGAGCGTCAACGGTGCAGTTTGAGAGCGCAAGGGTCGCGCGTCGTCGTTCTGGTCGCGTTGTTGAGAATCAAAGGCGCGAGTGCTTTTTGGGGCTGTGCGTTGGTTGCGAAAAGTTGGTTTGATCAGACAGGCGGCTCGGGGTCGCGTCGTGCACGTGGCAGCATTGACAGGTAGCCGCTCATTTGATGACCAACCTTTGCCCCGCGCTGCCCCAGAGACACCCAGGGCAGCTAAACTCGTGATCTGTTATTCAGCTAAAAAGCACGATCAAAACACGCTCATTTCACTTCCTCCACCAACCTGAAGTCCACGACTACCCGTCAGTCGGCTCGTCCACGCGGCGCTACGACAACCTCCACCAAGTCTACCTCCTGCCCCTCCAGTAGTGGTTCCTCCGGGCTTCGCACCACCGGTGACTCGACCGTCCGATGCCCATCCGCGCCGTCCCGCGCGAGAGGCACGTCCACGACGTCGACTCTCGCCGGAATCGCTCGCATGTACGCGACCAGTCGCCGCGCCTCGTCGAGCCGCTCCGTGTCCGTCTCCTCAATCACCAACTGCATCGCGTCTTTGGCGTCGGGCCACTGCACGCCGACCCACGCGTCGTCCGGCACGTGGCGCACGACGCGCGCCAGCACCCGCGTTTCCCCCTTCACCGGCTCGACCGGCGGTTGTGCGTCAGGTAGCGGCCCACTGGCCCCGCCCAACTCGGGCACCGCGAGCCGCTGGCCGACGAGCAACGCGTACCGCCGCATCGCCGCGGCGGCCGCGGCGTCCCAGACCATGGGCTTGCGGAACCGCAAGTGCGCGACGACAGTCCCCACCAGGACCACGTCGGGCATGACCAGCACGGCCGTCTGGATCCACTTGCCCGGCGCGAGACCGCCGAGCCGGGTCCAATTCGCGTAGGCGCTGAGCGCCAGGGTGAGCACTTCGCGCAGGGCTAGACTCATCATGTACGCGGCCACGCGCAGCGGCATGAGCGAGATCCAGTCCCCCTTTGCGATCACGGCGTTGCGGTGGATAAACGGGGAGGAGGGCGCAAGCCGGACGATGCGCGTGAGCAGGATTTGCGTGCTGCGCAGACTGTCAAAGCACACCTTGTGCACGCTGAGCACGAGAATCAGCATCCACAGCGGGTAGTACTGCTCGAGGAACGTGGCGACGGCCATGGTCACGAACGCCGTGCCAAGCAGGCTCGTGAGCACTTGCCGCTGCGTGTCGGTGATGGTTTCGCTGACGATACCCCTGGCGGAGTGGGTGGTTCGGGATCGCGCGGGTGAACATCTGGAAATGGGTGGTCAAGTGGCGGGACATGGCAACGAACCAGCCCATGCAGACCATGGCGAGAGTCATGTAGGTCAAACCGTCGACCATGCTGAGGATGCCGTTGAGGAGCGTCGCAGCCGCGTAGGTCGGCTAGAGCACGTCGCCAAGAGCACTGGTCACGATAAAATGAATCCCACGCACCGCGTGCAAACGAGAACAATGGTCGCTGGCGCACGCTTACCTCTCTGCTGTGCAACCACACGCTCACCGCGACCAAGTTCCCGGCCATGGCCTTGGCAAACAGAAGGACTGTGATCAAACCGTGAAGTGGAGACGTCGCGCCCGAGATCGCCACAACAAAGAGCCGCAGTCGGCGTGTGCACGATTGCGACGAGTAATCGGCCGGGAACAGGGCTTGGCGGACGTGCGGGATCCGCAGCAACGAGGTCACGGCGTAAAACCAATGCACGGTCCATACTGCGTTGACGAGGGTATAGAAGACGGCCGTGGCCGTGACCGGTTGCAGCAAATAGGCGGGCGGGCCGCTGAAAACGGTCGACGCGAGCATGGTGCAGTCGCAGGTTCTATGGCTGGCCGTCTATCCTCGGCGACCTCGGGTGCTTCGTTCTTGGCTCGTGCGATGCAGCAAGTATTTGGCCCTGGTTGGATGGCTTTCTGGGACGGGAGGTGGGAGCGAGGCGGTGAATCGAGGGCAACAACGATGGAAATGGAGAGCAGGTCGAAAGGACAGGGACGCGGCGCGTCCTCCACGCGGAGCACGTGGCACTGCTGATTCGAGGTCGTTCGCCGTCAAACGACCCACCAGTCGCCTTGTCGTGGGCTGCACGCTTCAGCGAACGACGCTTGACCAGACCGTCGTCGCCGGTGCCGTTGCCGTGGGCCGTTGACCGAGCTGCAACCCGCTGTGACCACCGCATCCGCGCCCGCCACTTGCTGCAACGACCCGTCACGCCAGCACACTGCGTCGCGCCGCTACTGGACCCGGCCTGAACGCACAACCGAGCTCACGCGCCCGCTCCAACCACTCGGCCAACCTGCCCGTGGCCCGACACGCGATCGTTGCCGTCACGGCGCTCCATTCGCACCAGACAGCGCACAGAACCCCGTGCTTGGCTCGTTGACGCGGCTTCGCACGCTTGTTGCCACCCTTTTTTCTCCTCGCCCGACCTCCTCTCGCCATGGCCCAGGTGTGTTGACACTTGGATAAATGGACTGTTCTACGCTACGCGTTCTCCGTGAATTTCCGGCCAGATGCGCTGACCACACGCTGTGTTGCGCGGTGGTGCGTTTTTGACTGGTGGTGGTCGCGATCAGTCCAAAAAATCGGCGCATGCCTCCAAGTCGGCCTCGTCGTCGGCGCCCATCTCGGCGACGCCCGTCAGCAAGGCGACGTCGCGGTCGTCGAGTGCGGCCAACGTACGACCGTCCTCTTCCTCAAACGTTTGCGCGCGCGCACCGGCTGGTTCGTGACCAACTGACTCCATTTGCGACCTTCCTTTTCACCCAATCCGACCCGACCACCCAGTCGCTGACAACGCTCAACGAAACGGTTCCGCATGCGGCCGCCGTGGACCCGCCGCTCGTACCGATCAACACGAACGCGACCGTCGAGGACCTCTACCGGCAAATCCACGCTTTGCAGCTAACGCTCTCCATGACGCGCAAAGCCTCGCGGCACCTTCTCTCCGTGGGCCAATCGCTCGAGGCCGACAAGCTCGCCGCCGACCGCGCGCTCGTCGCAAAGGCGCACGAGTGCGACCTCCTCGCCGCCGAAGTCGTGGACTTGCGCAAACAAGTCGCCGACGTGCGCGCGACACTCGGTACCATGCGCCGCGCACTCGAGTCGGCGCGCGACGAACTCGCGCGCCGGCGGACCGTCGAGGCCGAGTTTGCGACGCTGCGCGAGAAATTCCATGCGGAGATGGTGGCCATGGAAAGTGGAGTGCGCGAAGCTGCGCGAGGCCTGGACGGCGCTCAAGCTCGAAATGGGCCAGCTGCGGCCCGAGCTCCAGGACAAGGCCAAGCAAATGATTAAAATGGA
>GG745366.1:319954-340445 GCA_000151295.1 Allomyces macrogynus ATCC 38327 | reverse complement strand
CCGGACGGGACCGTCACGCCCGACAGCCACGAAGCGCAAAACGACTGGCCCGCGGGCGAGTACGAGCGGCCGCTGTCGCCGCCCGCCGACCTCGACTGTCGGACCTCTACCCGAACCCGCCGACCGCGCACCCGGCCGATCCATGCGCTGCCGCTGCACGATCCGGGCCCTCGTCGAGCGTGAACGGGCACCATCCCGCGTCCGCGTCCGTGACGGGCGACGACCACGACGACGAGGATGACGATGACGTGGAAGACGACGGCGAACTTGGGGACGAGGACCTCGACGAGGACGAGGACGCAGGAGACGAGGACGGTGGGGACGAGTACGACGACGAAGAAGAAGACGACGAGGAAGAGGCGATGCTCGACGAGGAGGAGGTCGACGAGGACGAGGACGACGAGGAAGAGGAGGAAAAGTCCTACAACGACCTGGCGCGCGATTTTTTACGCTGTTTGGAGCTCAAGGACTATGCGGGTTTCTGTTCCAATGTGGCCCATTTGGTCACGCACGAGCAGGCGCAGCACGTGAATGATTGGAACGCGCTCGCCATTGGCGCATTGTGGTTGATTGCCATGGCCGGTGATTGTCATTCGCGTACGTTGTTGTTTTGACTCGCCGTCGCGGCGCACTCTGCTCTCGGGAACCGATTCTGACGCGCGACGTTGTCACGCCTTGCAGTGCACCCCGTCTCGCGCGGCCTCACGCCGACCTTGACCGAGACCCACGTGCAGAACGTGATCGAGTCCCTCCCCGACGTGCGCGACCGGCACGAGTGGGTGCTGACGATTGCGCAGCTGCACGAATCGGCCGTGCACAACTCGCCGCGCGAGTTCTACGCGATGCTCGACTCGCTCGCCGCGTCGAACATGGTCAAGCAAGTGTCGCCGCTGCGTGACATCTTGAACGCGCTGCGAATCCTGCAACGGATTCGGTTCCTCAACTGGTTCATTGTCTCGGACAACCGGTACAAGCGGTCGAACCAGGTGTCGCTGCGCATGGCCGTCTTCAAGACGGATTTCCGCGACGTCACGCAGTTGCGGCAGTGGCTCGAGCGCGAGCTCGACGGGACCGACACGCCGCTGAACTTAGGCGCCGGCGGGAAGACGCTACTCGAGGCGCGCACCGTCAAGCAGAAGCTGCACGATAAGCTCAAGGGCGCCGAGAATACCTACAAGAAGGCACTTGAGTACTTGACGACGGCGATTCCGCCTGCCGTGCCGGGCACCATCATTCGCAAGCATTGAGCCGTTGTGTCGCGGGTGAGTGCCGTGGTGGAGAGGAGCGAGCGACGTGTGCCGTCGTCGGCGGTGTGTGCACCGCGCGTGCAGTGCGGGCTTTGGCGAGCTTGCGGAGTTGGGTTTGGGGAAAGGGGTGCCGTTTTGTCGCATAAACATCGAGCCTGTTTTTGATCCAGGAGTTCTCAGGCGTGATCCGAGTAAGAACCGCGGTGCCCCCCCCCCCCCCCCCCCCCGCGTCCAGGGTCTGAACATCATATGTACTCTGCCGCGACCCATGTTGCGCAACGACTGTCAATCGCGTCGCGGTCGCGGCGCGTTGAGAAAGAAAAGATCGGCACGGCTTGTCGAACAAAGCTGTCTCGTCCATGATGCTCACACTCGCTCATCCCGACTCAAACGATGAACCTACCCATGTCTTTCGACTTGGTCCGTTTCGATCGAAAGCTCACGTCCATCAATCATCGGGCGATGCAATGAACTTCTCCACCCAGCCGCGCACGACTGCGGATCAGGCATGTGTGGCGCGCCGCACGATCGACCGCGTCCGAAATTTACGGGCCCGATTGAAACGTGCCGATGCACGGAATGCCGCCACATAATGGGTCTCAGCGATGAGCCATAGATCGACGGGCTCGTCGGGTTCAAGCTGGCGCCGCGGTGCCGTTTGTATGGGGTGTCCGTCTTCAGTGACATGTCGCGCAATGTGGGCAATTTTGTCGAGGGAAGAAAATCGTTACCAGCGTCTTGACACCTGATTGATGAGGGAAGAACACGAGCTGCTTGGCTGGCTCTTGCTGTCTCTCGAGTGGTGTACCTACTCGTTCGCATGAGAGACGCCACGTTAAAGGGACTTGTTTCTGGACATAGGATGGGAAGACTGCTGCAGCGGCCACTGAACCGAGACGAGCAGCAGCGACTCGACTGGCAGTAACTGGCAGCGACCGGCGATTTTTGACGACACAAAACGGGACGATGCAACGATTGGCAAAGATCCAACGTACATGCGCCCATCCTCGCGGCATCGCTCAAGCTCAAGCTCGGTGCCGCACGCGCAGATGGACAGCGCCACGTGCCCGACCAGCTCAGTGTCCTGGTCCATCTGGTGTGTTTCGCGAGAGCAAGTTAAACTCGCGCGAATTCGGTCAGCTAGCCAGGAGGTCAAAAAGACGGTTCATAAAAGTGCAAATCATGTCGAGTGCTGTTGCTTCTTCTTCAAGTTCATTTTGCACTGAGATGTGTCGTGCTGCGTGGCCGTGCCAGCCGGTCCATACTCTGAAACGACGCCGCGTTCGCAAAGTGCACGCCGCGCGTCCCGCTGCGAGCGTGCCGCGGGACGAGCAGGTCGCTCTGCGCGGCATGCGCTGCCGCGACGCGAGTCTCGAGGTCGTGGATGCGCTTCGAGAGCGACGATGCTGGGCCGGCGGGTCCTGACGCCTACAAAATGGTGGGTCAGCGACGCACTCGAACGGAGAAATCAGCATGTCGGATTCCGCACCGAACTCCCAGCCCGTCCATTTGCCACCTCTGCGGCGCGTCGACCCTGCACGGCTTTCCACTGTGCCGGCGGGAAGTACCACGCGCCGTACTTGCGCGAATTGCGCACCGGCGCCTGCTCCGCCGCGTCCTCATCCCACCGGACCAGGCTTCGCGAATCGCGTGTCGTGGGCGGTCCCACGCGGCACGCGGGCGACTGCACCTGTTTGCGCACGTGCGCAGCGACGCCAAGCGGGAGCAAGGCTTCCTCGGCGCCGTGGAACCTGGGTGCTGGCGCGACCATTGCAGTCCCGGGCGCAGTCGCGTAGGTTCTCTGCAGCCACGCGATACGGTCGCGTGTCGTTGCCCACTGAGGGGTGGTGGGTTCGGAGGTCGCGTCGGTGGCACGCGCCGTGCGCAGGCCGGTGTACTTGTGGTGCGTGGAGGGTGGTGAATGTGCCGCGGACGGCGGAGATGAAGAGGAGGAAGGGTTCGACGGGTCAGCGGTCACGGCAAGCATGATTTTCTCGAGGCCAAAGTCGCGCGGCGGGCCGTCGGCGCTCGGACTCTGGACTTCCCTCAGGTCCAGGTCGAGGTCCAGGTCGAGCTCGAGCGTCCTGTTGTTTCAAATCTGGTGAGCGGCACGCCAGTGAAGAAATCCGAGCCGGAAATCAAGTGCACCTGCAGAGTTCCGGGTAGTTTGTACACATCGCGTCGCGCTCAGCGAGAATGTCGTGCTCGGAGAAGGCGTGCAGCGGCACGCGGTACTCGTCGACGAGAAGATCGAGAACGGGACCTTCGGCGTCGTCTTGTTGTGCCGTAACCACAGCATGAACTAAATCGTGCACAACGTCGCGCACCTGCTCGCGGTCGAATGTCCGCGGCGGATCCGCTGGCGGGACACGGTTTCCTCTTCCCGCTGGCGCACTCGCGGGCCGCGACGCTGCAGATGCTGCAGATACTGGACGACGTTTTCCTGCCGTTGACCCCGTGGCATGGGTGTGCAGCGCCCACTGCTCGGCGTGGAACGCGGCGAGCCACGTAAACACCTGCACGTGCAGGTCGTTGATGGCGGCGCGCTGTGCGTCCTCGTCTGGCGCGACCGGGTGGACAAGGTCGAGCAGTAGGGCATCGACGACCTCGTCGGAGCCCACGACGAGTGCGAGCACGCCGAGTCCCTTGACGAGCAAAAACTGGTCGAGCCACCGCGACTGGCCCGAGCTGCTGCTGCTGGAAGTCGCGCCGTCGGCACTGGTCGGAGATCGCGGCAGGAGCGGCACGCGCGCCGCGGAAAACGGCAGAAGCAGGCGCGTACTTGATGCGACGGCGCGTAACGGCGGAGGCGGCGGCGGCAGTGGCGCATGTTGAGAGTCGCTGGGTGCGCGGTAGCGTGCGGCACGACGTCCACTCGACGCGCTCACGGGCCGCATCATGCGGCGGCGAGGCTTTTCGATGTGGTCGCCGAGCATGAACGAGCTGTGGTTGAGCTGCTGCTGGAAGTCGTGGATGAAATCAGCGGGTTCCACTTGTTGGTTGAACTGGTCATATGCTGAATGCATGGAAGTGCGGCCAAGTCAACGAAGCGTGACAAGCCATAAGCTGTCTCGCGTGTCTCGCGCCTCTTCTGTCGCTGCTGGTCGCCCTGGAAGTCGGTATAGTTGCGTCAAGCGGGTCGTTCCGCGCTGATGCGCGCTGTCAACTCCTTGATATGCGCACCTGAGCCTTGTTGAGCCTGCGGCAACGCACCCTCCGCCTGGTCGTTCAGAAAGGTGGCTAGACTGATCTGTGCGCACTTGTAATATCAATACTGGCGCGTTCACCATCGCAACAAAATGTAAAAGAAGAGCAACTCGGGCTCGTGCCAACCTCAGTCCATCTTGCGAACCCATCACCCTCAAGGGTGGGGAACCGTGGAGATCGGCTGGCGCGCCATCTTAGTCTCGCTTCTTGAAAGCTGCCTCCTGGCCCAAGGCCGCTCCTGAATTTAAAGGTCCTTCTGTGACATGTGATCCAGTCCTTGTTCCTATGGGAGATTGTTCCGTCCTCACTCGATTTTCTGGCGCGAAAGGGAAAATCGCGGTGGTTGGCCTTGGAGGCGAGCCGAGGTGTGGTGGCGGGCAACCAGCGGTGACTGGCAGTGACTGGCGGTCGTTCCGGCTGTCCATGTCAACGACGGGAGGTGAGGTGTGGTTCGTGCGCGTCTCGCACGTCTCGCACAAAAGGTCAGGGAAGGCGTTGTGTCTGGTCAAGGGGCATGCTAAGGCACGCCGCTCGATTTCCATGGCTGTTTTTGGGCCGAGCGCGGATCCGTTTGTTTCTCCCGTCTGTGGAGGTGAGCAAGAAAGGATGCGCATGCCTGCAATGCCAGGTCACCTGCCGAAACCGCGTTGTTACGGCGCGGCACGGGCGCCGAGGTAGTGCCAGGGCACTTCATCCGGCGATTTCTCGGCAAAAGGTGGACAGTTACGTCGGGTCGGCAGCCTGCCCAAAGCCCATAAATTGCGCATCACCCGGGGCGCAATTCATCAACGACGCGCGCATTCACGAGCCAACACGCCAAGATGCCCACAACAACGACTATCTTCCGCGCGAAACGCGTCAGCACCGGCACAACCACGACACACTCCGCTCGTCGACGGCGCGCATCGATCTGCGTCACGGCCGAAACACACCCGACTCCGTATGAAATGCTCGCTTTCGACGTTCTCCACTGCTTGGAGGTCAAAGATTATGCGAGGTTGTGCGCGAACGTGGCAGAGTTGGCGACGCGAGACGAGGCGCAGGACGTGACCGACTGGAACGCGCTCGCGGTTGGAGCTGTATGGCTGGTAGCGGCGCTCGGGGGTCGTCAATCGCGTACGTGGATATGTTATCTATGTCCTCCACCCGGTTGTTGGTCAATGTGGGCGAAAATTGGGTCAGAGGCGAAACGGGATTTTGAGCAGATTGTCTCTCGGCTTGTCGCCTTCATTTACATCCAGCTTTCGTTTCAACTTAACTAGATCCTCGACTGCAATCCATCATCGCATTGCTGCCCGCCGTTCGCACCCACCACGAATTTCTCTGCACTCTCGCGCATCATCACGACGCCAACGACCGATCCGCAGAACGCGAGAGTTTCGCGGCGCTCGACGCCCTTCACGCGTCGCGTCTCATCAAGCAAGTGGCCCCGCTACGCGAAATGATCCACACGCTCCGCATTTTGCAGCGCACGCGTTTTGTCGCTCAGGCTCTCGAGTCCAAGGACTGTATCGCTTTCGCGGATCTGCTCGTTGTCACCGACATTGATGACGCGGCGCAGTTGCAGCGCTGGCTCGTTCGCGAACTGACCGGGGCGAGCACTGCGCTCGACGTGGTGGACGACGTGATTTTGAATGCGCGTGAGGTCAAGGGCGTGCTGGACGAGAAAATCGCGGCCGTCGAGGCCGTATTCGCGAGCGACCTGGCCCATCTTGGCGCTTCCCCGCCCCAGGATGAGATTGCAAATAAAGTCAGGTATATTCATTACTACCAGATTTCCAATGCAAAGGAAAGCGCTTCCAGCACTCGCCACTACGCATTACGTGTCGAGTCTACCTCCCTGGCGCGGCCGTCTCCACCTCCGTGCGACGCACCAACGCATCAATTTCCCTAATCACGCCCGTGCGCTCGCCATACACGTGCCACATGGCTACCGCGAGCGCGAGCTCCATGTGCCCCTTCGGGTCCGCGAGCACGCGCTCAAACACAGCCGTGCCCACCCTGTGCATCCGCGCGCGTTCCGCGGTCGATATCCCGTCCAAGATCGCGCGTGTCACGTCGACCTGGCCCTCTGGCACCACTACCGCCATCTGATCCCACGGCAGCACATCGGCAAGCGGCAGCACCGCGTGGTCGCCATAATACACCGGGATCGCACCCGCGTCGAGCACTTCCAGGAGCCGGCGCACGTGTACGCCGGTCCCGCGCGGGCACAGGCCAAAGACGGCGTTCGCCAAACCTGCACGGTACCCCGGCGCGTCGGCGTCAGTCGGATGGTTCGAATCAATCGCGATAATCTCGCGCCCGTCGTGCAGCGCGACAACCCGCTCGCGAATGGGATGCGACGCGACCGACCCACGGAAATACGCCAGCGTTGTGCGGTTCGCCGGCGGGACCCGGCGCTCAGCCGGCGTAATCGCGCGACCGTCCCCACCGCACTCGGCGCACGGCAAGACCACGTCCATCCCCGGCCGCACGACGCGGTCGGTCGCGCTCGACTTCCAGGTCAGTGCCGCGTCGGCGTAGTACTCGAGTTCGTCGCGGTCGTTGAATTCCATGACCACGTGGTGCGCGCCCGGCCAGAGGTTTCCTGTTGAGGAATACCAGTGCGGCAACCGCCGCAGTTCGCGGGTCACGGCCCACCCGGATGTGTAGGACGAGGTGCCCGCGGGCGCCGAGGTATCAAAGTTCGGGAAGAGCAGACAGGCTTCGGTCGCGTTGGGCGTCGCGTAGGGCGACGCGCGGAGCGCGGCGAGGTAAGCGGCGTGCTGCTGGTTCTGACACTTCGAGCCCTGGAACGCCGAGTCCGTCGCAGGGTCCGGCGGGTAGACGAAAATCCGGAAGTCGGCGGCAGTCGTGCCGCACCGGGTTCGGTCAAAGCACCGTGGGTCGCCGAGCGTGCACTGGGTCAGCGCCTCGGAGGTCGGTGCGGGCCATCCGACAAACAGCGCGCCGAGGAGTACTTGGAATCGCGGGTAGAGCGCCGCGTTGGTCAGGGCGTATATCCCGAACGTGACCACGGCAAGAACTACCACCGCAAGGATGCGCCGCGTCCACCACTTGCACGTGCGCGCTGAACAGCAGCAGCACCCTGGCCGGTGCCGGCGGTGCGGGCTCCACGAGGCCGATCGCGTGCGGCTCGCGCTCCGTGACCATGACCGGAACCGCGCACCCCACCGCGATGTCGACGACGAAGTGCGCCGCGGGCGCCGGCCGCGCTCAATGTCGGAAATGTCGGTCTCGCTTTCGTAGTTGTCGTCATCGTACTCGCCTGCCGCCCCACGGGCCTCGACGTCGAGAAACGGGTCCTCGGACGCCGCGGCGCCGGAGGACGTTGCGGGCGATGCGCGCCGGTCCGGGCTCGCGACGGCGCCCGTGACCACGCGTGCGGGCACGTCGAGCAGTCGGATCGTGCTGTCGTCGGCACTACCAGGCTTGCGGGGCGGGGACGACGGGTCGACGGCGGTGAAGCGCACGGGCACAGTTGCGCGGTGGCGCCGTGGAACGCGGTCGTCGCGGCCGCTACGCCAGCCGAGCTGGCGGAAGAGCCGGGTCGACCAAGGTGCGGCGGCGCCGTAGCGACGTGATGGGCTGGTCGGTGCCGGGCTGGGCGAGTACGGCCGCGGCATGGAGTGCGCGAAGTGGGCGAGTATGGTGCAAGGCCGTGCTACCTGCGAGCGTTTCTTGACGAAAACAAATGCAGCGAGTCTAGAACAGGGCGAGTTGGCGCGCGAGCGGGAGAAAATCTTGCACCGTCGTTGGGCAAGGCGACGAAGAGAGAGACGACATTTTTAAGGAAACAAAAGTCGTCCCCTGAACGAAGACGACGCACGTGGGCTGCGTCTCCCTCTCTGTTTCGGCATGAGGGCTGAGCAGCAGCGCCACATGAACAAGCACCTGGCAACCACCTGTCTCCTGTTTTTGGCACTCTGGCTGGGTCCACGGCGCCACTCCACACGAGTCGAGTCGACCAACGGCGACTCTGCGTGCGCTCCCTCTACGCCAAAGACGCTCCAACGACGGCACAGCCGGCCACAAAACGGCCGTAAAAAAGGATCATCCTTGTTATATGGTACAAACGTCACCGCGACCGTCTAGCGATCGGCTCCCGCTCGCTCGTGGTGCGGCTTGGCAACGAAAACTGGCTACCGCGACTTGACCATTCGCAAAACGCCTTGCTCGCGTCCTTGCCGCGCCCGCGCGCGTGGAACGCGTCGACCCTTAGAACCCGCCCGTCGCCGTCGGCGGGAAGTACGCCGTCGACGATTCCGCATGGCCCGGCCCGCTCGTTTCCGTCGGCGGGAAGTAAGCCGTCGACGATTCCGCGTGACCCGGCCCGCTCGTCTCCGTGGGAGGGAAGTAGGCGGTCGACGACTCGGCATGGCCCTCACCACTCGTCTCGGTCGGCGGGAAGTAAGCCGTCGACGACTCGGCGTGGCCCGGGCCGCCCGTGACATGCGCCGACGCAAACTCGTCGTTGGAACCCCAGTTGGTCGCCGTCTGGTCGCCGCTGCCGGGGATGTTGGAGAACTCGTCGCGCTGGTAGGACATGGTGCTGCTGATGGGGAACTTGGCGCGTGGTTGGAGTGTGTTGGTCGCTGGGTGGGTAGAGAGAGAGAGAGGATAAGAGCGGTACAGGTCGATCGATTGTGGTGTGGTCCATTTTGTAGAGGTGCGCGACAGCGCCCGACGCGTCTCGGCGTGTTGGCAAGTCATGAACAACCCCGCAGGCGGCGCAAACGGGGCTTTCTCTCTCGAATGGCGCGCACCACAAACCAACGGCCACGAAAAACGGGAACAGAATGACAGCTCTTTTCAAATCGACGGCAACGGAGGTGGTTTCGTGCACGGGAATCAATCGTCATATCAACGCTCGTCAAGATCAGAAAGAAACCAAACGGGTCAATGCGTGTGAGGTCGCGGCCCCTTTCCTCGTCGGTATCGGCGCCAACAAATGTCAATGGGTGCAGTGAATCGTGAGAGTGGAAATGGGAATGAATCTGTGGATCGAAGCCAGGGATGGGTTGCGATGGACACAAACGAACGAACGAGAACACACTCGAGAAACCAAACCAGATCGCGCGCTCGCGCGCGTCAACGAGCGAGAACACGAGTCTCCACCAGTTGTCGGATCAGTCGAAAATCGAAATCGGGTCGAACGACGCGCAGCAACCGCGTCCAGCGCGGCCACATTACGTCTCGCCCTCCTCTCGGCCCCTCCTCACTGCCAGGCCGTCGCCTGCCGCTCCGCACGCGCGCCCTCCACATCGACGACCTCGACACTCTCCACCCCCTCGTCGCGACTTGCCGTGCGCGACCGCGGCAAGGGCACCCCGATACCCAACTCGATCGGCCGCGTCGCGACCGCCGCGATTGGGCGCACGACCAATGTCGGCACCTTGCCTTGCTCATTCTCATCATCGCTATCCACCGCGGCAAACACAGCCATCCGCCCGCGCCCCTTGCCCTCGTCCATCGCGCGGGCATTAAACACGCGGCGTACCGCCGCATCCGCCGCGCCCAACTCGGCAAACGGCATTTCTTCCGCAACCGGCGTCGAGTACGGCGCGCGCGGCACGCTCGCGCCCGCGCGGAACGACGCGGCCGACCCGGGACGCGAGTCGAGGCCGACGTCCGCTTCCACAATCGGCGTCGATGGCGGCGCGTGCGGGACTTCGCTGCCAAGACCGAACCGGAGTTGAAGTTCCGCGACGGGGGTCGCGTGCGGCGCGCGCGGGACGGATCCGGCGTCGTCGTCGTGGAAGGCCATGCGGGGGGATTCCTTGACGGGCGTCGGGTGCGGCGCGAGCGGGACGGGCGCGAGCGCCCAGATCGGGGTCGCGCACCGGTCAGGCACGTCGGTACTGCTGGAAGCAGCGTGCTGCGGGCCTGCGGCGATTCCCGGGATCAGCCGCAATCCGCGCTTGTTCCGTGCGTGCGCCGCCGAGGCCCCCGACGATGATGAGGGCGTCGTCGGCCGGGACCCCGTGGGCGTATGCAGCTGCAGCTGCGGGACGGGAGTGGACGCGGGCGGCGGCGGGATCAGCGGGACCGGAGACATCGTATCTTCGCGGTCGAGCGGCGGCGGGGAGAGCGTATCCTCGCGGCTCAGGGTGAACGGGCCGGGGGAGAGCGTCTTCTCTGAATCGATCGTCGGGGACCGCGCGTCCATGGCCGCGGTCGCGTCGCGGCTCATCTGCACAAAAAACTCGTCCACGTCGCGCTCGTGCAAAGGCGTCGTGACCGCACTCGTGGCCGTGAGGAGCCGCTCGGTCTCGGCCTCGGTCGCGTGCTCCGCCAGGTCCACGTCGTCGAGCGCATCGTCGACGGCGAGCGGTTCCAGGAGGAGCGCCGCAGACGCGGCGGCCGGGTCGGCGGGACTCGTCGCTGCCGCCCAGACGACGGGTTCCGGCTGTTCCGCGCTGGGCGAGTCGAGCGGGAGCGGCTCGTACCCGGCGGCGAGCGCCGGCGGCGCCGCGGCCGATTCCGTGTCGGTATGCTCCTCGTTGGCTGCGGGTGTACTCGGCACTTGATCCGGGAACGGGCTCGACGACGTGGCGAGCGTCGCGGGCGACTCAGTTCCTGTCATCGTGGCCGCGGGCTTGCTGCGGAACGCACGCAGCATGAACGGGTCGCGCTCCACAAACTCCTCATCCCGCTCGTCGTCTTGCGGCAGCGGCACGTTGCGCATCGGCACGACGTCCTCGACGTCCTCGGCGGCGATCTCCTCGATCAGGACGCGCTTGATCGTCGTCGTCGGCTCGGGATCAGCCTCCTTGGGCTTGGCCATGTCGCGCAAGAGCGCCGCGCGGCCGGTGAGCAACGGCTCGACTTGCTCGACCGTCTCGCGTGCGAGCGCCGCGGGTTTCTTGGTGTCAAAGTCGACGGTGATCGACTTGGTCAGGTCGATCACGTCGTCGTCGGTCGCCGCCGGTGCGTCGAGCCGGGTCCCGGCCACGTCGATCGCGCGCGACGCGCGGATCGGGACCGCGACCTCCTCCTCCTCTTCGTCCTGCGGGACCGCGCCGTATCCCGCCTCCTCGAGCGCCGGCACGTCCTCGTCGTTGATCTCCTCAATCTTCACCCCGGCATCCTCGTCCAAGACTTTCGCGACCATGTCGTCATGGAACCGCTGAATCGCCGGATCCGCAAACGTCGGCTCCTTATCCACGTCCTCGCCCGCCAACCGGCGGCGCTCGCGGTGCTCGCGCTGCAGCGCGGCCAGTGCATCGAAATTGCGCTTCATCTCGTCTCGCTCCTCCTGCCGCTGCCGGTCGCGCTCGGCGCGTTCCGCGTCCACCCCGCCGCGCGCCCAGGCGACGGTGGCGCCGCGCTCGTTGTCGGACACGGGCCGGTCGTCGAGGTACGTCAGCGTCAGCACGTGAATGATGAAGTTGCGGCGGTAGTGCGCGACGGCTTGCGTGACCGGGTTGTGGTGCAGAGTGAGGACCGCGAGCGACGGCATCGCGTAGAGGACGTCGGTCACGACGCGCGTGTCGGCGAGCTGGTTGTGGTGCAGGTCGACGACCGAGAGTTGCGCGCAGCGCGCGAGGACGGCGACGGAGTCGACGGCGATGAGCTTGTTGTTGGACGCGTGCAGCGACGCGAGGTGCGGCAGATCGGCGAGTTCCGCGGGCAAGGCGGTAAGCAGGTTGTTGGAGACGTTGAGGATGGTCAGGTTGACGAGCCGCGAAATGCCGTCGAGGTGCTCGAAGACATTTTCTTGGATGTAGAGGCACTTGAGCTCGGTGAGCGCGTCTGGTTAATGGGGGAGGCGGGGGCGATTAGTGATGGTGATTTCGAGAAATGATCTGGATCGTTGACAATGCGTACCGAGGTACCGCAGCTCCGACAGCGCATTGCCCTCGAGCCAGAGCGTTTTGAGCCCCGAGTACTGCGCAATGTCCTCGGAGATCTGCGCGAATCCTAGCATTTTTACATGTCCGTCAGCATTCATTGACCCGATCCACCTCTTTCGAGCAACAACAACGAACCCTTGAAGTGCAGGTACAAATGATCGTTGAGCGCAGGCGTCACATAGCCCTTTTGCTCCTTGGCGAGCTCGACGAGGTAGGGCAGAGTCATGAGCGTGAACCCCTTGGCGTCGGTCTGCTTCTTGGACTTGCGCGCGGAAAAGGGCACGCGCGCGGGCGCGGCGCCGCCGCCGCCGTGCGAAAGCATGGCGTGTGGGACGGTGGTGGGGTTGGATCAAGGACGAGTGGACAAGGCCGTGGAGCAAGCCGGGTTGGAGCGGAATTGGCACGGTCGAATGCGGGGAGTCGCAGCCGGTGTCGCGGTGGTGGAAGGGGGCGGCGTGAGCGCGACGCGGCGCGTAGGGACGCCGTGCAGGAGGTCGTCGAAGCGGGGCGGACGGCGGGGCAGCGAGCGGAGGGAGCGGCGCTGAGAACGCGGCCGACGCGCGACTGTCCCGCGGACAACGTGACTGTCACACCACCGCGACCGTGCGCGGCTCCCACGCGTCCCACGCGTCTCGCACCCGGCCGGCCGATCGGCCTTCTCCGCTCCTCTTCCCTTGGCCGGAGCACACGCTCCTGGAATGAAATGAAAACGAGCTGTGCCACAGGACCACACAATGCAAAACGGTGGGGTGTTTATGATGAAAATGAAATGAAGACGCCATGAACTTACACAACCTCGACGGAAAAGAAACAACCAAATTCGCGCGCGACGGGCCAACACAATGAGCCGCGGGCCTCCGTCCGTCCAATTGAACTTAACCGCGACCCAAACCGACGGGAACGGAAAGAGCCCCCGTCGCAAACCCAAACCAAAAACTTTTTCGCCCATCTCCTTGTCCTCACTCACGCCTCCGCGCCCTCCATTTGCTCCTGCTGGGCCGCGACCCGCGCGCGCTTCACCGCCCGCTCTACGTCCTCCGGCACTGCCTCCCCCGCATCGGCCGCCGCCTTTGCAGCAGCCGCGTGCGCAGCTGCCAGCGCCGCCGTGGTCCGGACCGACGCGTACCGGAACGCG
This sequence comes from Allomyces macrogynus ATCC 38327, assembly GCA_000151295.1. Classification (NCBI taxonomy): domain Eukaryota; kingdom Fungi; phylum Blastocladiomycota; class Blastocladiomycetes; order Blastocladiales; family Blastocladiaceae; genus Allomyces; species Allomyces macrogynus. The sequence goes on along the minus strand of GG745366.1, from coordinate 326,997 downwards.
CGCCGCGGCGCAAAGTGCGTCTTGTAGTGCTGCCACCGGTTATCGTTGCGCGAGAACCGCGCGCGGCAGCCAGGCAACGGGCACGCGAAGGGCCGCTCGTTGGCGTGCACGCACTTCTCGTGCCGGTGCAGGTGGCCCGAGGTCGTGAACACTTTTGTGCACCCGGGCGCGAGACAGGGGAAGGATTTGGGGGAGGAAGTGGGGGAACTCGGGGCCGTGGTGGAGCGCTTGCGCTTGCGCGACACCGGTGTGGGGTCGACGGGTACGGACGCGGCGGTCGAGGCAGTGTCGAGGAGCGCGGACGATGGCGGTGGCGGGACAGAAACGAGTTGAGGTGCCGGAGCGCACGACGCGACCGCAGGGGTCTTCGGCGACCACGCACTCGCGCTCGCGACCTCGACGTCGTCACCCTCGACAAACTCATCATCGCTCGCGTCGCCACTACTCCCGCCGGAAGACGACGTCGCGTCGACCAAATCGCGCAACAGCTGCAGCCGCGGGCGCGGCGGCGCATACCGCACCGCGGCAGGTACGGGCGACGGCGCGTGCGCGGCCGGCTGCGGCAATAGAAGCGGAGAGACGGTCGCGGCAAGCGACGACAGTTCCGTCTCGTCGAACTCGTCGTCGTCGTCGAAGACGGGCGGGTCAATGAGTTCCGCCGCGGGAGCGCGCGGCACGGCGGCGGCCATGTCGTGCATGACGGGCGTGCCGGGCGTCGGCAGGTACGCCGCGACTGGTGGGGCAGGGATCCCGGTGGTGGTAGCGCAGCCGCAGCTGCACGGCACGGGCGCCTTGGGAACGTCGGACAGCGCGGGACTTGGGGCCCACTGCGGGGAGCGCGCAATGTACATGGCCGGATAGGTTGGCGGGGACGCCAGGTGCGCATGGTGGTGATGGTGGTGGTGCAGGTAGGCGTCGGCAGCCTCGGCCGCGTAGGCGCGCGGCGTCGGCTCGAGGCACGCGGGCGGCGCCGCTGGGGCCGGGTACGACGGGTACGGGTAGGGCGCGTAGTAGGGCGCGGGTGCCGAGCGCGGCGAGTAGGCGGCGGTCGGGTAGTGCGGGTAGTGACCGTTGTCCATGGTGGAAGAGATGAGATTCGAGAAAGCAGCGGTGGAAGGGTCGGCGCACAGAGCGAGGGATACGGCGGGCGACAACCAACGGGGGGCCCGGCAGGTATTTATCCAGGTCGCGCGCGATTTGGGTTTGGTTGGCGCGGCGCGCGCGACAATGTCGGAAAGCAACCAGGAGCCATCCAGTGGCAGCGGAGGTCTCCGTGCGCACGCACCCGGTGTGACCGCCGCCGTGATCGATGGCCGGCGACTTCGGCCTTCCAACCGATCCCTTCCTCCCTCGTTTGCCCTTGTCGCGCGCCTCTTCTCGCACACACACTGCACGAGCGGGTCGCGCCGGCGCCATGGCTTGCCTCTTGGTCCAGCGCGGTTGTGCAGCCGGCCCCCAACCCGCCTCGGGTCGCTCGCGCGCGGCCCGCGCTCCCGTTCCCCGCTCCCGCGCTACGTGCGGCGCGGCGCCCGTCAGGCAGGGCCGCGGCCGCTGAGATCGGCCTGGCGCTTCAAGATCGATTGCGCTGCGAGGCCTTAGCACACGCCGCAGCAGAACCCCAAGCGCGCGCTGCAGAAGAACAACCTCTCTATCGCGTGCGCCCCTGCAACGTGCGTCACGACTTGAAGCGTGGCGGCGGCAGGGACCGAGCCAAGTCGAGCCAGTTGCTCGCTGCGCAAAGTGGCAACTTGGCTCGGAATCGGCGGGCCAGGCGCGAACCCTGGGGCGCAGCCTGGGCCACGTCACGATGACGCGCCGCGTTGCGTCAACGTGTGCCACCTTGGCTCACCTTGCATGCATCCGGGCGCGAGGCGGGAGCCGACAAGGGCGAGCCGCGATCGGTCCAGACAAGTTCTCGACTTCAAGCCGACAAAAAAATGCACATTTGGATTACACTCAAAAATAGGAAAATGATGGAATGATCTTTCACTCACTCGACCCACTCCAGCGTTTTGGCCCGCTTGGCCGGACGCGGCATCGTCGACGCGGCCGCAACGGCCGCGAAGGACGCCGGGACACGACGCCGCACCCCTGCTGCCGCCGGCGGTAGCGGTGGGGGTGGATGCGCCAACGACAGCCGTGCTCCCACGCCGTTCGTTGCAGTCGCTGCCGCTGACACCGATGGTGGTGGTAGAGGCGGCACAAAGGATGGCCATGCACGGTGTCCGTTCTTTGCGGCCGCGGCCGGTGGGGGTGGGGGTGGTACGCTAGCCGGCATTGCACGCGCGCCGTTGGCACTCGCGCTTGCGACGGGCGGGGGCGGTGGTGGCACATGAGCTGAGCCTGCACTTGCTTCGTTCATGCTGGCGACCACACCGCCGTTCACGATCCTGCGGCGTAACCGCTGCCGGCCATCACCATCACTCTCTCCGCGCCGTCGCGCTCGGACGACGCGCCGCGCATCTTCAATCCGCTCCCACAAGCCATCCCGCCGCTCGTACCCCGCCGCGTCCATCTCCACCGACCCATCCCTGGGTATCACCAGCATCCATCCGCGCTCGCGCTGCATCCGCAGCACCGCCAACCGGCGCCGGAGCTGGTCGACGCCGCCCTTCTCCTCCGCGAGCTGTTCCAGGTCCGCGACGTTCCTGCGAGTCTGCAAGTCGGCGTCGTCCTCGCGCGTCCACACCCACGCGAGCAGCTGGTCCCTCGTCGCGGTCCCATCAAGGACCGCAGCGGTGCGGTCGCGGTAAAAGTTGCACGCCGAGTAGATTTCGGCGACGATGGGGGCTGGCGCGGAGGTGAGTAGAGCGAGCTGGTACATCCAGACCGTGTCGTCGACCGCCGGGACGGCGGGCGGCGGTGGGAGCGCGGGCTGGTCGTGGTCGAAGGCGGGTGGGGGTGGCGGCGGTGGGGTTGCGGGCTGGTCGTAGTCGAGGACGGATGGCGGTTGGTGCGCGAACGACAGAGGTTCGCGCGCAGGCGGTGCGGGCGCCAGCGAGGTTCGATCGTGCGCGCGAGACGGTACGGCGCCGAGGACCTCCGGCGAGCTCGAGAGCCGTGTCGGCTCGTCGGCGGGCTGCTGCTTCCGCTGCCGCGGCGGTGGCGGCGCGGGGCCAAACTCGGGTGACGGCGGGCTCGGAGGTCGCATATCCTCCTCCTCGTTGTTGTCGAGCACGACGGGCCCTGGCGGCGCGGCGGGGCCTTCCTCGGGCGCTGGCGGGGACGAGTGCCGCGTGGGCGGCGACGAAGGGACGTACGCGGACGCCGACTCGCTCAGTTCGGGCGCTCGCTCGTCCATGACCACGTCGTCGTCGTCGTCGTCGTCGTCGTCGATTTCGAGAACCGGGAGTGGCAGGGCCATTTCAGCGTCGAGTCCACCAAGGTGCGCGTGATTGTCACCGACGAGTTGATGATCCGCGTCCGGCATTTCGGCATCGACCAAGGCCGGGCTCGCCAACTCGTCCACTTCGTCGAGCTCGTCGGCGGGCGTCGCATCGACCTCGTCGTCGGCCTGATCGAACGACGCGACCAACTCCTCCTCCTCTTCGGCCTCGGCGGCCACCCTGGCCGCAGCGACCGCCAGGGCCGCGGCAGCCGCAACCGTCTCGTCCTGAACCTCTCCGCTCGGTTCGGCCTCCTCCATGGTCTCGTCGACGGCCGACTCTTCCATGACCTCGTCCGCGTCGCCACCGGCATCCTCTCCACCGGCATCCCGTTTGCGAACCGCGTCCTCGTCGTGAACCTCCTCCACAAACTCCGCAGTTGCCAAGACCACGACCTCCTTCTCCACCGTCACGACAGCGAGCGCTGACGCCGGTGCCGCCAGTTCCTCGTCCACCGTCTCCTGGCTGCAACTCTCGATCACAATCACCTCGCGCACGCGCCGCGGCGGCGATTTGGGTGGCGGCGGCGGTGGCGGGGTCGCGAATCGCTGGTCGCGTGGCGACGGTTGCGTGGGGGCCAGAGGAGCGGCCGGAGCGGCGGCGGTGTGGCGATTCTGCGAGAATGGCCGCTCGAGAGTCGACGCCGAGGACAGGCCGAGACGGGCGAGTGACTGCTGGTGTGAAGCGGCGGCGGGCGGGCGCGACGATTGATGTTGCGTGACAACGGGCAGGCGCGGCGGTGGGTGATGGGCGGTGACGGGCGGTCGCGGCGATTGGCTTTGCACAGCCCGCGGCGACGCGAGAGCACGTCGAGCATCGTCCGTGGATACCGGTCGTGCCGGTGCCGGCCGCGCAGGCCGCGTGGGGGCTGCAGCGCTCGACGATTGCGCACGGCGCATCGACGTCTGCGACAAATCGACCATCGCCGCGCGAGTCCTGGCCTTCGGCGGCGTGAGCAGCGGCTCGTCCTCCTCATCGTCACCGACCTCCCCCGCCTCCTCTCCACCAACCGGCTCGTCATCAAACCACGCCCCCGGCGTGAACGGTGTCGCCTCTGCGTCCTCCTTCTCCTCCTCCTCCTCCTCCTCCCGCGGCCGTTTCCGCGCGTGGTGCACGGGCAGCGGGCTCGTCGGCGACCCGGCGTCTAGGAAATGTGCCTGCGAGTCTGCCCAAATCGCGTCGTCGTCGGGTAACAGCAAGTCGACGAGCACGCCCTCCATACTGCGCTCGTCATGGTCGAGCTCGACGGGCAAGTCCGAGTAGGTCTCTGCCTGGCCTGGCCGCGGGGACAGGATCAGCGCGCGCTGCAGGTCACCGTGGTCGGAGCCGTCGTCGGGGGACGCGTCGCGCAGGATCACGGCGCGCGCGCTGCGTGGCGCCGGTGGGGTCGGGGTCGCCGGGCGCGAGGGAGTTGCGGCTATTGGGGAGACGGGCATGAATTGGTGGCCAGTGGAAAGCAACGGCCAGGTGAAGGACGGGACGTACGCCATGCTTGGAACCGGTGCGGGCCCGTCGCTGTATACGCGCGCTGTGCTGCCGCTGCCGCAGACGAGGACGGCGACGACCACAACGTGCTGGTATTGGCCGGTGCACGCGGTGCCGTGGCCGGTCGGCGCGGGTCGACCACCGCCGTGCGAACCGGGGTCGTCACACTGACCCTCGGATCTGCGGCGCCCGGTGGCGGCAGTGCAGGTGCCGTGCTTGAAGTTGCTCGTCGTAGCGGAGCGCCAGACCATTGGTGCGCAAAGGAGTCACTGGCGGGCGCGCGTAGCAGGCTGCTGGGCCGCGAGCGGTCGGCCATGTCGATGAAACGCTGTGGGCGATCGAATGCAGCAAGTTGCAGCGAGCTGGACGGGTGGGGGAGGGGTCCACTTCAAACAGCGATTGCTGCGAAGCCGTTTTCTCTGTCGTTTGCAAAAGGAGGATTGTTGCCACCAGGGTTTCTGTGTTGAAAGTTGCATAGCGCGACGTCGCAAGGGTTTGAACTTGGGGCCGACAAAATGAAGCAAAAGAGATGAAGAGGACATGAACCACATCAAGGAAGACCCGAGGTCGCTGAGCCGCTGTCAAGACACGAAGGCACCTCCACTCCACTGGAAGCACTTTGCCCTCCACTCACTTTGGCTGCTTTGAAGGCTGTGTGACCTGAAGTTGCTCTTGCTTCCAAGGGGACCCGCAATCAAGGCACCAACGGCGATGAGCGGCGTTTGCCCCAGCTTGGTGCTGGGCAAATTGCCGTGTCGTGGTCGTGGGAACTGCGTCTGTTCGTCAACCAAGTCATGGAAGCATTGACCACGACCGTTGCGATTATAACGCACCCACCCAATCCAACGATCCTCTCTCTCTTGCCAGAATGAAACGGCCGCACTCGCCGATCTTCTCCACCCGTTCGAGTCTGGGCATCGCGTCGCAGTACGGAGCATCGGCCTGACGACCGGGCTGGCTGTGTCACATCCAAGAAACGCGGAGACCTGCTGGGACGCGTTCCGTCATCTCGCCGACCAAAGCTGACGACTTGGGCCCTTCACCATATCGCCGAGAAAGGGCTCTCTGGTCTCGTCCTCGTCCTCGTTGAGGACGCAAAACAGACGAAAGCGGTGAGACGAGATTATGGAAGAAAGGACAGCGGCCGCTGCGGGTCGCAGTGCCCAACAATTTTCCATGTCGCGCGTGGGATCGTCGGGTGGCGCGCGGGCGGAGCATCGCGCGCGATGGTGGTGCAGGACGCGAACGGCGCTCCACGTCAGCGAAGCCACACCGACCACACCAGCGGGTCATCCAACGCTGGGTGCGCGACTGAACGCGCGACAGGCCCTCGCCTTGCCCTCGAACGGCTTGCCGTTGGCCCACAAACCAATTAAAGGGCGGCCACCCCACTTGCCGCCCCCGCCAACCGAGCTACCGACTATTCACGATCCGTTTTCTGCGGTCCCCCAAGATGAACCCCACCAGATCCGGCGCCGACCCCTTCCTCTGCCCCGTTCCGCAGCTCGGTGGCACCGACGAGTTCGCGGCCGCGCTCGGCTCGGCCGACATGTTCAAGGACTACACGTTTGTCGACTGGGACGAGCCCAAGTCGACCACGGCCGACGCGCGCGGCGACGTGGCCCCGACTGTGACCGTGTCGGCGGCGCGCCCGGATGCCGCAACCTTGCAAGGCGAGTTTGCGACGGTCGAGTTCGGCATGCCCGTGGCCAACGCGCATGTGACCATGACCGTGTCGCCCGACACGTACAACCCGCTCACCGTGGCCGACGAGGACGCGCCCGTGCTCGAGTCGGGCAACGGTATCACGACCACTGCCGCGCCCGCGCCCGTGGTCGACGCGATGGCGACGGGTACGATCCACGGGTTCGACGCGGCGGCGGCAATCAAGGTGTTTGAAGCAATTGTGCCGTTCCTCGCGCACCCGATGATCGGCCGCGCGCGGCAGCACGTCGGGAACCCGTTCGAGACGCCGTCAGATGCCATTCTCGGGCTGCCGGCGCCGGTCCCTGAGTCGGTGGAGCCCGAGGCGGTCGAGTCGCTTGTCACCGCCGCCGCGGCTGAGGCCGAGGAAGAGGCCTAGCCCGCGACTCCATCGCCCGCGGCGCGCATTACTCGTGGTGATTGTTCGCCTTTTGATTTTTTTTTTTGGTTTTTTTTTTTTTTTTTTTT
>GG745366.1:208738-319854 GCA_000151295.1 Allomyces macrogynus ATCC 38327 | reverse complement strand
CGCCAAGAAGGCGACGACGCGTGGGCCCACTGCTGCCGCCGCTGCGCGCTCAGGCCGACAACCCAACGATTGCGCTCAATTCGCGCAAGACGGCCGTCAACTGTCCGACGCTCGCCGAGAAGGAGTGTGCTTGGCCCAAGGGCTTTATTGCGCCGACGGCGCCCATCAACGCGGTGCGCGGCGCCAAGGGCAAGAAGCGCACGGCGATCGAGGCCGACCTGACCGAAGAGGCGATTTCGCAGCTGCCAGTGGCCGAGCAGAAGCGCATTCGCAACACGATTTCGGCGCGCATGTCGCGCGCACGCAAGGAGGCGCGTGTGCAGGCGCTCGAGGAGGAGTGCCGCGCGCTCACGGAGAAAGTCGAGACGGCCGAGCAGAAGTACAAGCAGGCGCTCAAGCGCATTCGCGAGCTCGAGGAGCTGCTTCAGCAGTGCTAAGTTGACCACGACCGCCGGCAAGGTGCGCCAACAAGGACGCAAGGTCGATGACCGCGGCGATAGGGCCGGACCCGTCGCGGGCAGACGTCGCGGTGCTGGTTCAAGTGGTGGAGAGCAATGGCGCTTTGCTTTGAAGTGCATTTTATTTTTTTGCTTGTAAGTTCGGCAATGCGCAATTCCATTTTCCTGTACATCTATATCTCTAGTACAAACGAAGACGCACAAGAAGCGTCCTCTCCCTCTGCGATGGCCAAACCGCTGGCATAATCCCATGCGTGGAGTGTCAGCGAAGCAGCCATTCAAGGTTCCACGTCACCAAGCGGAAACCGGGCGTACCAGTACGATACTTTGTCACTCCTCATCTCCGCACATCTCCTGCCACGACCGCGACCTGCACACCACCTCACCCATTCCTTGAGCGAGTGTATTTGCACCGAAACTGGCACACGAGTATTCGAGCTCAATTGTACAATTCCTTGCACCGAGTTGCACCTCACGCTCACGCCCAGCTGCATGACAGCACCCACGCTCAGCTTGTGCAGCTGATCCTCGCTTTCAGATTCCCGCCACTTGATTTCATTTCGATTGATCCACCATGAGCAACATGGAGCCATTGTTCTTGGATGGTCCTGTTGCAGCAACGTCGCTTCCTGGCCGGTGAACTGCTCATGCGACGTTCAAATTGCCCTTGATTCTTGCTCCAGAAACGACATGCATGGCCCACCGATTTGTACTGGAAGCGGTTGACGATCTTCTGCGCGATATCATGGGAGTTGTCACTCCCTTTGGCAGCAAAATCCTGGTCCTTGGTGAGATTGTTGCCAAATTCTACCCGTCGTTTGTGGAGGAATGACTGGGGACACGGTTGCTGCATGTTTGAAGCGTTCGGAGCATTGGCAGCACATCCAAACATTGCTACTTGGCTCCTGTCGCTTGGCTCAACAACCCGAACGTGTATCCAGCGACATTGAAGGACGAGGTGTTGTTACATCCAGTTGACCAGCGCAACCTCGCCGGTTTGCGCAACTTTGTCTATCCACCAAATGACTAAGCTGAAATGAAACGTACCCCACAGGCAGATGCGTTCTGTCCCCACAAGTCCAGGATGTTGCTAGGATGTTGCCGAGATCAACAACCAGTTGGTGCAAGCGGCGCATGGCGAGATGTACGTGCATCTCTCAGCAGACTTGCTGGAGGGGGGGGAATGCCGATGAAGATGGCGTTGGGTTCATCCCGCTCGGAGTAGTCCTCAGCACGCAATGCCCATCTGGATTCCCGCCACATTAGCTCAGGCTCGAAGTCGGCATGCCTGTCATTTTGCTCTGAAACCTTGACCCGGCCCATGGCCTTTGCAACGACGATCGTGACCCAATGCAGGCATCATGTAATTGTCGCCAAGATCATGGGTCAAAATGACGAGGTCGGCATTCTCGCATTGCCTTGGTGGCAGGTGATGCAGACAATTCGCCATTCCGGAGGTGCTGACGTCGTCATTTTCCGATCGTGCTCGCCTTTCATTAACAAGGCTCAAGGGCAACAAGGCTCAAGGGCAAACACTGAGCCGCGCTGTATCTGCCGCGCCCGGTTTTCAACGATGGGCTGTTGTACGTGGCCCTTACAATGCGGCGACCCTGCTGGGATTGCTGGCGCTGCTGGCAATGAGACCAATCATATTGTGTATCGAGAGGTTCTTCGCTGAAATGAACTTTGTTGTTCATTCGCTGAAATACCTCGAAGCCCGCAAAGTGGGACAGCTGCTCGCGGGAAAGGGACCTCATCGCCTGCTGGCAGGGGACCAGACCGCCTGCAGGGCAGGCCACTGGGTCCGCTTCTATTTACACCAGGCTGCAGGCAGCGGCGTCGACCACGCATTTCGTTCTGGGCGACGCGCGGTTGCAGCGCATCTGCCGGCAGGTGGATGAATAAATCAAAGATTCATAGATGATAATCAAATGACCAAGAATTTCTCGCATTTATCCTTGAAGGAACCCGGGAGAGAGCGGCAAGAAGCAAGCCTGGAGACGAGGAAAAAGCGCGCTGCGATGACGCGCTGACATACGAAATCAGGACTCGCCGCAAAGACGTTGTTTCGGAGTTCCAGCGTGTTGCTTGCCGCTTCTTCAGTTCCTCTCGGCCACGACTCAACGAAAAGATGAAGGCCGTTCAGTCTTGGCCGAAACACGATCCAACATGATCGCACAAATAGGCCAGCGACATGGCATGGTGATACGACTCCTGATGCAATGTTAGGCATCCGCCTGCCCTGCCCGCTTCGCGCCAGCGACACGGCCTGAGGCGTGGCCCTGCCTCGGCGTCCATGCGGTTTTCAGCTGGGAGCGCCGTTGTAGGTGCTTGTCGGCCGGCCATGGCGGCAGGCACGGTGCGCGACCCAAGCGCATCTCGGCCCTTGGGTGAAGCACATGCCCAACCTGATGTTTCGCGCGCAAATCTTGCCCTATCGACGAACGCACCGCCCAAGAAGAATGTATACAGACGATGAGCGCGGCACGCGAAATGGTCGTGATAGAATGAACGTTGCCATCCAAACCGAGCGCGAGTGATACCAAACAAGCGATTATCCAAGCCAGAAACGAAACGAAAAATAGGTCAAGCCAAAACGAGAATCTCAAGCGCGAAAACGAGCGTGAAATAGCAAATGACCAAGGAAATGATAATCATGAGAAACGGCAGAGTCGAGGGGGTTCTAGGGCGGTAAGCAGTCTTTTGGGTACGTGGTCCCAGGCAGAATGAGGATGGAGATGGAGAGGGGGCGACGCGGCAATATATACGAAAAACGAGGCGCGGCCAACGCGACACAAGAGCGCGGCACGGGTCCCCGCGAGCCGCGTCGACAAGTCGCGCGGGCTTGGTCGGTGAGCGTGGCGACAGAGCACGGCGCGCACGGGTCAGTACCCGTCTTGGTAGTACTGGTACGCCGATTGTTGCTGCTGTTGCGCCGACGCCTGCCGCGGCTGGTACGCACTGCGTCCTGCGCCGTACCCGCCACCACCAGCGCCATACTGAACGGGCTGCGGTTGCTGCTGCTGGTACGCGTACCGGTCGTATGCTCCGGCCGTTGCACCTTGGTAGGGCGATCCTTGCGTTGGCGCCTGTGCGTACTGCGGCGTCCCGCCGTACCCGGCGCTCATCGAGTAGCCCTGCGTGGGTGTGGCCGTCCCGTACGCCGAGGGCCCGAGCGACGCGTAGGGCGTGGCGTGCTGCATGTTGGCCGCGTAGGTCATGGGCGACGGTGCGGCGGCCGCGGCCTTGGCGACGCTTGGTGACGGCGCCGCCCCGTAGGCAAACGGCGACGGCGCGTAACCCGTGTCGTCGGCGAGCACGGGCAATTCGGCGCGCGGTCCTCCAGTCTCGGCAGTCTCCTTGGTGGTCCCGTAGAGCGCGAGTTCCTGCTGCTGCTGCTCAATCCGCTTGCGCGCCTTGCGCCGCATCAGCTCGCCAATGCGCTTGTCGATCAAGTGGCACACGTATTCCTTGAGGTTGCCGCGAATCTTGCACAACAGCGGAACGTAGACGATGGCCGCGACCAAGGTCGAGAGCACGTTGAAGACATACATGACAAAGACGAACGTCATCGTGAAGACACCAAACTGCTGCGCGAGCGAGTTGACGTCGAGCACGTGCGTCTTGACGAGATCCCATTTGAAGTCGGTTCGGTACTGTTCCCTTTGAAGCTTGGTCGCACTCGGGTGCGCATTGCCCCATTTGCGCAGATCGGTATCGTCCGGGAGTCCGAGCATCCGGAGCTGGTACGCGAGCAGCATGGCCGTGATGATATGGCGCGGCGTCTCGGCAAAAATCAACCGCTTCCACCCCTTGAGCCGGAAAAACACAAACTGCGCAATCTGGTCGGATGTGCGATGGTTTGACCGCACTTCTTGGAAAAAGCACCAGTGCGCAAACGACCGCAGACAGTAGTAGCGGTAGGCAATCGTGTCGGTGAAGGCAAACGAAATGTCGCGCGACTTGATGATACGGAACGATTTCTTCGTGTCGAGCGCGAGCAGCAGGAACGAGACAATAATCGAGCCCGAGTAGACCCACCGCAAGTTGTTGGCGAGCGTCTGGTACGTGGACGGCGACATGCCGAGCGTTTTCGAGAGATTCGCGGACTTGGCAATTTCGTCGGGCGGCTTGGTCGACCACTGGTCAAACGCCATGATGAGCACGGCCGTCGACAAGTCGGCCAAGTAGACGAGCACCGAGCGAAACGTGACGAGGAATACGCCCGAATAACCAACCATCGACCAGCAGTCGTTCCGCTTGTACTCGTCAAGGTCGACAAAATCAAACTTGTGGTCGGGCACCTCCTCGCGCTTCCATTTCGCCGTCGAGCACAGACCGCCCATGGTGATAACGAGATGGTGGCGCGGCGCCGCGACAGGAAAAAGACAGGTGGCCAAACAATTGCCTCGTCGCACAAAGTCAGGTCGACGGGTGGCAACAGGCACGGTGCGGAAACAGCGTCGGCAGCAAAGCGCCCACGGGGTCCAAACGACAGTTCCGCTGTCCAGCCGCCGGTCGAGACGGTAGCGTGCACTCGTTGGGCGCGCAGTGTTGCTGCGTCGAATCCGCGAGATGACGACGGACAGGACTCGTCCAAGGCCGAAATGCAGTGGCGAGAGTTGGTGGCAGCCGGACGGTTGCAGAGTACGGTCCAGTTGGCGACGGCGGCCCAAGAGTGCTGCGACTTGCTGCTTGGGCCCGCGATGATTTCGGGCGAGGGCGCAGACGACGCGGCAAACTGGGCCGTGGCACAGCGTGCGCAGACGGGCAGTGAGTGCGACAAGTTAGCGCGTCGGCTACGCTGTCGATGTTGTCGATATCGAGTGCCGCGGGTGCAACAGCTGGAGCAACGGGTTGTTCGAGTGAAGCTCTTCGAGGTCGTGGACTGTGCTCGGGCGTTCTGGGTGCTCCGTTGCGACTTGCGGCCCATGCAAGGCTCAAAAGGCTTGGCTTGGGCCCTTTGCCTCTCATCACGCCGGCTCCCTGGCGAGCCCGAGCATTCATTCATGCTCAACCCATGTTCTGTCTTCAGCATGCATGCGTCCAGAACGCGTCCTATCGACGAATGACGTATCCCCTGTTGCAGCAACAACGGATGTGCTTTGTCGCAACCAAGAAATGAAGTCCAGGATGCGCGACTTGAGAAACACGACACACGTCGCGGTCCAATAAAGATATATATTGTGTTCGACCAGGCGGCAACCGAGACAAGGGAAATGGGCGCATACTACAGTCGGCCGGGAGGTGGCGTCCATATCTTTTGATTTCCCTTTGAATCATGATGACTTAACGACTTTCGAATTATGCCCAAATTGTCTTCGCTGGTCGACGTCTGCGACATGATTCCTGGCAGGACCTCCCGTGAGGACGGTGGCAATTCTTGAGCGCATTTGTCCAGACAGATGCTATCGTCCTTTCGCGTCTGCGTCTCCAACAAATTCTCATTTTCGTCATCACCGCCATCCTCCAATTGCTCTGCACCGGTATGATTTTGTCTGGTAATACGAACTGGGTGATAATTACTTCTGAGGAACCGAATCTATTGGCGATGGCCGCATCAGCCCTGAATCGCGGCAGTGCGCGGCGACGAGCACGCCAGAGTCGCGAGCTTTCCAGCGAGAAAACTTCAGCGAAAGAATTTTCGGCTGCAAAGTATCTTTGAGAGAACTGGCGAATGAGATGGACCATACCCGGACGTGGTTCACTGTGCTTGTGGAAGAGCGAATGACATGGTTGATCAACTTGACCATCTTCTCCCGATATCTCTGTGAATATATCTTCCCTCCCTGCGCTCCTCCACTCGAAACTGTGGCGCGCCGCAGTCCGTCAAGTCCCACCATATTTATTGGTGATCGTGTCCGCCTTCTCGACAGCGATCCGCGCGCACTCCCCGAACGCATAGGAATTAGCGCAAGGAGGCATGCCGGATACAGCCACACTCAAACGCTGTTCCAATTCGTTGGCCTGTGGGATTGACCGTGCTGTTCTGTTATAGTGTAGGCGCGACGAGAGCCAGAGAGCTGAGCCATCATGACCACGCGTGCTCTGCACCATGACGATCTATTTTCCGACGACCTGATGGGCTTGAAGGAACTCGATGTGCTCCTCAGCGGCGGTGAAATACTGGAGCCCTTTCTCGCAGCTCAAGAGCCAAGTGCGCCCGTGCAGCCGCTCTTTGCCACGTCTGAGATGCTAGTCAACTCAAAGAACCAGCGACCGTTTGAGATTGCGGACGTCGAGCTGAGTTTCGGTGGTGCTGGCCTGGACAAGCTTGAACAGATATGGTCATGAACGTGCACTTTGATCAAGGCGAAGCTTCCAACGACTGTGTCCCCGCTGCCGAGACAAGTGACGATGGCGATCGTGCAATACACGCTGATTCGACGCCTACCGCGATTGTCCCTGCACGTCGATATTCACGTCACAGTTGCCGGTCAAGATGACCCGTTTCATTCCCAAGAAAATCTTATAGAACTGCTGGGCAAATCCCAGTCCGCGCTGATGTTCAGCAACACCACGTCACATCAAATTCATGCTACTCCTTTTCTGGCCAACGCCATTGGATCTGGCCCTGCTCAGTTCGCTCATGCCGCTCCCGCGCCGTCCCCCTTTTCTCCAAGTCTTGATCACGTTTCGCTCATGCAGACCATGATGCATATAATGCCGCAGTCTATGGCCAGGGCTCCCGAGGCGGCTCTACCCCTATTCGAGAACATGGCTCATGTTCCCGCTCCACCAACTGCGGGCTCGCTCAAGCGCGCGGCCGAAGTCGATGCGTTCAACTCGCTTCTGCCAAGCTGTGCCGGTCAGCCGCACCCAAGACGCCCGAGGAAAAGCGTGAACAAAGCAAGCATCATGCCCGCACCTCGCGCGTTTGGAAAAAGGAGGAAGAAGAACGGATTCGTCACGAGAATGCGACACTCCGCACTGAAAACGAGACGCGAAGTGCTCAGATCGCGCAACTCCAAGCGCGACACGTGAAGCAAGGTCAGACGCTGCAGTTGGTGCTCGTGGAGCTGCAACGCATGCGAAACAATCGGGACTAGTAATTGGTTTGCTTGCGGTCGCTGCTCGCATGGAGTAGGTTCCTCGATCGCTTCTCGAGGATTCTGCCTGTAACGTTGTCGTTGGCAACGGTTGCATTTGCCAATGTGAAGACGTTTGAAGGTGATTCGAATGAAGTAAATGCGTGGACCATCCTGATACAGCTCAGCATCACTTCATGTTTGCGAGAGGATGAGCGAGTTGAGGGAGAAGTTGCGCACACCATGCCCATGTGTCCATCCACGATCCAGTGGGTTGTGAGGACGAATTGTTGCCGTGTCGTGCGACTGGCCCGCAGGCCCTCGGGCCAGCAACAGAGCGCGAAGGTACTTGTACTGACGCTGCTGACTTTGTGGTTGATTTGGACTTTTTACGTTTCCTATCTCAAAAGGCCTATGCCTTCGACTTGGTCAAAGTTTGACAGTTCAACGATGAACGGTTATCTTTCGCGGCTCCATTGTTTATGTACAAAGGTATCCGCTTATGCTTGGCAACCGTTCTGAGCCTAAAGAGCGAGACCGGATCGCAGCCTCTTGCTTGGCCGTTCGTGCATGAGCATAAACACGGCTCGAGCAGGCACGTGAGCTTAGACGACCGCGATGACCCGATTGCGCACATGGTGAGCAAATGCCTTGCTCAAGATCTTCTCCTCTTGAGTCGGCTTCAGCATTGCAATCCGGCTGCGCTTTGGGGCCAATGGTAATTGGGACTCCTCCGAATCATCAGCAGAACGCTTTCGCCAACGTGTAACCGGAAACGAGGGAAGCGCGGAACCATTGACTTGTCTTGCGTTTTGCCCAGCTGCGGCCGCGTGCGTCGCAATCCATCGGGACCATGGAAGTGTCTCCTCGCTCAACGCATACTGATTGAGCGTCGATGAAGTATGTTGTTCTGCTGAATCGGCCAAAGCCATGTCGACGCCTTCTTGAATGAACTCGTTCCTCGAGAAAAGGGCAGTCCCATTCGTCTTCGTCGCCATAATCTTCGTAGTACTCGAGAGCCGGTACGTCCAGGTCCGGGCTCATAACGGGGCCGATACAACCAAGATCGGTTGCACTGGTGAATGGTTGCGGTTTCAGGGGACCAAATGGCACTCCCGAAGCCATAACGGTTCGCGGATATGGGAGGAATGTGTTCGGTTCTTGGTCGGGATCCGCCAAGTTGATACTGTCAAACAAATCCTCAAGGGCGGTCATGGGTTCTCAGCCGTTCTCACAACATTTGAACCACGCCAGTTCCCCACGGTCAATGATTGCTTAACGACCGCAATTGGACCACAAGGCGGACACATACTCGAAAGATTCTCAAAAGGTCTCCAATCCTCCCAAGCTCAAGGAGGGGCAGGAAGCAACATGCACTGATGTCTGTCAGAAGCTGGGATGATGGCCAGCGTCAGTGCTGACCTTGACACGACTCTCTCTCCGCTGATATTCAGGTCCATTTCGGGTGATGCTTTCGCCTTGGGGTGCCCATGTAATGACGCCGAGAACACATGGCATGCTGGGTCTTGCCATTGAGTCAGGCTACGATGCAAAAGGCCGGGGTGCCGCATCGAACAATATAATATGGAAAGGCGAATCGATTTATCATCAGGGCGACTCCCTCGTTTTTTTGAACAGGTCAGCACCATGCGGCTCCCAACGTCGTCGCCACTGATCGATGGTCACTTGTCTAGGTGACAATCCACCACAGAGATAAGTTATTTGGATACGTCTCCGCTCCGAAGAATTGCGCTGACAACGACCAAGCAGCAAACAGAGATCAACAACGGGAATTCAAAACTGAGCCAAATCGCTCGTATCATCTACAAAGTATTCTCGCAAGCTAACGCTGCAGCGCCAAAAATTACAAACCCAACGCCCATGTCAATCGTGCATCAAACACCGCCATTCCCTGACGCAGTTGCCGCCATGGTTTGCACGCACTGCAACAAGCGCGCGACGCGCGGGACCTCGTCGGCGTCCACGACCTCTTCATCGTCCTCGTCCTCGCCCTCGCCATCCTCGTGCGCCCCATCCGGCGGCGGTATCCACGCTTCGAGCGCCATGACGCGCCGCGGTTCCGGGCGCACGTACCACGACGTATCGTTATCCGGCGGGACAGCGAGCAACAGCGTCTCCCCACCCTCGCCCGCGCGCTTGGACCGCACGGCGCGGTCGGCAACAGCGCGTACCACGTCGGGCGCTAGCGGTGTCTCGAATTCGGAAACGGTGTAAATGGCCATGAGCTTGGCGACTTGGGTGGGCGTCAGCTGGTCGCAGACGTCGAGCAGGTCGTCAACGTAGACGTCGACATTGGATGGGCTTGCTTTGGTCAACTGCAAGACCTTGGCGGCCTGCGCGAGCCGGTCGAGGTGTTTCGCGGCCGCGGCTTGCCCGTGCTGCATGCACCACTCGCGCACGCGCGCGACATTGTACTGCACCTGCATCCCGCGCTTCCACGTCGCGAAATGCTTGCGCATAATCAGGTGGTTGAACCCTTGCACGCCGACGACCGCCATGAGCTGCGCGATCGTTTGGTCGACGACCGCCGCGTCGACGTAGTAGTACTGCAGTGTCGACCAGACCTTTTCGACTACGTCGAGCAACTGGTCGACGGTCCACCGCGCGCCGGACCCGCCGACCACGTTGGCGCGGAAGAGCGAGGCCGCGCCAACGGCCGCCGTCTTGGAAATGAACCCGGGCAGCGCCTGGTACTCGATGACCGACGGGACCACGTATTTGGCAATCCGCTTGCGCAATGCGCGCACCCACGGGAAGTAGATAGCCGCAAACACGCGCTCCACGTCGCGCCGCGCCTGCGCGAGAATTCCGCGGTCCGGCCCACTCGCACCACCGCGGCGCGTGCTGCTGCTGACGGTGCCCTGCGCGGACCGCAAGATCGCATCGAGCTCGAGCACATTGGCCAGCCAGAACCCAACGACCTCGTCATCGAAATGCGCCGACCGGACGCGGTCCTCCATGGCCGCGCACAGCCTCGGCACGAGCGCCGAGACAGCCGTCGCGAGCCCGTGGTGCCACGCCTGGATCACGTACACGCCGACGACGTGTGCCGGATAGACGACCTGGCGCCGCGTCGCGTCGTGGCTCGCAGCACGCGGGATTGGCGCGTTGCGCACGATCCCATCCACCAACTCGCGCTCGAGCGCCGGGTCCTGCAGGAGAAACTCGAGCTGCTCGTGCGCGGCGGCCGCGGTCGCGTCAGGTGTCGCCGCGGCATTGTGGCCCTTGCGTGACGCGTCAAAGTCGATCGTGATCATGGCCTTCATCTGTGGCGTCCACCCGTCGACCGACGAGAACCGCCGTTGGTGCGAAATGGCCTGCGCGACAGCAGGCGCCGTGCGCCAGGGACCCGCAACTGCGGTATTGCTCGGCGCAGGGCCGCGCCGGAAGTACTCGTCGTCCACGTCGCGTGCCGCCGCGGCCGCGGACGGCATCTCGGCCACGTCCTGGCGCCACTCACGCTCCTCGGCAAGCTGCTGCTTGAGCGCGTCAACCTCCTGCCGGAGCGAGTGAATCTGCGCCCACTCGAGTCCCGGCGGCGGCGCGAGTTCGCGCTCGCGCTCGCGCTCCTTTTCCTGCGCGATCTTCTTGGCCAATTCGTCCTTAAGTTTCTGAATCGTGTCATTCGCCGCGCCGAGTTCCGCGTCCTTGGCCTTCAAAAACTCGTTGGCGGCATTGATCTGCGACGTGAGCCCCTTGGTCTGCGCGGTCAACGACTCGACCTCCCTCGCCGCGACCACCAACTCGTTGATCCGGTCCGTCATCTTGGCCATCTGCGCCTGCGCGTCGGCCCACTTGTCGCGCCAGACTTTCACCTGCGCGTCGGCTGCGCGCGCGGCCTCGCCCAACTGCCGCGCCTGCTTTTCCTTGGCCGCCAAGCTCTGCGTGAGCTCAATCACCTTGTTCTCGAACCGGTACGAGATTTCCTTGATGTGCGCAATCGACCTTGCCTCGACCTTGAGCTGCTTGAGCTGTTTCTTGGCCAAGTACCGCCGAATACAGCCTTGCGCGAGCACGATCTTGCGCATGTGCGCCGCAAACACGCGCCGGGCCACACCCGCGCGCCACGCCGCCTGGATCCGCGTCGCCGCGCGCACCCGGCGCCACTGCGCGGCCACGCGCCGCGCGATTTTACCGCGCCACGCCGCCTGGACGACGATCGCGGCCCGCCGGAGCCGCAGGTACCGCCGCCGCGCGAGGGTGCCCGCGGACGAGCGCCTGGATCCGCGTCGCCGCGCGCCGCTCGCGCAAGTGTTTCGCCTGCGTGCGGGCGAGGAACCCGCGCACGACGCGCTGGATCGTGATCGCCGCCTTGCGCAATGCCAAAAAGTGTTTCCGCGCGAGATGCCCACGGACGACGCGCTGGATCGAGGTCGCGCACGCGTGCAGCCGCGCCGACCGGCGCTTTTCCAGGAACGCGAGCTGCCCGGCTCGGAAAAAGATTTTCGTGCGCCCGACCTGGTACTTGTCCTCGTCCGGGATCGTGCGGTGCAGCAGCGTCGTGCACAGTGCGCGAATATCCGTGAACCCGTGCCATTCGGTCGACGGCACCAGCATGTAGTACCGGTCGGCGAATTCCGAGAAGGTCCACCGGCCGGGGTACCCGGCGGTCGAAATCCGGATGGTCTCCAGGACACCGCACGCGCGCAGTTGCGCGAGCACGAGTTGCGGCTCAAACTGGAACGGCAGCTTGGCCGAGTTCGACTTGATGCACCGGATATACGACACTTCGGTCGACGCGATCGTGTCCATGAGCTGCGTCAGCGACTGCTTGAAGACCGACCCGAGCGTGGGTTGCCGGTGGACGAGCGATTTCGGGCGCACGCCCGTCATCGAGTCGATCCGGGCCGGTCCGGACGGGGTGGCCGGCTTGTTGACCTTGTGCGCGGCGAGCACGTCCGGCAGCAGCTCAAACGTGGACGCGTTCAGCAGCGCCAAGAGCTCGTCGGGCACCGTGTCCTTGTTCTTATCGAGAAACCCGTCAATCTCGTACTCAACGTGGTCAGCGAAATGGTGCACGATAAAGGACGTGTTGGAGAACCGCGGCTTGCCGAAATTCGGGTGCTTCTTTTCAAAGTGCGAATAGAGCTTGCCGATCAATGCCTTGTCGGACCCGCCGGGCAGTCGCGACTCTTCATCGAGGAGGGCCAAAATGCCGAGCTTGCCCTCGATCAGTTCGAGACACGGCTTGTTGTCGTAAAAGTCGATAAACGACCACGAGATTTCTTCGCGCACGTACTCTTCTTGCTCAAGCGTGAACACGTGCTGGTTAAACTCGGCCTGCAGCCGCTCATTGGCGTAGTTGATGCAGAGCTAACCGTGGGCGCGCGTCAGTCAGACCGCCAGGCGACGAGCAACTCGCCCCGACCACCACCAACCGCGTACCTGCTCAAACGAGTTCTTCTTGAAATGCTCGAACCCGTAAATATCGAGCACGCCAATAAAACTCGTAAACGATGCGACGACCTCGTCGGGGCACAGACTCGCGTTGGTCTTATCGACTAGCCACTCGAACAGACCCGCATACATGAATTTCGCGACCGAGTCGCGCACGACTGTCGCGAGCGTCGCCGTCATCCCCGAGACGATGCGCTCGAACCGCGTCACGATCTGCCGCTTCACGAGCCACTTCTTGAACTCGGTCGCGGGCACGCCCAGCAACTTGCACGCCATGACCAGTGCCGGGTCGTCGTCGGGAATGTAGGCCTCGTCGCTGCGCAGCGCAATGATCTGCACATTGCCCAAGTGCAAAATCGCCGCGAGAAGACGGAAGATTTGCCACTGTTCCGAGACCGACACGCCAACCGTCGAGAGCGCGCGCTGCGTCGCCTCAAATTCGGCAGCGTCGTCGATGCCCTTGACGACGCCGTTGCCACCCTGGTTCAGATAACTGAAATATGAGTATGGGTGCAGGCCGAGCGACTTGCGTTCGGCGGCGGGCGCGCCCGCGCACAGTTGGTAGAAGACGTGGTAGTTGCGCTCGGTTTCGGGCTGGAAGACGACGCGCGAGCGTTCGAGCAGGTAGGTGCGAATGCGCGCGCCAATGATCTTGGCGTGGTCGTTGAACAGCAGCTCAATGTACTTGCCGAACCGCGACGAGTTGTCGTTGCGCGTTGTCTTGGCGTTGCCAAAGGATTCCATGATCGGATTCGTCGCTGAGCAGATCGGGAAATGGGGGGGTCAATCAAGGGTTTGGAACGGACGATCGGCCCAGGAATGGCGTACCGAGCACCTGCTGCTCGACCTCGCTCATCGTCGCGCCGTTGAAGTCGTCGAGATCGGCAGCGTCAAAGTCGTCGGAACCGTCGGCGTGCGTGCCGTCGCCCGAGTCGGCGGTGGCAAAGTACCTCTATTGTCAAATTCATTGTTAGTCGCATCTTCTCCACCCACTCCACCCCTCAGAAAGCGCACGTACCATGATATACTTTGCAGACACCGTCTTCCCGGCCCCAGACTCGCCCGAGACAATAATACTCTGGTTCTTCTTATCCCTGACCATCCCACGGAACGCATCTTCCGCAACCGCAAACAAGTGCGGCTCCAGCTCCCCCCTGCGCTTCCCCGAATACGCGCGCACCACATCATTCGTATACAGCGCCACCTTCTGGAACGGGTTCATCGCAATCAAGACGATCCCGGAGTAGGTATAGATCTGGTGCTGCGCGTACCGCACGCGGATATTGTGCAATACCGCCGGCTCGTGCAGGTACGACAGGTTCGTCAGGTCCTCGATCCCTTCGAGCATGGGCGGATTGCGCAAGGGCGGCAGGTCGTCGAGCGACTTGGCCAGCGGGCACGTTGCCGACCGGTCGTGGCCCCGGTCGTCGACGACCTTGACCGTGACTGCATCGGACTGCCGGATCACGGCGTGCACGGTCGCCGCGCGCCACCCGTCGGCGTCGTCGGGGACCCACACGGAGGTGCCAGGCGTGTACAAAGCGAGAAGGGCGTCGACCGAGGAGGTGCCGGACGCCGCGGAGGACGCACCGGCCGCCGTGGCCGGCACAACGGCCAACGAGGAGGTCGGCGGCGCCGGGAGCGATTTGGTCGACATGGTGGTAACGGGTACGGATACGCGATCAGGTTGGGAATCGGCGCGCGATCACGGCCGGAACGAGGGAAGGCGCGCGAACGGCGCGGTGGGTGCGTGTTGGTTCCCCGGACCGGCGGGGACGGCAGCGGAATTGGGTCGAGTCGCGGCGGCGCTTGGTGCAGTTGGTGGTGCTTGCCCAGCGCACGCGCCTGGCGGCGTCGTGGGAGGTCGGGAACGGCGCGGCCCGAATAAGTCTGCGCGGGTGCAAGTGCGGCGAGTCGCCGACGCGGATCTAGCAGCGGGGCCGTTACGCGGCCAGTAATATTTGGTCGAATGATGGAAGCGTTGGCTGGCGCGGAATGGAGCTCTGGCCGGTTGGTCGGCGTGGTGGTGGGCGGTGGAAGAGGAAAGTCGGTCGGCGTGGTGGCGCAGGCCGTGCGGTGAAGTACTGCATGTGACATACACATGACCGCGTCTCACATTCTTACGTCGTGGCAAACCGTTGTCGTGGTCGAAGTTGCCGCGGCCGCCGGCTCACCGACGCTTGCTTACGCCTTTACTGAACGCGCGCGACTCGCCGCATTCGCCATGAACGCCCTCGGGTTCCTCGACCCGGCCCCGGGCGCCGCGCCCGACCCGGCCGTGAACCGCGAAGCTCTCATCAGGTACGGAGCCGACCACGCGCTTCCGTGTCCGATCAGCGCTTGACTGACCTGTTTCTGCGCTCGTAGCGAGGTCATGATGCTGCAGGAAAACGTCAAGGGTGCGTGCTGCCCAATCGCCGCCTTTTCGGGCCGACAACTGACGTGTTTTGCCCATGCCAGAGCTGCTCGCACGCCTCGACACGGTCAAGACGCAGTACGAGTCGTCGCGCTCGGAAAACGAAATGCTGCAAAAGTACATTCAGAACCTCAAGGAAAAATCGCCGCCGTCAAGCCGCAACGGGTAGTTGACGGCGCGCGCGATTTGTTAAAATACAGCTGATGACGACGGATTGCTCCTTCGTCACCGAACGCATGCACGCTGTGCCAACAGACCGGGGAATCCAAACCGATGATTGTTGTCAAGAGCGCCGTCTTCAATCAAAACATGTGGTCCACGCCACATCATCACAATCTACAGCTTCGCGTTCACCCACGCCGGCACGCGCGCATAGTCTTCCTTGACCGCGAGCTGGTACTCATCCTTGAGCCGGTCGGCCAACTGCTTGATCGTCGGGATATCGTGAATGTTGATGATGCCGTGGCCCGCCGACCAGACGTCGCGCCACGCGCGCCCGCCGTCGAGCTTCGAGAAGTCTTCCTCGACGTGCTCGGCGTTCGCCAGCTTGTCCGGGTCGAGCCCGGCCGCGACCAGCGAGTCGCGGATGAAGTTGGCGTTCACGCCCGAGACCTTGTTCGTGTAGATGATGGGCAGGAAGGTCGGCGACGGTCCCGTCTTGGCCGAGACGAGCATGTCCTTGTATTCTTGCTGCGCCATGGATTCCTGGTGGGCGCGGGGGCGTCAGTATTTCGGTCTCGAGTCGGACTAGGACGTGGTGGAGAGCGTGTACCTGCGTCGCAATGAACTTGGTGCCCATGTAGGCGTAGTCGGCGCCGAGCACCTGCGCGGCACGGACCGTCTTGCCGTCGCCAATCGCGCCCGCAGCAATGATGGTCATGTCCTTGCCAAACGCGGCGCGCAGGGCCGGGATCAGCGCAAACGGCGTGGCGGCACCGGCGTGGCCACCGGCGCCCGAGCACACGGCAATCAGGCCGTCGGCGCCGGCCTTGACGGCGTTGGCCGCGTGGCGCAGGTTGGTCACATCGTGGAAGACGAGGCCGTTGCTATTGGAATCGCCGAGTCAGTATTCCGGTATCGCTGCAAATCCAAGCGCAAACGCGCAACGTACTAGGAATGCACGGCATCAATCACGTCCTTGACGGCGCCGAGACTCGTAATCACAATCGGGACCTTGTACTTGACCATGAGCTCAACGTGCTTTTGCAGCCGCGGGTTGGTCCGGTGCACAATCAGGTTGACCGCGTAGGGCGCAACGTTCTCGCCTGACTGCTTGGCCGACTCGAGCGTCGTGTTGATGTCGGTCAGCCATTCCTCGAGAATGTCGTCGGTCAGGGCGTTGAGCGACGGGAACGACCCGACCATGCCCTGCCGGCAGACGGACGTCACGAGCTGCGGGCCCGAGACGAGGAACATGGGCGCGGAAATGACGGGAAGCGTCATGTTGCGCAAGGCCGCGTGCACGGCGCCCTTGGCGGCGGTGAAGGAGGTGGTCGCGACCATGGTTCGAGGTGGTTGACGGGTAGGTGGTGCAGCGGTGCGAAACGAGGTCGTGGTGAGCGCGGCGCGGTCGTATATATAGAGCCAGTGAGCAGCGGTGTCGGCGACGCGGTGCAAGTCGGTCGGGTTGGTCGGCAAGCGGGCGGCGCAAAGTGACGACGGCGACGACGAGCGAGAGCGAATCTGCCGCGGAGGGAGGGACTTGGTCGTGGTGGTGGAGGAGCGCGTGCACGACCAAGGCCCGACCCGGCCGAGGAACACGCGAGGTGAAAGCCGACGCGTGGTGAGGTCACTGGCACGTGCGTGCAACCGGATGAGCCGGATGCGAGGCAGCACAGCGTGCCGCCACGCGCCTGTCACGAGGCACCCGTCCGTCTCGCGGGAGACGTCTCCTTTCGCGGTCAAAGCGCTGCCAAGGCGCGCGACGCGCTTGTCCGCCGCGTCTGCGGCCGTGCCGTGCCCACCGGCGCGCGCCCCGCCCTGCCCGCATTCCGCTCGCCAGCCGCGGCCCCCGCATTTTCTCCCCGGCCGCACTCGCGCTCGCTCCCGCTCCCCCGTGCCGCAACCCACTCGCCGCCGGCCCCCTGCTCTCTCTCCCTTCCTCTTCCCTCGCGCGCGGCACTGCTCCGCATCGACCGGCCGACTCCCCCTTCGGTACCCGCACACTCCCCGCCGCCCCCTTCGCGCCCGCTCGGCATCGGACGCGCGCCGGATCGGACGACCTCCCCGCCTACTCCTCCCCCGTCTGCCCCGTGATCGCGACCGCCGCCGGCCCGCACGTGCAAGGAATTGACTGACGCGCCCGCCCTCGTCAACGTCCTTGCCCTTCCCTTCCGCCCGCACGTGCACGTTCGCCCGCCCATCCACTCGTCACCGCTCCCCTCGCGCGACGCGTCGCGACCCTGAACCTTTAGTTCGACGCTGTTCTACTCACTGATCTCACCGGCCGACGCGACGCGACCGCTCCGACCGAACCGAACGATATACTGATCAACGTCGGCCGACTGGATTCGACCGACGTCTACCCAATCAACCAACTGGCCGACCGACGCGCGTACCTCACCGTCGACGTGCCCGCTCGCTCCCGATCGACCAACCTGATCAACCCGACGCGTTCCCGCCCGCCGCGCTCGCTCCTGACCATCACCGACGCGCCCTCTCTCGGCGCGCCCCTCCTTCTCTCGCCACCCCCACCACTTCCACCATGTCCTCGACCGGTTCCGGCGGCTCGCTGAACGGCGGCCTCGCGGGCGCCCGGATCGCGCGGTCGATCGGCGAGGCCTCGGGGTCGAAATCGATCACGGGCTCGGCCGCGGGCTCGGCCGCGAACCTGACGCACCCGGGCGCGACGCAGGCGGCGCTCAAGGTCGTGCAGGACCAGAAGATGGCGGCGGCACTGCGCAATGTGCGCGACGATATCGAGCACAAGGCGGCGTTGCAGCGCAAGTTGCAGCACTTTGACCAGGAGGAGGCGAATTTGCGCGAGGCCGCGCTGATGGAGGCGCGCAACTTGTATGAGGTACGGCATCGACGCGAAGGGGATAAGGTTGATGCGAAGATTGATCACGGTCGGGGCATGGCTAGGCGCAACTCACGGAACGCCGGCTCAGCGAGATGCGGCAGCGCGAACTGGTACGTTTGGCATCACCGACTCGGGGTACGTGGTGATCGCCGACCTGACGCGTAACTCGAAACTAGGCGACGGACCTGCTCGCGGCCGAGTTCATGAAAGTACGCCTGGCCAAGCTCGCCGACCGTGCGCTCACGCTCAAGGTGCGGCTCGTGCAGCAAGAGGAGGCGCGCGAGCGCGAAGTGGCCTTCCGGCAGAAGATGCGCCAGAAGCGCGAGGCCTTCCAGCTGCTCATCAAGAACGTCGAGGCGCGGCAGAAGCGCGAGCGGTACGCATTCCTTCCCCGCGTCGGCACGGATTTGATGGGATGCTGACGCGACGCCGGTCCATAGCGAGGAGCTTCGCATGTCGCAGCTGCGCGTCGCCAAGAACATCAAGCTGATTCAGGCGCTCGAGATGCGCGGGCTCGACGAGATTGACCGCCGCCGCAAGCTCAAGGAGAACGAGGTCGTCGCGCACCAGCTGCGCATGAAGCAGCAGAAGGAGACGGAACAGCTGCGTGAGCTGCAGCTGATCAAGATCAAGCACATGACCGGTACGCTCTCGAACTCACGGCCGTCGATCTCCGCACCGGGTACCACGAACTGACCTTCTTTCCCGCCCGCGTTCTCCAGAGACGCTCGCGCGCGAGATCGAGGACCAGGCGGCGCTCGAGCACGTGGCGACCGAGCAAAAGGAAAAGGAACTCGCGCTCGAGGCGCAGTTCCTCTCGCAGCAGCAGGCCGCGCAAGACGAAATGGACAACGCGCAGGCGCGCATCAAGGCGACGCACTTGCGCGAGCGGCAAAAGGCGACGCGCAGCTCGTTTGAGCGGCAGCAGCGCCGGCAAGCGTCGTTTCTCGAGCGGCAGCAGCGGCACTCGGCCAAGCTGCGCACGCGCGTGTTCATGGCGCAGGACGAGCTGCTGCAAAAGTCGTCGGGCATCGGCGACGAGGACTCGGAGGACTCGTCGTCCATGTCCGGGACCGAGAGCTCGGACGCGGCGTCCGACTCGGAGGAACATGCCGGCGGCGAGGGCGAGGAGAAGGCCGAAAAGGGCGAGAAGGGCGAGTCGCGCGTGGCCAAGTCGAAAAACCTCGATGACGCGCAGGAACTTGAGTTGATGGAGCAGCTGGAGAAGGGACGCGACCGCGTGCGGACGCTGCAGCGGCAGCAGAAGGAAAACCTTGACAGTCTCAAGAACCAGCAGCGCGATCAGTTCCGCATGTTGCAGAAGGCACGTTTTGGGTTCGTCTTTGTCGTCGCGGCGGAGCTTGGAACTGACCGTTCGTCTCTCTTTGCAACCAACAGGAGCAAAAGCGCAAGTTCTCGGACCTGATCAAGGAGCAGGAGGAGGAAGTCGCACAGATCCGCGCCGACCATCAGCTGGAAATGAACGAGCTGCTTGCGACCATGTCGCGCAACGATATCATCGAATCGCAGAAGCGGCAGGTCGAGAAGAAGCTCGACACGGACTCGTCCAACGACTTGCTCTCGGCCATGCTGCCCAAGTTCATTTGCGACCAGCTCAAGCAGGGCATCATGCCCGAGCCCGTGTCGTTCGACTTTGTACGTTTCGCGCACTCCGTTTCTTGGATCGTGTCGAAGAGCTTGTACTTACGCTCTCCCTCCCTCCAGGCGTGCGTCGGCTTCATGGACCTGTGCGGATTCAAGGAACTCGCGAGCGCGGCCGGCACGGGCCACCAGCTCGTCAAGCTGCTCGACCGGCTCTACAAGTGCTTCGATGCGATTCTTGTCGACTACCCGACGCTCTACAAGGTCGAGACGGTGCAGGACACGTTCATGGTTGCGTGCGGCGTGCTCGACACCCGCGACTCGACGCCCGTCGACCAACGTATCGAGTTTGCACGCGCGATCCTCGAGTTCTCAATGGATGCGATCGACGCCGTCGCCGAGATCGACGTGTCGGACCTCAAGCTGCCGGGCACCTGGAAGGACGGACTGCCGCTGCGCATCGGGCTCAACTGCGGGCCGTGCCTCGCCGGGTTGGTGGGGTCCAAGGCGCCGCGGTACTGCTTGTTTGGGGACGTGGTGAATGTCGCGTCGCGAAGTACGTTTTGCTTTTTTTGTTCTCTTCTCCCCCGCGCGCTGGTGATGATGACTCACCTGATCGTGTCCCTGCGTTCAGTGTGCTCGACCAACGACAAAGGTCGCATCCAGGTCTCCGACGAGTTCCACAAAGTGGTCGCCGCCGAGCAGGACTTTGTGTTTGTCGAGCGCGGGTCGATCGCGGTCAAGGGCAAGGGCACGATGCTCGTGTGGGTCCTCGAGCAGCCGCCAGTCGACGGCGGCGTCGCGCAGGAGGGCAACGAGTCGGAGATCGATGACAATAACACGATGGGCACGATCACGCCTGAGCCGGAGCGCAACGAGCAGCAGCACCACGAGTAGAAGTTCGTCTCGGAGTAGGAGGAGCGCTTGCCTGAGGGGCAGACGGTGGTTGACTGGATGGAAGAGGCGATGCGATGCGCTGGCATAATGCACTTCGAATACCAACACGAATGGGGGTTATATTCCATTTTCGTTGCTCTTCACCGTGTTTTGCGTGCGTTGGCTGGAGGGTGGAAGCGCGGGATCAAGTTAGATCAGGGTGGCCTGAAGTGAAGGGCGGCAGGACTTGGGCATGAGCGGTGTTGCATTGCCTTTATGGTAAACGACCTCAAACCACTTCCTGTCGCGGCATCGCGAAGTTTCTTGAAAAATAAGGCCGCAGTTCTAGGTCGAGGTGCACATGCTGTTGATTTTGCGCGCCCGAAATACACAATAGTTGGCGAAGAAAATTGGGTCGACCGACGTGCGAGTTGCTCTTTGCAAGTGGCAGCTTGATGATGGTGGTGGTCAACACGGCAGTTCACTTCTCCACACATCGCTGCCCGGCCGACCCGTCGTCCGCGCCGTGCCTTGCTCGCGCGGCCCCTCCCGCCGCGATCTCTCCGTGGCGGTTGTCCATCGTCCCCACTGGCGCCGCCGCATAGTCGCGCGCCATCGACAGCGCCATCCCTCACTCCACATCGGTCCAAAATCCCAGCGCTCCGCAAAATATCATGTTACGCTACCCCCGCACCCGCGCAAATGCCAGTGTCTCGCCGTCGTGGTCTGGGCGCGTATCGGTGGTCGTGGGGCGTTCGCCGCCGAGGTCGTCGTGCGGCCGGGGCGTCACGTCGTCGTCGACGGCCGCGGCGGTATCGTCGCGCGCCGCGCAAACTTGGTCTTGATCGACATACACCCTGGCCTCGTCGTTGGTGCCGTGGAACTGGAACTCGGCGTCGTCTAACCGGTCGTAGTCGCGCGCGTTGGCCGCGGTCGTCGAGGAACTGCGGCCATCGTCATATGCGAGCGGCACCTGAGGTCCTCCAGTTGCACCGCCGGCATGAGCACTTGGTCGGCACACTTGCCGGGCTCTTCTTCTTGGCCTGGCGGCCGAGATCGGAACGCGCCAGCCATGCTCAAAGTCGAGAATGGAGGCAGAAAACGCCAACGGACTGTTTCATCGTGACCCATGTCGGCGTCTTTTCTGCGCAGCCCGTTTCTTCATCCACGCTCGCGCGGCCAGGGTGCGCAGCGAGTCCACCGCATCGAGATTTTAGGGGCTGATGCCGAGCGTGATCGGTGTCGCTCGAGGGGACCCGCGGCAGGTCGACGCAATCAACAGTGGAAGACCGTGATTTCGCGCAGAGTAGACGGCAGCAACGGCTGTCGGCGGTGGAGGTGGCGCGTGCGCTCAGGAATCGCCTACGGCGCGGGGCCAGGACAGCTCGACATGGGGGTTTCCACGGCCGACGGGCAGTGGCGTGCGCTTACGACAAGTGGATTGCGATTTGTGAAGGAGGTCGACGTCGTGCCGAGGGCGGCCAGCGGCAGTGCCGCCGCGGTGCCGGTGGTCGGTGGTCGGTCGTTGTGCATCTGCCGCGAGCCGATGGGCAGAGCGCGGTCATGAACGAAAATGGTTGCTGCAAGCACTCCGCCAGCGCCGCGCGACACTGGCCCCAGCGCCGGCGCGTGGCACGTTGCACGCGTTGAGGACGACTGAGAACGATACGACCCACTGAAGGTTGACGCTGCCGTGCCCGTTCGCTCCCCCACGCCCTGCCCTGGTCCCTCTCTCGTCTTCGATAGAAGGAACCGACGCGCGCGTTTGCACCGGTCGCCCTGGGTGACGGGTCCCCTGCTTCGCCCTACCGACGCCGCACGACGCCGCCGCCGTCGCCCGCAGACGCGCCACCACGGCCCACCTGCCAAGGAACAGGATCCATCGCCCCGCCCACACGCGACCACGGCCGCTGCCGCGGTTGCACGCGAACCCCGCCGGCGCAGTACTAGGGGAGGTCGCGGTCGTGCCAGCGGCAATAAATACGGCCGACCAGCCCGCTCTGCACGCAACTCCCCGCACTCGCATCGCCAGTCCTCATGTCGGCCACCTCCACCACGACGCGCACTGTCGCGGCGCGCGCGCTCGCAACCGCCGCCGCCCACTCGGGTTCCGTCGCGCTTGCTGCGGCCGCGACCGCCGTCGCGGCTCTGACCGCAGGCGTCGTTCAGACAAACCGCACGATCTCGGCGCAAGCGGTCCCGCTCGATCCGCGCGATGCCGTGCACACGCGGCCCGACGATGTGCAACTGATCGGCGAGCGGCTCGCGACGATGGTGCGGTTCAAGACGGTTTCCTGGGACGACGACAACAGTTCCGGGCGCAAGTGCGCGCACCACCACGACGACCACGACCACGAAGAGCACGAGCCCCACCACCACCACGTGCACGGCGAGCTGGACCCGCACCTCGAGGCGCGGATCGCCGAGTCGCACGCGGCGATTCTGGGTCTGCTCGAGTACCTGCGCGCGACCTACCCGTTGATCCATTCGCGGCTGCACATCGAGCGCGTCAACACCTACTCGCTGCTGATCACCTGGCGCGGGTCCGAGGACGGCGGCGCGCACGTCGATTCCGACAACTGGCGCGACCCGGTGCACGGCGCGACGCTGCTCATGGCGCACTCGGACGTGGTGCCCGTGCCCGCCGGCACCGAGTCCAAGTGGAAGCACCCGCCGTTTGACGGCCATATCGACGAGGAAGGATTCGTCTGGGGCCGTGGGAGCATGGACGACAAGGGCAACCTGATCATCTTGCTCGAGGCTGCCGAGCGGCTGCTCATGGCCGGGTACTGGCCGTCGCGCACGATTTACATCGCGAGCGGGCACGACGAGGAAATCGGCGGATTCGCCGGATCGGCCCAGATCGCGGCGCGTCTGCAAGCCCGTGGCGTCGAGTCGCTGGCCATGGTCGTCGACGAAGGGACCATGTGCGTGCAGACGATCATTCGCGGGCTCGACCCGTACCGGATCGCGCTCGTCGGGGTTGCCGAAAAGGGGTCGCTCACGCTGAAAATGACGGCGCACCGTAAAGCCGATGGGGCCGGGCATGCGTCGATGCCGTCTCCCGACGACCCAGTGGTGGTGTTGGGCAAGGCGATTGCCGCGATTGAGGCGCGCGAACGACGGACGAATTTGGATGCGGGCGTTGGGTGGATGTCGCGGTACTTGGTGCCCTACTTTCCGCCCGTCCACCGGTTTGTGATGAGCAACTTGTGGCTGTTCCGCAAGGTGGTGGCGCGTGTGTTGCAGTCGAACACCAAGTACGTGTCGCGCGATGGTTCTCTCTCTGGTTTGGCGGTGCGCTGACTCTACTTTTTTTCAATGGGTTAGAACCGCGGCGACGATGCAGACGACGGTCGCGTTCACGATGCTCGACGGCAGCCCGAAGATCAACGTGATTCCCGACGCGGGTACGCTTTCATGTCACTGCTCTTCATACGAACCGGCGATCTCCCACCTGACGCGCTGTCCACCCCCCACGTAGCCTCGGCCTTCATGGACGTGCGCATCGCCGCCGGCGAGACCGCCGATTCGGTGACCGCCGACCTGCGCGCGATCGCCGCCCACGTCTCGCCGCAACTCGTCATCGAACCGTGGGGCAACCGCGCCGCTGACCCGTCGCCCGTCTCGACCATGTCCCCGAACGACCCCTACTTTTCCGCCCTCTCTCGCGTCCTGCGCGGCATGTACCGCACGCACCGCACCGCGCAGGAACCGGCGTTCCGCGACGCGGTCGTTGCGCCAACGATGCTTATGGGCAATACCGACACGCGGCACTTTGTGCACCTCGCGCGCCGGATTTACCGCACGTCGTTTTTCTTGATGTGGACGCACGAGCAGATTGCCGGGTTCCACGGCGTGAATGAGCGGCTGCAGGCGGAGAATGTGGCGCGCGGCGTGAGTGGGATGATGGAGTTGATGCGTGCGGTTGGGGAGATGCCGAAGGAACTGGCGACGAGCGCGCCGGCACCGGTGGAGAAGGGCGCGTAACGTGCTGCGGCGGCAAAGTCTTGTGCGGACGCGCAGAGGAAGGTGGTGAACGAGTACGGCGCGAGCGGCGCACGGCGTCGTGTGGTTTCATCGTGTTTGTATCATCATAACAAGCCGTTTTTTGGGTGCATCGGCCGCGGTTTGCCGTGGAGCGTGATGGCCATGGTGATGCTGGCGGCCGGCGCGCGGCGCGCGATCGGATCGGCCGGCCTGGGGAACGCCGCGCTCAAGCTGCGTGCATGGCACGGCGCGGCCCACGACCTTAACCACACTCCACGTCGTCCATTTCTCGCGCACGCACCGCGCTCGCTTCTCCTCCTTCCCACCGCGACGACCCCGCACCACCATCGACGCGATCCGCGCACCACCACCACGCACGCACCGTCACCATGTCCGCCGCCGCCACGACCGCCGCCAACGCCGCTGCCGCTGCCGCCACGGGCAACCGCAAGGCCAACATTGCCATCATCATCTACTCGCTCTACCACCACGTCTACGAGCTCGCGACGCACGTGAAGAAGGGCGTCGACGCGTCGGGTCGCGCGAACGCAACGATTTACCGCGTCCCAGAGACGTTGCCGGCCGAGGGTTCGTTCCCCTTGGCGTGGTCCGCGCGCCGTCGAGTGTGCGGGAGTCGCGCGCGCCGTTCTTGTCGCGATCCGCGCCCGCACAAGTCGTGATCCGCCCGCGCCGTCGGCCTCGTCATCGTAATCCGCACGGCCCACGCCTCTCGTGTCGCGCTCCTCTCCGTGCCCACTCGCTGACTGACCGACCGACGCGCCTTCCACCTCCCCCACTCCTCCTTTCGCCCTCTAGTCCTCCAGAAAATGCACGCGCCCACGGTCCCCCCCGTGCCCGAAGCCACCGTCGACCACCTCGCCGCGTCCGACGGCGTGCTCTTCGGCGTCCCGACGCGGTTCGGCACTGCGCCTGCCCAAATTAAGTCATTCCTCGATGCTACGGGCCGTCTTTGGGTGTCTGGCGGAATGATGAGCAAGCCCGCGGGGGTCTTCACCTGCACCAACTCGCAGCACGG
This sequence comes from Allomyces macrogynus ATCC 38327, assembly GCA_000151295.1. Taxonomy (NCBI): domain Eukaryota; kingdom Fungi; phylum Blastocladiomycota; class Blastocladiomycetes; order Blastocladiales; family Blastocladiaceae; genus Allomyces; species Allomyces macrogynus. Next base: position 294,008 of record GG745366.1, on the reverse strand, counting down.
CGGCCAGGAGACGACGATCATGACGATGGTGCCGTACTTTGCGTACGTACACCCTCCGCCCCCCGCCCTTGCTCCGCGATCCGCGGGAACTGACCCGCGACGGGTGGTTTAGCCATTTGGGGATGGTCTATGTCCCGCTGGGTTACGCGTCGCCGCACATCAACCAGGTGGGCGAAGTGCTCGGCGGGTCGCCGTGGGGCGCGTCGGCAGTCGCCGGGCCGGACGGGTCGCGGAAGGTGAGCGACAAGGAAGGCGAGATTGCTGAAATCCAGGGGCGCCGGTTTGCTGAGGTGGCCGCGAAACTGATGCCGGAGAATGTGGTCCCGTCGGGGATGGCGGGGGTCGAGACGCAGACGGCTTAAGTCGGGCCGCGCGCGCGCAGAGGGATGAAGAGTAGGGAGTGTAGGGACGAATGGGGACGCTGTGGGCGTGCGGCAGCGACGACGGAGTGCCGCGGAGCGAAGCGCGAGAAGGGAAACGCTGTAATTTCACATCTACAGCAGAGTGGAACAGCAAGAAGAGAGCGGCACATGGACACGCCGAGAGCAAAAAAAAAAAAAACAAAGAAGCGCAGAGGAGGTGATGGGGACAAGGTCAGCAAAAAGAGGATATCGAAAAAACGCGAGCACACCATCGCCCGACAGCGACAGGTCATCTAGGCGTTGTTGACAAACGCGCCGGCCTTGAGCATCGGCTTAATCTTATCGGCGACCTCGTTGCTTTTGAACAGCGCAAAGTCGCGTGCCTGGCCGGAATTCTCAATCTTGGCGATCTCAAACCACATAAGCAGCGAAATGCGCGCGTGGCTGGCCGACCCTTTGCTGATCGCCGCGATTTGCGAGAGCCACGTCGTCTTGATACTCGCGTCGAGTACCGCGTCGTTTGCGCCCGACGACGGGTAGTAGACGGCGCCGGCCTCGAACACGCCAAAGGGCTTGTTCATCGACGACGCGAACTGCGTGATCGACCAGGTCGCCGGCTCGAGAACGCCGGCAACGGCGCCCGAGTCGGGGACCACGTTCTTGCCGAACGGGTAGGGGCCAAAGTGGAAAAGCGAGAAGCCGATCCAGTCGACCCACTGGAAAGAGGGTGGAGAAGGTGAGTCGCACGGTCGCGAATCCAGTCCCTACAGCTCGGAAACGTACGTCGTTGCCCGGGTAGTACGGCGCAAACGGGTCGTCCTTGGCATCGACAGCGCCGTCCTTATTCGTATCCATGGCGACGAAATCGGGCGACCCCTTGGCGGGCGAATAAACGTCGGTCCACGGGTACCCCGCGGCGACATTGGCCGCCCAGACGGTCGACGTCAGCTTGGCCTTGGCGCGCACGGCCTTGGTGAGCTTGATCCAGGTCGCCTTGTAGAGGTCGGGTTTTTGGCCCCACGCGTACCAGGCGCCGTTCATTTCGTGCGCGAATCGCAGCATGACGGGCACGCCCATGTCGTTGATCTGAACGAGCACGGCCACGACCTTGTCAATGACCGAGTCGGTCATGACGTGCAGGCCGTCCATGGGCTCGAGCGTAAAGAGCATGAACCCCTTGGCGTCCTTGATTTGCTTGGCGTAGCCAATGACCGACTCGGGGTCCTTGATGCCCGTCGCGTTGTCGACCGAGACGAACGCGCCGAACCCGGCGCCGTTGAAGTCTGGGAAGTGGATTGATCAGCCATGACGATTTTCGAGCGCGCGAACACGGCTCGGGTAAAATCAAACGAACCCGCCAACTTGTTCCAGTTACTCGGGTCCTTTGCGCTCCACTGAATGCCGTCACCCCAGATATGCGCGCCGAGCAGCATGCCCTTGTCGTTGGGCGTGACGAGTTTGCCGAGCATGCCGCCGGTGCTCGCCGTCTTGTTGGCGCCATCGGTCGGCGTGGCCGAGGGCGACGCCGTCGTGCCGGACCCGTTGCTGTTGTCGCCGCGCGGACCATTCGACCCGTTGCCGGAACTCGAGTCGGCGGCGCTCGACGTGGCCGACGAGGTTTTCAAGACGCCTGCGGCAAAAAGCGCGCCGATGGTGATGCCGGCGACGATGAGAATGGCCAAAGCGGCCACGGCGAGTTTGCAGGCGCGCGACCGCGGCTTGCGCGGGCCGTCAATGGCGGCGTCGTGGGCCATCTTGCGGTGGTGGAGAAAGTCAAGCGCGGGGACGGGAGGGGCAATCCGCGCGTGTCGGTTGAGCTGGAGTTGGTAGTCGTTTGGGAGGAAGGATCGCCCGGTCGAGCGTGGGAAGTGGAGTCGTCGTTGTCGTCGTTGTCGTCGTTCAGCTGCGCACGCGCAGTTGCGCTGCCTTGTTTAGCGCGGCCATGGTCGGTTCCTGCCGTGGCGGCGGTCGGGCCTGTTGTGCAGATAGTCCTCGGTCGACATGACGGCCTGCATCGCACGAATCGCGCAACGTTGTTCTCCTTGCCGGAGGCGGCGGCAACGGCGGCGTGGCGGAGTTCGACGGCCGAGGTGGCGGCCGCAGCAGAGGGGCAATGCCCAGCCTGTTGCCGTTGCCGGCGGCATGCAGGGGCCTGTCATGCATGTTGCGCCGATGTGGGGAACGCACGTGCGCTGGGCCACGCAGATCGAGGCGAAACTGGGCGAAACAAGGCGTAACCGAAACCGCCACCGAAATCGACACCGAACCGAAACCGAAACCTGGAGTGGACCACCTAGTTCCGCTCATGCTGGCATGCAACCCATCGTCGTCAATCTGGCCGCAGCGGTCGGCCACCGTCGTCGTCGTCGCGATCCCCGCGCCCAACCCGCCCGCCTGCCTGCACCGCCCCGACTCACTGCACTGCTCGCTGCCGCCCGTCGCGCGCGCGACCCGCCCGCCATAGACTAGATAGACCGCGGCGATCGCTCGCGCGCCGGCTGCTGAAGCGACAGACAGCTGCGCCTTGAGGCGGCGGATTCGACCTCTGTTGGCGGCCCCACCCAGCCGCACAACCAACCAGGCCCACCAGTCACCGACCACCTGCACCACGTACCCGTGCATCAAGATGGCCTCGCACCGCCGACGCTCCAACGACTCGCTCCACGACTACGTCGCCCCGCCGCCGCAACCGCTGTCGCGCACCTCGTCGCGCAGCACCTCCTCGACATCCGCCGACTCGGCCGCCTCGGCGCTGTCGACCCACGCGCACCACTCGTCACCGTCGGCGCGCCGGTCGTCGTCACTCGCTGCGCTGGCCCTCTCGTGCTTGCCGGCGCTGCCCTTCACCGGCGGCCGCACGAGCCCGCCGACCTCGCCGAATCCGATGTCGCCAACCTCTCCACCTGCGATGCTGCCTCGGCGCGCATCCTTTTCGCCGAGCTTGGCACCGCCGCCCCCGGCCGCGGCCATTGCGCGCGCGGCACGGCGCAATTCAGCGGCTCTCGCGTCGCTGTCAACCACCTCGTCCTCGTCATCCACGTCGCTCGCATCGGCCGACTTGGCGGCCCTCGCTGCCGACCCGTCCCGCGTCTTTGCGCGTCGGTTATCCATCAACCCGACCGACCTGCGCGTGCTTGTCGTCGACGCGGATGCGGCGCACGCGCGCCGCGTCGCCGCGATGCTCGCGGCCAACGGGTACCCGGCCGAAACCGTGCCCGACGCGGCCGCGGCACTGGTTGCGCTCAAGCGTGCTGCCGCGGCTGCGGCAGCAGCCAATTCGACATTTGCAACCGTCCCGCGCCGTCGTGCGGGGTCGACGACCGCGGCCCGCGCACTTGCAGTTGACTCGCGCGTCTCCCGGTCGCCGTCGCCCGCCCAGGCGCGCACGCCGGGTTCGCGCCGGGCATCGCACGATGCCGGGTTGCTTCCGCATCCTCTTGCCTCAGCAGGCGGGGAGCGCGAGTACGCGCTGCTCGTCGCTGATATGGCGTCGACGAGCGGGACCGACCTGCTCAAGGCCGTGCGGTCGGAACCGAGTCTGCGGCACTTGCCCGTCATCAGTGCGTTTGTTTGCCTTTCTGGTATTACCTGGCCCGCCTAACCTGACTCACTTCCCTTCCGCCAAATAGTGCTCGCCACCGCCGACGAAATGGAACTCGCCTACGCGTGCTTGCGCGCGGGCGCCGACGACTACATGGTCAAGCCCGTGAAACCCGACGCTGTCCGCGGCGTCTGGCGCGCCGTCTGGCGTAAACGCAAGGAAAAGACCGTCTGGCAATTGCTCGACGAGGAACGCACCCGTCGCGAGTCGTTGGAGACCACCATCGAGTCGTTGCAGGACCAGGTGGCCGCGGCTGTCGAGACACCGCTCTCGCTCATCACCAAGACCGTGACCAACTTGTTGGTCGGGAACGACGCGGCGTCCTTGCCGCCCAACGCCAAGGCGCAGCTCGCTTCGGTCTTGACGACACTCACGGCGTCGAACTTGTACCGGCCAGCTCTCGAGCGCGCGATCCGGTCGTCCGATCTGGACGCGCAGGCGCGGAGTTGGCTCGCCGTGGAAGTGCTCCGCGATACGCCCGAGTACCACGCGGCCGTCTACGGCGCGCCCGGGTCACCAGCGCCCGCACCGTCCGCCTCGCCCGTGCTCAGCGCACGCCGTGCGCGTCGCGGATCCACAGGCGCAGCGCACGCCGCCGCGCGCGCGGCCGCCCGTCGGCACCGGCGCGACTCGGTCGATTCGACCGTTTCCTCGGCCGCTTCGGACGTGCCGCTCGACGCGGCGCCTCCTGGGACCATGGATGAGCAGTGGCTGCTCGCGGCCGCGGCCGAGGCGCAGGCGCCGATGCATGCGGCGACGCCGACGTTGCCGCCGGTCGTGCCGGACGCGACGCATTTACCATTGCTCAATTCGTGGAACTTCGACCCGTGGTCCTACGCGCACCATGAACTGCTCGTGTTCTTGGTCGACATGTTTGCCGACCTCGGGTTGCTGGAGGTGTTGAAAGTGGAGCCGGCGCGGTTTCTTGAATTCCTCGTGGCGGTGGAGAAGGGGTACGCCGATAACCCGTACCATAATTTCCGGCACGCGTTTGATGTCACGCAGGCCGCGTACCTGTTTTTGCGCACGTGCTGCGTCAAGGACGACGGCGAGGCCGCCGCGCAGGCCGTCGAGTGCGACGAGGACATGACGGTCGCGACGGGGGCATTGCCGGTCCCGCCCACCCCAACGTCCCTCGGGTACCCGAAACTCGTGTCTGCCACGGGGTCATCGCTGCCACCGCTGCCGCCGACGCCGCCGCCCCGCTGGCGCGGCCGAACCCGACGAGCCCGTTATTTCGGCAGAGGCGACCGCGCGCCGTGTCCCGCGGCTGCGCATGCCGCCGATGTCACGCCTCGCCGCGCAACAACGCCAGCAACAAGCGGCCGCGGCACGGCCGACCCGCGCGGCTCTGCTCTTCACGCCGCTCGAGCAAGCGGCCTTTTTGCTCGCGTGCGTGTGCCACGACCTGCACCACGACGGCAAGACCAACAGCTACCACATCCAGGCGGCGTCGGCGCTCGCATTGCTCTACAACGACCAGTCCCCGCTCGAAAACCACCATGCGCACGAGGCGTTTGTCCTGCTGCGCAAGTTTGATCTGCTGGCGAGCCTCACGCGCGCCGAGCACGCCGAAGTGCGCAAGCTCATCATTCGGTGCATTTTGGCCACGGATCTCGCGAAGCATGTGGATGTGATGGCCAAGTACAATGAGATCCAGCCGGTCGATTGGAATGACGCCGAGCACCGCGCGCGCACGCTCGAGATGATCATCAAGTGCGCCGACGTGTCGAACGTCGTGCGCCCGCTGCACCTCGCGCGCGGGTGGTCGGACTGCATCCAGGCGGAAATGTGGGCGCAGGGGGATCTCGAGCGCAGTAAGGGGTGGACCGTGTCGGGATTCTCGGACCGGACACGCCCACAGGCCGCGCGCATGGGACTCACGTTCGCCGAGTACATGGTCGCGCCGCTGTTCCGGACCATGGGTGCCGGCGTGCCAAGGATGGCGCGGTACCTCGAAACGATTGCGGTGACGCGCGATTACTGGGCCGGTTTGGCCGACGCCGAGGCTCAGGCGGCCGCCGCCGCCGCGGAGGAGACGGACGTGACGGACGTCGAGGAGGAGGAGGAGGATGAGGAGGACGGCGCGACGACCCCCGGCCCAACGAGCGTGTCGATTCCCGTACCCGCGACACCGACCGGCGCGCCGTGCGCGGCCGTTTTGTCGGCATCGCCGCCGCCACTGCCGATCGTCCCGCCCCCGGCCCCGCCGGTCATGATGCGCACGACGCGCGCGCCGTCGGCCGCGTCGTTCATGTCCGAGTCGACCGAGTACTCGCGGCGCGTGTCGGACGTGTCGAGCGCGCCGTCGCGCCGCGGGTCCGCGTGGCAGTTGGGCGAGCCCCTGCCGATGCCGATGCCGATGCCACCGGAGGTGAATGGAGCGTGTGTAACGCCGCTAGTGGGGGTTCCGGTCCCGCCGGTGCCCGTCAAGCACCTCGCGACGCCCGCACGCGTGGGTGGCAGTGGGGCGGCAGCAGCAGGCGCCGTTGGAAGGGAGTAGGTGGCGGAGAGAGAGAGAATGTGGGCGTGCATGTCCTTTTTTTTTGTTGTGGTGTTATTTTTTTTTTTTTAGAGATCGGCCGCGACCGTGCACATGGAGCTAGAGACTGTTTGTCGATTTCGTCGTTGCAGATTTTGCCTTGTCCTTAAGTCTCTTTTTTTTTTGTTGTTGGTCGCTCTTTTTGCTGTTGCTGTTCCCATTCCTGTCATGTCCTTCCTTCCTTCCCAGTGCCATAGACCACCAAAAAGCTCTTGCGCGATGCTGGCGCGCCCCATTTACGATATATTGCTCAATAACTACCGCGTGCTCTTTGTGTTGTTTTCATCGCTCTTGTGCAGTGCGGGCAACCCATGAGGGTAGCCCAGCAAGTTGTTGTGATGTGGGATCAGAAATGCAGTCATGACGCCTGTTTCTTGCGCTCTGCAATTCATCCACTGTGTGGCTGCAGCGAACGCGGCCTGCCCTGCTGGATCGAGAACCCATGGCCGTGGTTCGTTCACTTTCGGCCCTTGAATTAAGTCTTCCTCCACGTCCGGCAAAATGGAAGACTGAAGATGCAAGATGTGAGATGCACAAGTTACAAGAGTGGCACACGAGAATCAGCGATCCCTGCCCAACCATGCGAGTCTGGATCGCCTCCTTGCATATGGCCGTGGCCGCGACCAGTGATGGAGGTGCAAGTAAAATGATCTGCCAAATGGACCTCCTTGATGGGATCAGGATTGGGATTGGGTGGGCTGCACTAGACACTGTCACTGGGATGTTGGCTCCACACCATTGTGTCCACGCCGCCTACCCACCAGCCAACATCAACTGGTGGACAACGTTCGCAATATCTTTCTCTATTTAATTCTCAATCAACCAACACAGAGAACCACGCCATGGGGTGGAGGGCGTAGCGATTTGGCTGCAGGTGTTGTGGGCTTAACAGCACCATGGCCATACTGAGCCTGTGGGTCAGTGGCTGGAAGTACCGCGTTCTTGTGGCCGTCAATTGTGGGAATATTGACCAACAAGAGGCCGGCGTGCGGCGTTCCTGCAGCGCGTGGTGGGGAGCATGACTGAGCATGCTCATCAGGGATGGGGTCATGGTTGGTCAGGTGTGGGCAGTGTGATGGTTCAACATCAGGTGGAGATGTATGGCAGAGACGTTTGAGCCATGGTGAGGGATCAGGTTTGCAATCACGATGTCTGTCTTGTGTGCACACGCACCAGCGCCGCAATCTGCCCGGCGCGCACCACAGCGCTCGCCCCGCCGATTCGCGATATCATGAAGTGGTGTTTGGTCCTCACCATGAGGCCTGTCTTGCCTGTGATATGTTTCCTCAGTCAGTCCCTTGGCAATAAGGAGGACGCGAGAAGCAAATGACCAATGTCGAAACATAACAGCCGGCTCGCTTGCCCAACTCACACTAGTCCCTCACTTCGCATGGCTGCGGCCACAGCCGGTTGAGCGGGGCAAGGTCATGAAGGTCGACAGCCGACGGCGGGGTCGATATTCTCGGGCGCATCCTGCACATCCCTCGCCCGCGCAATTTATTTATGTGCTCGTTTCTCTGGCCAGGAGCGCCGCTACCGCCGCCGCAAGCAACGCAATGCTGAGGGGCGGCGCGGAACAACAGGCACCACGACGGGGGTCCAACCGCCCAGCGACTGATGGCCATACCTCCAGGGGCGAACATGTGCGTTGCGTCCAATCAACCAGGAGGTAGGCGCACACGGTGCCAGCCGTGCGGCCGCGGGACGCACACAGTCTCGATCGTTTGGTTGTGCCGGCGCGTGTTCGGTCAAAAACCGGTGGAGAGGCATGTGCGTTTGAACGGACGCGTCGCGGTGCGTCGCGGGGGCGGGGACGTGCCGATCGAGTGGCAACTCTGACAAAGGGTGCCGCAGCCAAACAGCGATGATATTTCATTTCATGCATTTATCTCGTACTGCTGCACATGGCGCCTCCCTGTTTCATCCGTACATGCCGTAGACGTCGTCTTCGCCGTCGTCGCTGTCGACGTGATACCGTGTGGTCACAAATTGCGCCGGATCGGGCGTGGGTGGTTTGGGTGGCGCGTCGGTGGGCAGTTCGAGCCGGCACATTGGGCATGTGTTGCGTAGCTCGAGCCAGGGCACGACGCATTCCTGTCCAAAACGGAGGGAGTGGAGGGGTGAGGTCTCGGCAGGGGTCGTGATGCCGGGGGTGGATATAAACCGTACGCGATCGAACGTGTGGCCGCACGGCAGCGAGCGCGCGTCCGAGTCCTTTTCGTCGAGTGGTTCGGTGCAGATCGGGCACGTCGCGTCTAGAATGCATGCGTCAGCATAATACACGCGCGGGTCGTGCCATGAATGATGGCGTACCGGGGGCCAGCGACTTTGGCCGTGGTAACGCGGCAATAAACGCCTTGCTCGCGGGCGGCGGACCTGACGGACTACCTCGTGACGACGACGACGCGTCAGCAAATACCAAACAACCAACACCAAATGGTGGACGAGCATCCTTACGCGTTGGCGCTTGCCATCAAATTCTCGAGCAGCGTCGCGAGCCATGCCGCGTGCGTTGGCGAGTCGGCCGAGAGCCGCAACCGGTCAAACATGGCCACGGCCGCGCCGAGCGCTCCCTCGGTCGGGAGTTCGGCGGTCGGGGCTGCAGCGGCATCGGAGTTGGTACGTTCGGTCGAGAGAAATCCGGCCAGGAGGTCGGCGTGCGCCGTGCCGCCCGCGCGGCGGGGAGCGCCGGTGTGCGCGCGTTCGTCGAGGTTGTGGTCGTCTGTCAGGTGCGTAAGCTCCGGGTGGAAAGGCAAGCGGGCGATGCCAGGCGCGTCGTGGCGTGTTGCACGGGCGGGTGCGGACCAAAGTAGCTCGCCATGGTTGGTTGGTGGATTGCTCGGGTCGGAGGTCGGCGGTGCGGGTCAGGAACGAAACAAGTTGCGGTCGCGGGCGGCGCGCCTTGGTGCTGAGGAGAGCAGTTCTCGGCGGACTCGGCGATGCTGCAGTTAAAACGGCGCAGCAGTGACGTGGCGATGCCGTAACGGTGACATGGAGGCATGGTGCCAGCCACGCCAAAGTGTCTGTCTCCCACGCCGCTGCCGTCGCCTGCGAGAAATCGTATTGCGGCCGCCATCGTTTGCAGCGATCTCAGCCGGCGCGCTTGGCCGGCCAACGTCTGCATCGCGCGCGACAAACAAGGGCGCGCATCGCGACTTGCTGCAAAGCGCCCCGCGCGCGGCAAAGCGCCGCACGCCTCGCAATTTCGAACGAGCCGTGATTGCCAACAGTGTCCCCGCCGACGACCGACGCTCCGCGCCCTCGGCCCATTGCGCGCACGCCGCCAGGCACCGCCCACGGCCAGCGCACGCACGCACTCGATCTTCCGCGCCCGGCCCCGTCCTCGCCGCGCAGCTTCACACCCGACTCCTGCCTGCCCTTCGCTTGCGCTCGGCCGGAGACGCAGCCCTCGCCGCTTCTACGCGACCATGGCCAGTCCCAACCCGTCACCGCCGTTGCACGGCACCGGCCCTGCCGCTCCACCGCTGCCTGCTGCTGCCGCAAGCGACCATGCCGCCGCCCTCGGCGACGGCGCCGTGGGCGTCGACGCGCGCGGAGACCTGTCGCTCAATGGCGACCCGATCTCGGGCGCTGCAGCGGCCGACGCGGCCTCTATGGCCACACGCGACGCGCCGCAGCCGTCAAGACTTGTGCCGAAATCGATTGGAAACGGGGGCCACTCGTCGTCGTCCCTGCGACTCGTCTCGTCTTCGGCGTTCGGGCTCGAGCAGGTCGAAGAGACCGACGAGGACGTGTCGCTGCCGTCGACCAAGGCGCCGTCGCTCCTCGCTGCCGCCTCCTCGGGCTCGCCCGCATACCCCCGCGCGCCATCGTCGACGAGAAGCGCACCGGGCGAAGTGCTCGCTGAATTGGCGCGACCAATGTCGCCGCCGCTGCCCGGCGAGCGATCCCCACCAAGCCGCTTCTCCAAATCGGCCACGCTCCTAGCCATGGTTCCTGTCCCGCCACCGGCACCGGTCCCCGCGCCCGCGCCAGATCCCGTCCTGCCAGAGATCTTGATCCACATGGAACAGACACTCCCGCGGCGCGCTGCGCTCGACTCGTCTGGCGGGTCACGGGCCGCGACCCCGTCCCCGCCACTTCCGTCGACGGCGCTATCACGACCGTCGTCGCCGCGTGGCACGGCCACGGCGTCGACGCCCGACCTCAGCCTCGCGACCGCGGGACCGATCAGTGCGCCGCCCGCGCCCGCGCCCGCGCCAGTGCCCGTGGCAGCGATTCCCCGAACTGACCAATTTTACCCGTCATTACCGGGCCTAGCCAATGCTGGTGTACCGCCCGCACCAAACGCTCCGACTGCGCCATCAACATCGGCGCTCGCCGACCAGCATGCGGCCAGTGCCACGTCGGTAGCCGGCACGCCGCCACCGCGCGCGCAGCGCACGTTTCTCGGCGGTGCTTCGGCACTCGACGCGACTCACCTCGCCACGCTTGTCTCGTCCACTCTGCTTCAAGGATCGGCCACGGCCGTGGCACCTTCGCCATCCCAGTCCCCGGCACCGGTCCAGGCATCGCGGTCGTCGCTGCACGAGATTCAACCCGCGGAACCGTCGCAACTCGCGCCCAACAACCCGCCAGAATCGCCCATGCCAGTGTCCGGGTCGCCGACGACCAACGATCTCGCGCGGCTGATCGGGCCGGGTACACCTGGTGGGGCCGACGATATGGATCCGGAAAGACGTGGTGACGGTGGTGACGGGAGCTCGTTGGAGCCGCGGATCGGGTGCTTTGCAGCCATGGCGCGCGCCGTCTACCAGCGCGTGTGGCGGCCGTTTGACGAGACAGTGGTGCAAAATGTGGTCGCGATGGTCAACGACGCCATGGTCCTGCCAGACGCGCGCGTGTGGCGGATGTGGGATAACATGAAGCGCACGCTCGACCTCTATTACTTGATTTGCGGTATGTGGGTCCTGGTCCCCGACGTGATGCACAAGAACGATCTCGCTAACGTCGGTCCCCGTCGTCATAGTCCCTTTGCGTGCGTCGATTCTTCTCTCCGTGATGCGTCACCATGTCCAACCTCGGGCTCACGCACGATTCTCATTGTCGAACAGAAATGGCGTTTGTCTGCGACTACGGCTATCCCTACTTCTATCATTTCTGCGCGCTTGACGTGATCATGCTCATCTCGGTCCTGCTCGACGTCGTGCGTCCGCGGTACGATGCCTTTGGCCAGCTGGTCACGGAGCGCGTCGCCAAACGGCACCTGTTCCTGAGCCAGCCGATCAAGGTCGCACAACTGTTCTCGTGCATCCCATTCGACTGGGCAGTCCTCTTTTACGCGCTCAGCACGAAACAGCCGCTCGAGTGCCATAACCCACAATACGTGCTGCACGAGCACTTGCTCGACCCGGCGGTCGCGACGCACGAAGAATTAGCGCACGCAGAGCTACGGCACTCGTACCATCACGCGTACGGCTCCGTTTCCTTCCCGCCCACTCGTCCCGCTCGGCTTCTTACCTGCACCATAGCGATATCCCGGCGTTCCTCGCCATCTACTCTGCGCTCCGCGCGGTGCGGCTGATCCAAATCGCCGACTCGGTCATATGGATGTTCGACTTTCGTTTCCCACGGATCCCGCACGCCGTCGGACGACTTATCAAGAATCTCTTGCTTTCGATCGCTATGGCGTGGCTCAACTCGTGCGTGTTCTGGGCGCTCGACTCGCACCTGGTCGACGAGGACCGGTTTATTGCACACATGCTGGTCGACAAGCACACGCATACGGTGCCAACGTCGTTCGTCTACCGGCAAGCACGGAATTTCCATTTTTCGCAGCGCTCGCTGTTTTTTCTTGATGCGTGAATTGGAGGTCACAGAGGAGGTGCTCTACCAGGTACGCCGAGGGGCTGGGTCGTGGGTGCGCGGCAAGGCGGCGATACAGGGAAATGACGGTGTGCGTGGGAGGGTAGACGTACGAGATGCTGCTGAGCGCGATCGTGTTCGGGTCGGTGTTTGGAAACTTGGCCGCGATCGTCAAGCTGTTTGACGCCAACTCGGTCTACAGTCGCGCGGGCACGTTGCTCTCGCCTCTAAGTGGCCCTGGATCAGCGGCGCGGCACGCTAACACTTGACTTTCGACGCGTTATAGAAAAGCACCGCAAGTATAAGAAGGACTTTCTGTGCCGGTACATGGTCGAGAACCACTTTCCGGCTGAGCTGCAGAAACGCATCATCGACCAGGAAGAGCTCGAAGTGCGTCCATTCGTGCACCCATGCCCTCTTCCTCCACTCCATTTGACGCTCCGTCTTCGCGTTCCAGTGGGTGCACAAGGCCGGTCTCGACGTGGAAGAGCTCTTCAACTCTCTGCCCAAGACGCTGCGGCGCGACGTGTGCGTGCACCTCTATTTCGGGCTCATCAACAAGGTGCCGCTCTTCAAGGACACGGACGAGCGGTTCAAGATGGCGCTGGCCGAACGGGTGACCATGATCAACGTGCGCAGCAAGTTTTACGTGTGCAAGGTGGGCGACCTTGGGTACATTGCCATGCCCACCACGTCGTCGTTGTCACGACCCCTCGCTCACCTCGTACACCTACCACCTAGCACCGAGCTCTTCTTCATCCGCTCCGGCTCTGTCGAAATCCTGACCGCCGACGAATCCAAGGTCATCGTCACGCTCCAATCCGGGTCCTTTTTCGGGGAAGTCGCCCTACTGCAAGACGCGCGGCGTACCGCCACCGCGCGCACCGTCGGCGACACGCAGCTGTGCGTGTTGCGCAAGGACGACTTCAACGCGATTCTCAAGGACCACCCGGACATGGCCGCGCATTTCGAACGGATCGTGCAGGAACGCCGCGAGGCCGACGAGCGGCGCAAGCAAGAGGCCGCCGAACGCGCGCGGGAAGAAGCCCTCCAGGCGCGCCGGAAATCGGTCATGCTCATGCGGTCCACATCGAAGTCCTCGCGCCGGAAATCGACGGCGCGCGGGTCCGGGATCTTGGCGTCGCTTCGGTCGCGCGCGAGTTTGGGGACGGGCAGCTCGCACGCGACGCACGACGCGGAGGCAGCGCCGGCGCATCCGCCGCAGGCGCACGCGGCGGTCGTCGCGCCCGTGGTCGCGGCCGTGTCGCCCGCGTCCGCGGCACCGGTGGGACCGGTGCCGGTGCCGGTGATTGCCGCGACCGATCCGGACGCGGATGGCGAGAGTGATGGGACTGGGAGCGACGAGGAGGGTGTGCCGTCGCGGCACCATTCGCAAATGTCGCTGCATTTACCGGAACGGCGGTCGGCGATGATGCTCGCGGCCGGGTTCTTTGCGCGGCCGACCGTGTCGCTGATGCATATGATGCGTGGGACTGGTGGGACAGGGGGTGGAGAGGCTCGTGGTGGGGCCGGTGGCGGGGATCGGCTCGGGGTCTAGGACTTTAGTGAGGTGGTGGGGTGGGAGTGTACGCACTTCTTGATACATACTTCATTTTAGCAGTGACGCGAAGCTGGGGAGGTGTGTTCAGCATTGTGGTTCTTTCTTGGACCTGCGCAAAGAGGCTTGCTTACACTCCCCATTTCAAACACTCCTTGGCGTGAAATCCATCATTAGACTTTGACAAGAAATGGAGAAGTTCTCACAAAACATTCAATTTTGACCGCATGCAGCGCGATGCTGCACTGCTCCATCCCATCAGGTTCCATGACCGCTTGCGTGGCAAAAACTGAGCACAGAATCCCATGTGGACTCAAAAAGGTGCGAAGCTCAACTACGTGGAAGCCGAAACATGTAATGTCCGCGTTCAGATTCGAACTGGAGACCTCTTGTGTGTGAGACAAGCGTCATAACCGACTAGACCACGCGGACATGCATCACGTGACGTTTTACTTTTACTTGACCGGTTCCCGTGTCGACCGCCATCGTCAAGCCCAATCGACCTCGACTCTTGTCCAATCATGCAATGAAATTCATTTCACAACGCGCCCAAAGAACGGAAATAGCAATCAATATACAAGGCCCCCCGTCTAGCCCCAAGGGATCCCCCGCTCACGCCCCCGCCACCCAATATCTGTGCAAAGTCTTGGGAAGATAAAAAAGAAACAAGCCGATACGGAACAAAGCACGACCCGGCCCGCGACACGCGTCTTTAGGGCCGCCGCTCCCCACCACACCGCCAAGGTATCCGAGGTCCACCAGGGACCCCCGCGGGTGGAGACGGTAGATCATGATATGCGCACGGCCCCTACGCATCGCGTGCCGGCGTGTTTGCATCAGCATCGGGCACCCGCGCGGCTCACGCAGCCACGGCCTCGACCGTCTTGACCGGCTCGACCGTCGCCGGCTCGACCGGCTTCTCCGGTGCCTTCGCCTTGTGCGCGTCATCACGCACGGCCCGCCCGGCACTCCCCGTCGTGCAGCTCGCCATGAACGCGGCAATCTTTGACAGCACGCCCGGCCGCCGCTTCGAGACTTTACCGGACACTGACGACGACCTCGACCGCGTCGATCCGGCGCGCGATCCAGCATAGAACAGGTCCGGCAGGACGCCGGCGATTTCGGCGATCGCGCCGATCGCGTGGTCGACAAACTCGGGTGCGGGCGGGAGGGCCGCACGTTCTTCGTCCGACAGGCCCTCGCGCTTGGCGTCGACCCAGATCGTATGCCACCCGAGTTTCTTGGCGGCGCCGAGGTTGAGCAGGGAGTCGTCGGCAAAGTAGATGGGCGTGCCGGCGTGCGCCGACGCGTGCAGGTCCGCCAGGACTTGCTCGAAGAAGGGGGTCTCGGGCTTACACGCAAAGTTCGGGATCGTGTAGTCGCAGTAGGTCTAAATCGCGATACGCGTGAGCATCTCACCATCCATCAATCAACCAAACGCGACCCGCGATCAAAATCGTACCATGCCGTGGAAAAACTCCTCCACCTCGAGCCGGCGCAAGCACCGAGCCGCATGCACGAGCCCGGCATTAGTAAACGTCCAACGGACGACGTCGGGCTTTGCGCGCGCGAGCGCGGCGCGCAATTTGTCGTCGCGGTGAATCAGCTTATCGTGCTCGACGGCCTGGTCGACGTGCTTGTCGTAGTCGGCCGGATCCACGTGGTGATACTTGACGAGCCCGCGAATCGCGAGCCCGAGCTCTTTGTAGTATTGCTTGCCGAGCCGGTCGGCCTCGTCGACGGGCAAGCCCACAACCTCGTGCATGTATTTGACAATCAGCTCGTGCATGCGCTTGCCGACGCCCGTGTGGTCCGAGTACCTACGGATGGGGAAGAGGAAGGGTGAGCGACGCGTCCCGGGTCTATCCATCGGTGCGAGGAATGCGTACAGCGTCGAATCAATATCAAACAGCAGGTATGCGCGCGGCTTCTCGGGCATCGGCAGTTTTGGCAGCGGGACCCCGTCCAATTCCGCGACCGGCCGCGTCTGCTTTGATGGTGCCGCTGTGACGCCCGCCGAGACGGAGAACTTGAGGGGGTCCTGCGTCGTCGCCGCGTCGGCGTCGTTGGGACGCAGATGGTCGGCAATCGCGCCGGAGACCGACGCGTCAATCGCCGCGGGCTTCACGTCGGCGCTGCCGGGCTTGTGCACTGCCGGATCCGCGGCGTGCGGCGTTGCGACGGCATTGGTGGCGGTCTTGGTGCCAGTCATGGTGGTAGAAGACGCGTCGTCGGGGCGCGTGCGAGGGGAGAGCGATGGTGGGCCCGAAGTGGGGGGGCGAATTCGTGATGAGCGAGCACAGGCGCGTCGGCGTCAGTGTCGTCGTCGTGGACGGCGGACGGCGGCGGCGGAAGAAGTGATGGGTTGCGAGCGGTGCGGTTCGCAATGGGCTGGTTCAATCGACGGGCGCGCGGGGGTGAGGGGGACGAGTCGCTGCCGGATCGCGGGTACAGGGTACACGGCAGGCGCAGAGTCGCAAGTCGAGGGCCAGTCAAGAGAAAGGGAAAAAGAGAGGGAGAGAGGGAGGGAAAGACGGGAGTGAGAGCGGGCGCGGCGGTGGCCTTTTATAATCGTGTCACGGTGGGAGTACCCCGGCTGCAGGCAAAGAGGAGGGTGGGAGGCACTAACAGATCACGGCGGAATATTACAATGAGCAGCAGCGGTAAATGATTGGTTCTCTGCCAACATCGATGACGACCGCGTGCACACGACACAGTTCGCCTGTCCTCTCTCTGGTTCGAATTCGACGAAGGGGTTGGGGCCCATTGGCGCACGGTACATTATGCACGCGCACGACGCCGCGTCACCGTGCCCTGCGGTCTCAAGTCTGGCGACGACGTTGGCGGGATGATGGTGGTTGGCTGGCTGCACGCGTCCTGGACGGGGATTGTGGACGTGGAAGCGCGCACGCTCGCGCCAGGCGCCACGCCGCCCCCACCGCGGCGACACCACCGCGCGCTGCAAGGGATTGAGCGACGAGAGGGGCGAAAGCGAAATGAAGCGACCCACAGGCCGACCGATGGCCGCGAAAGCAAAATTTGGACGACGTTGCTTGTTGCGCGATTGGTCTGGGTCCGTGCGCGATCATGAGGTCAGGGTGAGGCCCCAGAGCGCCGCATGGCGTGGCATGAACCAGGCGCAAACGTGCATCTGCAAACCATCTCAAAAATGCAAAAAGACAACATGCACGCGTCCATGTCTGACCGTGTTCAGCAAAAAAGCCAACGCCGCGTAACGTGCGTCGGTGACGACAAGGGTGTGGGGGACAGCGGTGAGCGGCCGCGCGCGCATGCGCACATCCTGCACGGAACGCGACGTGCTGTCGCCACCGTGCACCCAGCCAGAGCGGCCGCTTGTGGCGCGAATTGGGACTGTGATGAGTGCAGCGCGTCCGCTTCATCCGCCGTGCCGGATCACCTCAACGGCCCCCATCGCGCATGTTCCCGTCATGGATCTGGTCGCCACGGCCTCTGCTGGCGCGAGGATGGACGAGCAAGATGTGCACGTTTTGCGGCTGCCCCCGCTTGCGGACGCGGCAGCAGAGGCTCGGAGCCAGTTGCGGGCAGCGAGTGCAGCAAGTCGCTGTGCGGGGCGGGCGCCGTGCCGGCGCACGGCACGCGTCGCGACGGCGTCGATGGTGGCGGCGGTTGGCCACATGCGGTGGCGCGACCGTTGACGACCCGGTCACGTGTCGCAGCAGCTCGCTGACACATTAATATTGCTCTCCACCATTGAGCATCATTTCCAGATTGCAAATAGCGACGAATGGGATTGATCATGTCAACCGCGCCGGCTCGGCAGTTTGCTTCACAAAATGAGCCGGCCACTACAACAACCACCTCGACGGCGACCACCGTCAGCACCACCGTCAGCACCACCGTCGCCACCACCGTCGCCACCACCGCGATATTCGCCGACGACTGCTTCGCCGACGCGTGACGCGGCTGCCCTGGACCTGCACCACCACCTGGTCGTGTTGCCACGTCGACTGCTCGCCATTCTTGTTCTGGTCTTGGCCGTACTCTTGATGCGGCCGTCCTTCCTCCCCAACTTCCTGGGTCAAGCAACCACCATGACCACCCCCGCCGAGCACGCGCAGTTTGACCTCGTGCAGCACGTTGTCACGTCCTACGACGTGCCCGTCACCAAGTTCCGCAGCCCGCGCACCGGGCTCGAGGTCGTCTTTGTGCACGTCGACACGCCGCTCGTCAATGGCTTCTTTGCGCTGCCCACCGAGGAGGCTGACGACCTAATCGATAAGGGTCTGCCGCACACGCTTGAGCACTTGATCTTCCTCGGGTCCGTACGAGCAGTGGTTGATTCGACAAGTCTTGGTCGCGTCCACCTCGCATATTCGGTGGCTGACCAAAGTACGCCCATCTACACAGGTCTGAAGAGTACCCCTACAAGGGCGTGCTCGACACGCTCGCCAACCGCGCGCGTGCACGCGGCACCAACGCGTGGACCGCGACCGACCACACGGCCTACACGGTGACGACCGCCGGGTCGGCCGGGTTCCGGCAAATCCTGCCAATTTTCCTCGACCATGTCCTCTACCCGACGCTTACCGAGTTCGGCTACACGACCGAAGTCTACCACGTGAACGGCAAGGGCGAGGACGGCGGTGTGGTCTACTCGGAGATGCAGGGCCGCGAAAACACGCCCGAGGACTTGGCCTCGCACCGGCTACTGCAGCTGCTCTACCCGCCGCCGTCGGGTTACTGTTCCGAGACGGGTGGACTCATGCGCAAGTTGCGCGAGCTCGATATTGATCAGATTCGCAAGTACCACGCGCGGTTCTACCGCCCGGATACGCTGTGTCTCGTGATTACCGGTGCGGTCGACCAGGCGGCCGTGCTCGACGCGCTCGTGCCATTCGAGGACAAGATCGCCGCAAAGGGCCCGCTGCCGGAGATCCCGCGTCCGTGGGTCGGCAAGCCGATTGCGCCGCTCGAGGATTCGGTGACGGAAACGCTCTTGTTCCCAGACGAGGACGAGTCGATGGGCTCCGTCTACATTGCGTGGCGCGGTCCGGCAATCGGCGACGCGCTGGCGCTCGCCAAGCTCGACGCGCTGCTCATGTACCTGACCGACTCGTCGGTGGCCGTCCTGCAACAGGCGTTTGTCGAGTGCGATGACGCCGTTGCGACCGACGTGGCCTACTACCAAAACTCGTTTGCCGAAACGTCCATGACCCTGATCCTGTCGTCAGTCGCGACCGAGAAGCTCGCTTCCGTACCGGACCAAGTCCTTGCTGTGTTGCGCGACCACGAGATTGATCCCACGCGCATGCGGTCGGTGCTTGACCTGCGCCGGCTGCGCACGCTCAACCAGGCCGAGTCCGACCCGAGCTACATGTTTGCGGCCGGCGTGATCGCGCACCACCTCTACGGCGACCGCGAGACCGCGGCCGACTTGCTCGACTTTGTCGATGAGAACCGGCTCCACGACGCGCTCCTCGCCGTGGAACCCGCCGAGTGGGCCGACCTGCTCAAGACCCACTTGGTGGATGCCCCGCGCGTCACGCTCCTGGCAACCCCGTCGGCGACTCGCGCCGACGAAATCGCTGCGGCCGACGCCGAGCGCGTTGCCAAGCGGCTCGAGGACCCCGAGGACCTCGCCAAGCGGCAGGCCGAAGTGGACGCGGCAATCGAGGCAAACGACGCGCCCGTCCCCGCGGAAATCATTGAAGGGTTCCCGATCGCTGCGCTCGACGCTGAGTTGCCGCACGTCGAGTCGGCGCAACTGCCGCCCGCCGCGCGTTTCGCTGACTCGCCCTTGCAGGCCGATGTCGCGGCGTACGTGGCCGACCATGGCGACTTCCCCGTGTTCGTGCAGCTGGACGCGGCGCACTCGCAGTTTGTCGGGCTTGCGCTCGTCCTCGACAGTTCGGCGATCCCGAAACCGCTGCGCATGTACCTCGCGCTCTACCTCGAGGCGCTGTTCGCGCTCCCGCTGCAGAAACCCGACGGGACCGTGGTCCCGTACGAGGCCGTCGTTGCTGGCCTCAACGCCGACACGGTCAGTTTCGGCGCCGGCGCCGGGTCCGGCGCGCAGGGCGGAGCGAGTTTCGCCGCGGGCGCGTACGAGTCGCAAATCACCGTGTCGCTGCGCGTCACGCCCGACAAGTACGCGACGGGCGTGGACTGGATTCGCGCACTCGTGCGCGACGCCGTGTTCGACCTGGCGCGGCTCACGACGATCGCCAAAAACATGTTGGCCGATGTGCCGCAGCTCAAGCGCGACGCGATGAAAATGGCCACCTGGACGATCAAGTCGCTGCTGTACTCGGACGAGTCGAGCCAGAAATTGTTGGCGCTGCCGCAGCAGGTCGCGTTCCTGCAGGCGCTCGTGCCGCGGCTCGAGGCGAAAGATGAGACCGTCGCCGCGGATTTGGCCGCGCTGCGCGACGCGCTGCTCGCGACGAACAAGGTGCGCGTGCACGTCACAGGCGCCCTGCGGCGTGTCGGCGTCCCGGCCATCCTCGACCCGTGGCGCGCGCTCGTCACGGGCCCCGCCAGCCCGGCGACCGGCCGCGTCCCGCCGACCGCCGCGTTCCGGTCGCCCCTGGGCCGCGCGCCCAAGTCGACCGACGGTCACGGCAAACTCGTGCGTGTTCCCGCGACTGAGTCGGGGTACTTGCTCGCGAGCGCGCTCGGCGTCGAGGGCGCGACGCACGCCGACCTGGCCGCGGTGCAGGTCGCGTTCGAGATTTTCTCGACGATGGAAGGCTTCTTCTGGAAACAGATCCGCGGCCCCCGGGCTCGCGTACGGCGCGTACCTCGCGGCCGACCCGAACGCGGCGACCGTCGGGCTCGGGATCTACCGCGCGAACAACGTCGTCCAGGCGTACTCTCGCGCGCGCGCGATCGTGGCTGACGTCTTGTCGGGTACCGGCGAGCTGGCAATTGACCAGACGATGCTGGATTCGGCCAAGGCGGCCGTCGCGTACGGGATTGTCGCGCGCGAGGATTCGCCGCGCGCGGCCGCGGCCGCGTCGTTCACGGCAGCGGTTCTGCATGGAGTGCCGGCGGAAGTCGGGCATTACCACCGGTGGCTGCTGAACGAGATTGAGAAGGTGGATATGGACACGGTGCTCCGCGCGTGCCGCGAGTACCTGCCGCGGCTGTTTGACCCGGAAACGTCGTTGGTCGTGGTGGCCACGGGGCCGGCCAAGGTGGATGAGGTCCAGCGCGGGTTTGCGGAGTTGGGGATTGAGTTGGCGGTGGTTGCGGGCGACCAGGAGTAAAGTCGAGATCGCAGAGTTGGGTTTGCTTTGATAAAAAGCCATCGATTCGCGACTTGGTTCTTGTCCCGTTGGCGGCACCGCGCAGACGCCGACTGATGCACATGTATTCCGATGGTAAGCATAACTTTTTGTCGCGCACGAGCGAACAGGTAGCAAACGTGGCCAAAGAAGAAGGGGAGAAGGCTGCAAATCACATTCCAATCAAAAAACGACAAACGCGGACACGCGCGCGAGCTCGGCATACCGTCTCCACCGGCGCGCGCGCGCATTCCGGCCCGCAATAAAGGGGCAAGCCGGATCAGAAGTGGGAGGGCGACAAAAACGGTTGGCTTGGGGTAGAGGGGAAGGGAGGGGGGTCACCAAGGCGTCGTTACGGATCCACTTGTGACCAGACCTCGAGCAACTTGGCGAGCCGCTCGTAGGTGAAGAGCGTGATGGCCGAGTTGGGCAAGGTGCGGAACAAGTTGGTCCCGAGGCCGCGATAGAACGCGCGCGGGCCCTCCTCGTGCAGCACGACACCCACGCAGTGTCGGATCGAGTGGTACCGGATCGGGTGCGTCTGGACCTGGAGCCTGGTGCGAATGACCTACGGCGACGGGAAGAAGAACGGTCAGATGACCGTCGGGTAGAGAACCGGCGAGTTCCGCAGCGCGTGACGGTCAGCACCTCGTGCGGGTACGTGATCATGCTCGCGACCATCTTGGACAGGACACTGGCCGCGAGAATATGGTGTGTTGCCACTTTTTCGCGGTGGTGCACGTTCTCGTGGTACTGCGCCAGGGACTTGAAGTGCAGAATGTACTTGATGCGCTCGTAGAGTGGGAACTGCACGGCCGCGTGCGAGACGCCGAGCAACGACGTGCCGAGCCCCTTGTAGAAGCCGCGCACGCCCTCGTGCGTGTAGATCTGGTAGAAGGCGTGCCAAATAGATCGGTAATTGTAGGTCGTGTGCTCCGACTGTGTCTATCGATGGGGTCGAGGGTTAGTCCAGCACGGATTCGGTGCGAAGCGATCGAGGCATGAGAATCGGTACCATGAACCGCGACTTGACGACCCACAGCGGATTCGTCGCGGTGGTCGAGATGACGCCCGCTGCCATTGCGCTCAGCACATTGACGGTGCCTGGGGACAAACTTCCCTGCGAGGGAGGCGCGTCGTCGGCCCTCGTCGCGGGAGCAGCCCCCACCGCCATCGCCAGTGCCGGCGCATTCCCGTGGCTCCACCCGTCGTGGTGTCCGTCAATATCCTCCGGGTACCCGTCGGAGAATGCGTAGAGCAACCTCTTGGTCTCCTCGTAGACCGTAAAGTAAATCGCCCAGCTCGGCAAGTACCCGAGCATGGTCGCGTTGAGTCCGCGGTACCAGCCGCGGTACCCCTCCTCGGTCCAGATTGTGCGCAGGCCGTGCAACGTGCCCGCGTATTTAGGCGAGTGCTGCAGCCGCGTCTTGACGACGTCGAGCGGACACGTGAGAAACGAGGCCCCGGCGCCGGCGGCACCGCCCGCGAGCGAGTTGCGCAGCCGCTCGTGTCTCCTAGCGCGACGCGAGCGATCGGAATCAGGGACCGGAAGCGGCGGCGGCGCGAGGATTGGGGTCGTGGCGGGCGTAGGTACCAGAGAAAGGCTCGCACGGCATGGACGGGGCCCACGGCACCGAGCGCGGGGATGGACCTCGAGTGCGGTAATACCGGCGCGGCCGGGTGCGGGTGCGTGGCGGTTGGTGGGGACATGGTGGTGGTGGTAGCGGTGGTGTTGGTCCAAGTCGGGCAGGGTGTGGTCGGAGTGTGCCAAGCCAGCAGGGATCACTGGTGCGTTGAGCGGTGTGGGGGCGCTGCCGGCAGGTCCAGCAGAGTGGCGACGGACTTGGGCGCGGATCCGGCAGCGGCGGCGACAAGCGCACGGCAGTGGAAACGGCACGGACGTGCGTCGTCGTCGTCGTGGTGCGGAAGCGCCAACGGTGGTGGCGCCAAGGTGGTGATCGCAGCGCACTGGTGGGTGGGCGAGCGGCGCCGACGACGAGACAGATCGGTGGGCGCAAGGGCGCGCTGCGCGTGCGTGCAAGTGCGGTCGCTGCTGCTGGTGGCCGTCGTGCGCGCGGCGTCGTCGCTGAGATGGTGGTGGTGCCGGCGTCGTGGTGGCGGTCCGTGGTTGCACTGCTGTGCACACGGCCTTGTCTGCCGGTCGGCAGGGCTTTGCGCAGGCCGCGAAACGAAACGGGCCGGCTCGGCGGCGCTGGCGGCGCTGACTCACCGCCCAACGTCCGCGTGTGCAACGTGAGGGAGCCGTGGCATGCGCGCGTCTCGCGCACGGTGCCTCGCGCCTCCACCGTTCCGCTCCCGCCCATCCTGCCTTAGACGACATTGACGATGACGCCGAATCACACATATCGCACCGCTGCGCGAAACGGCCTCGCGATCCTGATCGCAGCCGCGTTCCCTCGCGTCTCCCACACGGCGCCCACCCTCTCTCAGGCTTTTGGCAAACCATCTTTGTTAACCCCTCAAAACGAGCAGAGCTGGTCCAGAGCGTCAATTTGATGACATGTCCTCGCGGGCGAGTCTCTTGCACGCTTTAAACCGATGGACGGATCTGTGCCTGATCCTGCATGGGTGCCATCAAACGCTGCGGCAGGGGGGACTGTAGGCGGTCGCCGAAGAAGTGCAAGGTGCACTGGATCCGCTGTTGGTTTTTGCTGCTGCTGTTCTTGCCAACCACGACCGCGAAGATGCCGACCTGGCGCGCAGGTGTGCCAAGCTGACCAAGTCGTAGCGCGCCGACACGGAAGGGACAAAATGAATGCGATCTCAAATTCCAGTCTCCGCCCAGTTCACGCAAAGAATCATGTCTCCTCTTCGTGCTCATCTCGGCATTCACGGCGCTGCGGTCGCGAGAAACGCGCGCAGTTCCCGCGCCACGTGCTTGGCCGAGGCCGCATCACCCGCACGCTCAAACTTGTGCAAAACGGCCTCTCGTTCGTCCTTGGTCGGCTTTAAAAAAAACAACAGCGCATGATGTCAGTTGCCGTTGAAGGTTGGCGCAGCCGATCAACAAACACGGGCACTCGGACGTACGTTCGTCCCGACGTGCGCGAGTTCTAACAGATCCCGCGCCCAGTCGTCCTCCGTGGTGCCCTTGAGCGCCGTCGCGCGCATGTGCGCCATGGCCGCGCGGAACCGGTCGTAGAAGACGGCCAGGAATTGCGGCAGGTGCAAATAGCTAGAACCACGATCCGCTCACGTAAGTCCACCAGTGCCATTGTCGCAGATCGGCAGAACCACGCGTACTCGAACAAATCGTCGACTAACCCATCATCAAACCGGTCTGCAAGTCTGCCCAGGTACCGCTCATTCACACCATACACTGCGGTCGCCCGGTCCACGCTCAGAACCCGATCACCGACGTATGTCATTTCCACGATCCGACCGCGCGCATCGACTCGCATATCGACGTGCGAAAGGGACGCGGCGTCGCGGCGCGTCGAGAGCGTGCGCCATTCGCCGACGCCGATAGATCCACGGAACGGGACCGGTGGGGTCATGGAGAGGTAGTGCAGCGAGCCGGCGACGGTTGCGGTCTCAACGATCGCGGCGCTGTAGGCGTGGAGCGGGGGAGCGGGAGAGTCGTACTCGGGCTCTCCACGGAGAACGTGGGCGACCTAGCGTGGGGTTGAATGAAGCGAGTGAAATCACGGTCGGCTGTCGCGAAAACAGGACAATGTACCCGCTGCCCAACCTCGCGGCTGTTCACGTCCGCGAGCGTCCACGCGATCCCTTCCTTGCGCGAGAACCGTGTCGCTGTACCCGCTGCCAAACTAATCGCACATTACAGCCGTTACTCAACCCACTCTTCTCCACCCAGCCCCCAAACCCGGTCGTACGTACATGGCCGGATCACACGTCCCAAACCCGCCGCCAATCACGATCCCATTGTCAAACACGAGCGACGCGTCGTGAACCATGCGGAAATTCATGGTTGTCACCTTCTTCTCGTGCGCGAGGACCAGCAAGTCGCATGCGATTTCAGCGCCAGCAACTCGCACGCCTGTGACGCGGTCGAGCGCCGTCTTGACCGCAGTCGCGTCGAGAGATTCGACGAGCCGCACACCGGCCGACGCGTACCGCGCACGGATCAGGTCGGCGCGTGCGGCGAGCGGCGCGGGCCATGCGGAGGGAGCGCCGGCGAGGTGAATGAGGTTGGCTGCGGGGTACCCGGCACCGAGCAGGACTATGATCGCGCATCCATAAGCTTGTTAGCTCCGTTCGGTGTGGCCAAACGACGAGGATCGGTTAGCACCAGAAACACAATGAAATGCCGTGGCGCTCGCTCCATGCACGACAACCCCGCGCGGAGCGCGTTCTTTCACGGCCAGTACCGTGCCGAGATGCGCCGCATCGAACGGGACCATATTCGGCACGTGCGCGACGGACGCGTCCATGTCGCCCGACGAAGGTGCCGTGAACGCGCGGCCTGGCGCAAGGACCAGCTGGTCGTACGTAATGGACCCGCCGTAGCGCAGCCGCACGCGGTTGTCGCCGCGCACGATCACCTGGACGGTGTTGCGGATGATGTTGGTGTGAAGTGGGAATCCGACGCAGTGAGGCCTGGGAAGATGGAGCGTGAGTAGTGCAGGGAAGGAAGCCTCGAAGTGGATAAGGACATTACCGGACTAGCGCGCGCGACGGCTCCAGATCGGGTCGGATCGAGAAGCCCTCGGTCGAGATGAGCGTCAGGTTGGTGTAGCATGTTTGGTCGTCCTAATCCAAACGATACCTGTCAGTCAACCGTCAATGACAGCCCATGTGCGACGTCACGTACCAAAATGAGCTCTTCAATGCAGCTCAAGTTGCAGTCCGACGCGCCGACAAACACGTAACGCGCATTGTTGGTGGCGCGCGGGTCGTAGACGATACTGTTGCACATCAAGAGCAGCGGGTGCGTGTACTTAGGGTCCAGGACGCGCCGCGGGCGCACGGGCACCATTTCAGCACGCAAAATCTTGAGCGACATGAAGTCCATGGGCGGGATGCACGGGTAGACGAGCACCGACGTCTCGGCGAGGTTCATAATGTCCTGCAGGACCCACCGCGCGTGGCACTCGAACAACGGGTTCATGACGAACAGCTCGCACTGGTTCAGCTTGAGCGCCAAGTCGTGCAGTCGGGGCTCGACCCAACGCTCCACGTCGAATTCGCGCACGTACTGGTCGATTGGCGCGTGCTTGAGCAGGGCGACCCCGACGAGCTGCTGGTAGGCCTCGACGACAAAGAACGAGCCTGGAATCGGGCTTGTGATCAGCAACTTGCGCCAAAGCCAGCAACGAGTTCAGGCTCAAATGAATTCAAACGTACGTCCTTCCGCGCGACACGGTTCAAACTCGGCGTCGCACGTGCGCAACTTCCCTTCCCACGCGTTCGACTGCAGCAAGTTCAAGACATCCGGCACGTCTTTGGCCGTCCCACGGCGCACCGTGACCTTGTCCTGGTGCCCGAACCGGTGCGCCATGTAAAGAACGTGCGCAGGCTGCTTGGTTGGGACACTCGGCACGCGAGTGAAGCGACCACCGCCACCGCTCGCCACGAGGAGCGGGATCTCGGCGCAGGTCGACGGCTGTGTAAGAAGACAGTAGTCGCGCGCAGGCATGGCGTCGAACAGCGGCTAGTGAAGTGGATAAGAGTCAGCGTTGATTCTTTTCGGTGTGGATGTGAGCGGAGATGTGCACCTTGATCAGCTCCGTGCTCTGGTGCATGTACCGATCGTCAATGCAGAACAGGTGGATCGCAAACGCGTTGTGCTCATCGTTGACAGTCGGGCGTGTTGCTGCCTTGACTCGTTGTGCGTAGTCGGGCACCGTGCTCGCCTGCGCCGTCTGCGATGTGCCCGTCGTGGGCACGTCGGAGGCGCCCGTGGCCGTCGCATCTTCAGCCGCGTCTCCGGCGCGCTCGCTGGCCAGGTGCTGCGCAGATGCGTGGACGGAAGCGACGCGTGCGAGCGGGGTGGTCCCAATGTCGGTAACAGACGCTAGTTGATCTGAACTTGAGTTCCGGTGCGGGTGGAGAGAGTATGTGCGGTCGAGGGCATACCGTTCAACAGGTCCGTGTAGAGGTCGAGCGCAAAGTACTTGCCGAGCACGGCCACATCCACCTCGGTCGAAGCGCTCACAAACCCGATGGCGGTACCCTCGTGTTCGGCGACAAGCGAGACGACGGCCGGGTTCCGGCTTTCGAGAATCTCGGCGACGTGGTAGTCGCCTGCGTCAGGTGGGAGCATCTGTTACAGAGGGAACAAAGATGATTAGTTTTTCCCTTGTCCTCGCTCATCTGCCGGTCCACCCAGACAGTACGTTCTGCGTCTTGAAGAGCGGAACCAAGTCGTCGCAGTCCTCGACGCGTGCGCGGCGCACGGTCAGCGGCGGCAGGACCGTTGCACGTCGACACATGTAGAGCGCAAACGGGACAGCCGAACCTGACGACGGCACTTGTTCAAAGAGCTCAATACCTTCGGCCGGGCCATCGGCAGCATGACGCGTGCCAAAGTGCTGGAGCCGCGGGTCCTGTTTCTTGGCCGGGCGCGGGATCTTGGCTTGGAAGCAGTCGAGCAACGGGGTCGCGATGGGCAGGATCAGCGCAACGTGCGCGAGCCACGGCGACAGCGAGAAGACGGTGCGCAGGAAGTTTGGGAGCAGCGTGGCCACATCGGCGCGGGTCGCGGTGAAACGCGACAGGAAGAGCGTGTTGATCCGCTACAACGCAAGAATCGCGTCAGGGTTGGTGTGCCAAAAAGAGGAGCACGTATGGATGGCACAGTGTCGTATGCACCTCAAGCTTCGCGGCCTGGAAGTGCTGCTTGACCCACGCGTCCCAGCCGGCCTTGCGCATGTCGCGCAGGACGTTGGCGTCGAGCAGGTGCGCGGGCGGGCGCGCGGTCAGCGCGAGATACCCACCAACTTGCGGTTGATCTGCCAGGGCCGGCTCGGCTTGTTCCGCGACCAGGGCAATGACCGACGTGTCGCTATGCGCAACGAGTCCATTGATGAGGCATTTCGTTGTAAGCTTGACAGCAGTTGGAATGGTGAGTACATTTCTTGAGCGGCCGTGTTGGGCCCCCAGCCAAAGTAGTCAGCAGGGACATGGTTGGCGGCGGGCCCTTGTAGAAGCGCGTCGATGGCGGGCGCATGCGCGAGCGTAGCCCTGCGAATAGTTGCTCTCGCCATGGTCGTGGTCGACAGGAGGTTCTCGCTGGTGATCATCGACGCGGAAGAGTCGCCTTGAGCGACCAGATCTGAAGCAACGAGTTGTGAACCGCAACCCACCGCATTCCAACGTGACCGCGTTGGATGAAGTGGAGCGCCTTCTTTCCCGTCCGTCGCCATGGATTTGGGCGCGACATCACCACGGCCACCTTACGCCCCCGATGCCGTCGCAACTACCCGCATTCGGATCGCCGCCGCCACCATGACCAGCGCCGCCGAGCCCGCGTCCGTCGTCGGTGGTGCCGACCCGCGAGCTGCTACCGCCGAGCCACTGCATGCCTTCCACCCGCAATTTTTCCGTGCCGCCGGCACCGAATTCTGCGAGCGCAGTATCCAACAGTTGGCTGCCAGCGCAAGCTCGAGCACAGTGACAGCTCGCGGCCCGCAACACTACTCGTCACGCGCTGCCGCCGCTGCCGCATTTGCTCCTTCGCGCGAGCGCTCCCTGACCCCGTCGGCGTCGCCGACGCGGGCGAGTAGTGGAAGGCCGAGGCCACCGTCATGTGCTCCATGTGCGGCATCTCTACGTGCTCAACCGCATGCGGAGCTGCACCCGTCGGTCGTCGACGAAATGACGAGGGACGTGTTGCTGCAGAGAGCGCGGGTCGCGGCAAAGTCCTCGTCCGCGACCCCACTCGCGTCTCCCGCGCCGTCTCCGACCCGGCAGCGGACGACGGCATTTGCATCGCCGTCCTCGACGCGCGCTGCATTCCGCCCGCTCGACTTGCCGACTGCCCACGCATCGACCGCCATCGCACCACCTCCCGCACCGCCGACGGCCGTGAACGTGGGCAAGCTCGTTGCGCTCGCGACATCCACGTGGCCCGCGACCCCTGCACCCAACCAACTTCCTGCTGCCCTCCCTGCACGGCCTACGACCGCCGACGGGCGCCGCGCACTTCTTGCCTCCGCGAAACCGCGTGCACCGCCACCACCCGGCGACACGCACCGCGCGTTTCTCTCGGCTGTGACCACATGCATTACACCGGCCATACCCGTCTCGCCACCCGCAATCGAAGCCGCCGGAATCCCACGCGACCGCGGCGACCGCGTGCGCAAGGCTGCCCAGGCCGCAGCGAAGCGCGCAGCCAGAGATCGAGCGCGGAAGGGGGAAAGTAAAGCTCCTGAGGCCGACGATGCATCGACGGGACCGCCCGTCGACGTGCCGGCGCTCGACGACGTGGTGATTTCGATCCCGACGCCCGCGGCAGTGACGTCGAGAGGTGGAGGTGGACGGCGCGACTCGACCCCGGCATCACCGCAGTCGCCGACGTCGCCGCGGTTCCCGTCTGCCGCGGCGCGCGTTAGAGAGACCGCACCAGCTGCCCGACCCGCACCTTCGCCACCACGTCTTGCGACTGCTTCCAAAGAACCGCGCGCGATTGCGTGGCGGGCCTGTCCCGCTACTCCGTCTTCCGCGGCATGGGTCGGTCGGACCGCGCTCTCCCGGCGGTGGCGGCGGCAGTACCGCGTTCGAGTCCATGGCGTCGGCCAACAACAGCAACTACAGTCTCGAGAGCCTGTCGTCGGTCTCGTCTGCTTCGGCACCGATGCGCGGGACCGCTGCAACCGCAGCGCTCGGGCTGATCAGCCCCGGTGAATTGACGCTGTCCGAGTCGGACCGCACGAAGCTGGTCGAGTTTTACCGGCAAAACCGGCCGGACGTGGCCGGGTTCTCGACCTACGACCACACCAAGGTCGTGCGCGTCCTGCACAAGCGGCCGCACCAGCGGACCAAGCGTGAGGTGAAAGTGGCCTACAAGTACCTGCACCGGCTCAAGGCGTTTGAGCGCATCTCGATGTTTGTCATGATGGACCTGATTTCGTGCATGCACGTGGACGAGTTTGACGAGGGCATGTTTGTTTTCAAGCAAGGTACACTCGAGAACGTGATTCGCGTCGGCGTGGAACTGGGTGAATAGGCTCACCTTCCTCGCTATTTCATTTGTAGGCGACGTCGGGACGTGCTGGTACGTGATTCTGAGCGGCGGGTGCCAGATTTGCGTGTCGCCAACGGGCAATGTGTCCGATATGGTGCGTACGGCCAGGTTGTCCTGTCGGTTCGACACCTGCCGACTCACTGCTGATCAGGGCTCGCGGTGGTGTCATTAGCGACCCGTGCGCGTCATCAGCGCCGGGTGCGGGTTCGGCGAGCTCGCGCTCATGTCCGACAAATCAAGGGGAGCGACCATCAAGACGATAACGACAACTGTGCGCTCGCAGTCCCACGTTCTCTTCCTTCTCTCATTCCAGAGCCTCCAACTCATCCTCCCCACCCCATAGATCCTCGCGCGCGTCGAAAAGGACACTTACGCGCGCATCATGCGGCTGCAACACACGCAGGACCTCACGCTCAAGACCAAGTTCCTGCAAAAGATCGTGCCGTTTGATACGTGGCCGGAGCCTTCGGCGCGCGCCGTCGCCGAAGTCATCGAGTGGACCAACTACCGATCCGGCGAGGTCATCGTACGCGAAGGTCACCCAACGACGTGCATCCACTTCGTCTCGCAGGGCGCCGTCGACTGCTACCGCACGTGCGCGCTGGCTGACGGAACGTCGACGCAGGTCAAGGTCGCGACGCTCGGGCCCACCGAGTACTTCAACGAGACTCTCGTTCAGACCGGGCGCGCGATCGGATCGGCGGCAGGGTCGCGCGTGGTGGTGGGGGAGCCGGCCGAGACGGTGTGGGCGTCACCCGTGACGGCGATTGCGAGGGGGGCCGTGACGCTCGGAAATGTCGCGGTGCTGGATGCGCGCGCAAAGCTGGCCGTCGCGTTGGTTGTGAAACCGATGTACGGCCAGTCGCCCGCGGAGCTCGCGCGGATGGCGGCGGCGCAAACCGAGAAGGCGCGGTGGGGGAAAGTGCGGAGGCGGAATCTCGATGCGCTCGCGAAAGAGGTATTGCATGATCCCGCGGCGTCGTGGCGGGCGCTCGTTGCGCGTCGCGCGAGGGGTGCGGAGGGGGCGTTGGATAGAGTCGGAGCGAAGGGAGGGAGAGGGGTAGCGGCTGCGCATGCGCGGGCGGCAGGAACTTTATCGATGGACTTGGACTCGTCAACTTGCATGAGGAGAAGATGAAGTCGATGATATATTGAGTATAGAGGTGCAGATCATGTCGCGCTCCCATGGTTCAAATACTCTTCGAGTAATGATGCTTCGTGTGTGTCTGTACACGGACGCGCCAGTTGATCCATGATCTGCGGCGATTCCCATAGCGGCGCGGCATTCCGGCGTATTCTTCACCGTGTTATTGGGCCAGCGGACCAGTGTTTGTGACTCAAAAAATCGCTGACGGGCACCTGGGCGATTTCCACCTGTTCGCTTCCGCGGCCTGACGCGGGCGACAACCGTGTAGCCACGATCCTCAAAACGAGCAACAGACAATGTTGCTCATTGTTGCGTACGCCAGCTGCCAGGTTGTCTTCCGACCGACCTGGACGTGGCCAAAGTGCTGTCAGTACGAACACGCCACAGCGCGACAGGGGGTGTCGCGAGGGATTCTCTAGAATCTATGATGTCGCTCCATTCGTTCGCGCCGCTGGTGTTGGCGTCATGCGGTCTTTGGTATAAGAATTCTCGTCTATGTTCTCTCCGCCTCTCATGAACGCCGGCTCGGCTCCCTCCGTTGTGGATCCTAAGATCATACTTGATTGCCGTGATCTTCTCCACCCATCATTCCGTCCCCACTTAACCGCTCAAGCAACGCGTAAGTCCCCTGCGACAGAAGAATTGCACCGGGGCTTTTTGGATGTGCACTGACGAAGCTTCAAGTCGCGTCCGAGAAAGGCAAAGGAAATTTCCCAACATCATTCAAGGTCAAGGTGCGCAAGACACGTGATCGTGTAAGAGTGATCAGCGCAACATAGAACCGAGTTCAACAACTGATCTTCTGCAAGCCATCGACGAACTACAAATGACTTGCCTTGCTGACCACTATTGTGGGCGCCGACAAGGTAATCAATGCGCTTCCTTGTCCACCCCGTCATGAATGACAGGGGAGCTGTGCACGACGAGGATGCCGGCGTTTTGCTAGCGTGGGATCCTGCACCATGGCGACTTGACTTGCGCGAGGGCACCTGAAAAAGCACAAACGCTCCAACAACATTGCGCCAGGTATCCCGATCTTGATCTACCTGCTGCGAGTCTTAGTGTCCAACCATAGACACGCTGCCTTCTTTCCTCCCTTCGACCCGACCAAAGACAGGGTGAAACTGCTGTGTCGATGCGACGGGTCCAGTCCCGGGTGCAGCCGCGTCGACGTGCTGCGTCCACACGACGCGGTCTTGCGCGATCGCGCACTGCGGGGGTGGAGGGGTGGGTTCAGAATCCGGGTCGGCGACGCGCGCCGTGCAGGAAACGGGGGACTTGCGCGTGGGGCGGGAGGAGACTTGACTGCGGGCGGTGGAGACGGAGAGGAAGGTGTAGACGGTCCGCGGTCACGAGGAGCGCAATTTTCGCGCGGCCCATGTCGCGTGGCGGGGGCTCGATCTCGGCGCTGGTGCTCGGATTGCCGATGCTGAGACGTCGACTTCTAGAACCCTGGAAGAACCCTGGACATTCAAAAACAACCGAATTCGAGGGATTAGTGCCACGCCAATCGACGAGGCGAAACCGGGCAGATACCCCCCCTCCCCCGTGCGCTTTGCGCTGCAGTAAGCGAGACTTTCGTGGTCGGGGAAGGCGTGAAGTGGGGCGCGGTGGCGAGAGGGTCGAGAACGGGACAAATCAATATCGTCCTGTTGTGCCGTCGTCAGGTGGCCACGCCATGGACCAAATCGAGCAAAGTGGCACGCACCCAACCACGAGTATGGGCGCGGGGCGGACCCGTATGCGGATGTAAAGAGCGTTCTCGTGTTGGCGGTGCACATGCTGGCCGTTTCCCGCGAGGTGCCGCTGATGCTGTGCGGCGGGTTCTAACCTAACAACGAGCACCACGCCAAAAACCGGCCCAGCATGGTGAAGGCGATGGTAAGTGCCGTCAACCGAGTCGCATCGCGCTGATGATATGCGTGGTGGCGATTCCTTGAACGGCGCGCCTGCTCCTTGCGGGGCCCGCGGCAACGCGCGCCACCGCCTGCTTGGTCGGATGGGTGGCTGGACTGATCTGTGCCTGATCCTGCGTGGGTGCCATCAAACGCTGCGGCAGGGGCGACTGTAGACGGTCGCCGAAGAAGTGCAAGGTGCACTGGATCCGTTGTTGGCTCTTTTTGCTGGTGCGGTTCATGGCCAAACGCATGATTCTGGTCGGCTAACGTCCTTCTCTGGTGCGCCAGGTGCGCGTTCGGCAGAAATCGTGAAATCAAGACATGTCCATGTTATCCTCACCCTTCTTTGTCCACGCGCTGCCGTTTTGCACACTCGCGCGCCTGATCGGCGTCGTCGCGCATGCGTTTGGTGAGCGGCGCGCTCGTGCGCGCGATCAGGGTGCGCACCTTGTGCATGGTCGTGCGCGCCGACGACCGCGCCGCGAGCTGGATCACCGGGTCATCGGCGTCCACGGCCGCGTCGGGTGCGGGTGTAGTGGCGTTCATAGTGGGCGCGAGCAAGCGGCACATGCGCGCGAGCACCCCAGGCGCCGACCACGGGCAGTACCACTTGTGTGCGGTGCGCGGGTCGAGCGGATTTTCTGCAGGACGACAGAAAAGAGGATGAGTCGGGAATTCGGGTGGAGAAATGTGGTAGAACTCGTGCGTGCCCTTGGAGAGCTTCCAGAACCCGACGCGGCGCGAACAGAACGTGCAGGTCAAGGTGACCGCCGCAATCGTGGTCTCGGTCGTCGCGCCTGTGGAATCACTGAGCGGGACTGCACTCCAGTTGAACAGCGCGCATTGGACGGCGCTGGCGCCGTGACTCGGAAACTGGGCAAGAACCTGCACGACGGCAGTGAGCACGCTAATCACGAAATGGACCGAGACAATAAATTAAACACACCTTTTCCGGAATCGGCGGCTCCGGTTCAACCACGCCGTCGTCCGGGATCTCCGGGTACCCCACGAGCCGGGCCTGGACGGCCTGCAGGAGCTGGCCCGGTGGGAGCGCCGGCAGTTCCTGGATGCTCATCGAGCACGGCTGCCTCCTCCACGGGCAATCGGCCAGGTGCTCGGAGGAGAGCAGCGCGCGGTACTTGACGGCAATCGGCGACTCTACCGATGTCATTGGTCAAACACTCATCCTAACGGCCCGGAACCTGTCCCACGGCGCACCGGCATTAATCGACTGCTCGAGAACAGAGCCGAGCATGATCATCGAATGGCACAGCTCGCACTCGAGCGTGTTGGTCGCGGCATGGTAGCACCAGCCTTGGCTCGCGGCCGCGACCGGGTCCAGGTTGGTCGGTGAAAACGCAAAAGTGGCCGTGGCGTAGGTCTTCAGTCGCCGGGCGAGGTCGTCACGCGAAAACGGGTCGTGGATGGGCCATGGGTCGGCCGCATCGACTTGCGCGGAATCGCTCGTCGGCAAGTCGACAGAGCGGTTCCGGGTCTTACCGGGGCTTAGGATTCGTCTACTGAAGCGAAGTTCACCGGTTTCGGTTGCGGTGAGGAACCGGTCGAGCTCGGCAGTGGTCGGTTGGCCGGCAAGTTGCAGAGCGCTTGGTGTCCGGCTTGCTTGGTCGATGGGGCGCAATATTTACGTTGCATCATCTGCGGCGAGTAAGACCTTGCGGATGCGCGCCGTCGTCGCAGATTCGTGCGCCATCGTGCTGGGCGCGGTCGTTTGCGGCTGCCGCATCGTCCACATCAAGCGTGCACGTGGAAAGTGCGCTGTCGCTCGGACGTTGGCCAGCTGTTCATCGGACAGCGTCGCGCCAAGCTCCACCCAGCCGCACCCCCCACAGCTCGCGTCGCGCCGCGCCCAAGTCACGGCCATGATCGTTGCCCACGGCCTGCTGCAAATCGACGCACAATGAATGAACCGAGCAGCAGAACCCACCACTTGGTCGAGTCGCTCGGCACCACGCAGCTTTTCTCGAGGAGCACCATCCACCAAGTCGCGCCATGGCGAATGTATCGTACTGTCGGTGCTGTCGGGATGCGCCATCTCAAGGAAACCCGGTTCTTCTCCTCACTTGGCACATGATGTCCAGGAATCTGCTTCAAGCCGCGTCCGAAAACCATCCCGGCGTCGTATTTGTTGCTCGCGGCGACAAGGTCCACGGTCTGGCCGTCGATCCCGTCACGCTCTGTACCGGGGAAGCGCCCGTCGTGGTCTTGGGTCACCCCGACGGTCCAACCGATCCCAGCGCCGACCTTGCTGACGTTCGTTAACCCGTCCGCTTCCGTCAGGAAACGGATATAATATACTCACGCTCTTGGCCAAGCCCAACCAGGACGGAACCCCAACCATCAACCAGATTCGCGTCGGTCACTTTGGCGAGCACGAGGCGATCGTTGCTGTCGATGGTACGTTCGTGGCGATTTGAACGCTCGGATGCGGCCAGACTGATTACTGAAGAATGCGTCGTGCCCTAGATTTTGGGAGGTGGGATAGCCCTGCTCTTGGTACTCCCGTAAACCTCTTGCCGATTCTCACCTCTCTCAACCATAGGGTCATGGTGTGGCTGACCGAGTTCCTGCACCGCCCGCCCATCGTGCTCACGGTCGGCCAATCCGCTTGGGGTATCGCGATCCACCGCGACCGCCACCTGCTCGCCGTCTCGTGCAATTCGCACGACATTACTGTCTGGAGCTTGCGCTCGCACCTCCATTTCTCAACATTGACCGGGTCCAAGCCGCTTCTGGGTTACGAGCAATCGAATCGTGTACTCGAAGGGCACGTGCACAACGTGCCCGCGATCGCGTTCGACCCGTCGGGCCGCTTCCTCGCATCCGTGTCGATCGACCAGTCGTGCAAGCTGTGGGACCTGATCACGGGGAACGTCGTGTGGAGCAGGTCGTTTGACGAATGGTTCGTTTTCTCGCAACCCCGCCGTGCTCCAGACCTCGCGCCCGAACCGACCGACCCTATTACAGGATGTGGCAAGTCGAATTTGTCCCATTCGACGCGCTCGATATTGCTCCACCCGTCGACGACGCGCCACCACTAACCGCTCTCGACCCGTCCGGCCCCACTGGCCTCATCCTATGCACGTCCAAGGGCGGCATGTTCATCCTCGGCCCCAACGGCGCGCTGCTCGACGCGAACCCGCTCTTCTTCCCGCGCCCGCGGCCCTACTTTGCCGGGTATTGCTATCGGACGAGCATGCTCGAGCGGCTCGGCGACTCAGTCATGTACTTGGCCACGAACCAGTGGGGTGAGATGGCCCTCGTGTCAGTGCTCGCGAGCCTTGGCGGCGCGGAAGCGGCACAACCGGATCCCCCGGCCGTTGGCGAGGACCCGGTCGAGGGCGTATCTCCGGCCGAGCTGCCGGTCGCGACTGATTCTGATCCGGAAAGCGATGACGGGTGGGCATCGACCGACGACGATGATGACGAGGACGAGGACGCCGCGTCCGACCAGACGCCGCTTCTCGCGCCGCAGACGGTGGACGATGGCGACAAGGGCGGGTGGGACGCGACGCTGCAGAGGCACCATGTTGTGCGTGTCGAGACGCCGCCGTCAGGCGTGCCGGTTCTCGGCGTCGCCGTGCAACGGATCGGTCCCGCTGACGTCCTGACGGGCCGTGCGGTCATGCACCGCGTGTTTATGTGCCTGCTTACGGGTGAGTGCGCGGTCGTGGACGTGTCGTCGGTCACGGTGTGAATGTAAATGTGCGGTGATTTAGTGATTAATGTCGCGGGCGAGGAGAGCGCAGTGACGTGGCGTGCCTGGTAACGAGTTGGCGTGGAGAGGCAGCAGATCACACATTGTCACCTGATGGCGTCAACACTCTCGTTCCCTCTCTCACAAACGCTGGCTGCTACCACCATCAGGACCTTGACAAAACGTACCACTGCACGACGACTTGCAGCACAACATGACGAAACCACGCCGCCAGAAAACCCGCGACCAGTATGGACTAGTCTCCACCGGCACCGACAGTCCCATGATCAACCCACCGACTTGATCGATCAATCGAAAACTGTAGCCGCGACCAGGAACCGAGCAAGAAGCCCAGCCAAGATGTACCGCGCCAGTTCCGCACGCTGATGCAGCGCAAAGAGGCTCTCGAGAAGAGCGAGCAGACGAAGCGCGCTGAACGCGAGTCAAAGGCGGCCGACGCGTCGCAACAGCCGCCGGAGACGACCACCAAGGGCAGAGGAAAGAAGAGTACGCCTTCGCGTCATTTTGGGTGGTGTGGTTCATTGGGCGCGACGCCGCTGACCTGCGATTCGCAGATGCGCTGAGGAAGCGCGCCCCCGTACGAACGAAGACCAGCAATGCTGAGAGTTTGCCGCCGCCCAAGCCCAAGAAGGCAGGCGCTGGCGCAGTGGCCAAGACCGCTGATCCTACGCCGGCCGCGAAACCCGCGAACGCGGCCAAGTCTGCCCCTGCCTCTGCTCCGACCCCGACCGCATCCACCAAGGATGCCGACGTAGAAGTGCTCACGGCTAGTGCGAAGCGGAGGAAACGGTACGAGTTTTTGTGCGCCCTTTTCTCAACTGGATCATCGCATGCTCATCGATTCCGCGTCGATCCACAGACGATTGGAGAGCCAAGCGCCGTCGACGGCCATGGACTCGGACGACTCGGACTCGGACGCGGGCCCATCCGCGGCCAAGAAAGCGCGGCGCGTCAAGGACTTTGACGATTTGCAGGACAAGGTCAAATTTGGCGAGGTCGTCCAGGCACCGCCCACGCTGAAAGTGAGCAAGAAGATGGAGAAGCGAAAGCTCGATGCGGTTCGTTTCTTTTTCCCATCGTGCGTCCAGACCCTCTCCACCGTCTCGCTCACTCGCCGGCTCCCATCCAGACACTCAAGTCGACCGTCGCCGAGAACGCCGTGCGCAAGGGCAAGAGCGCCGCGGAGAAGCGACAAATGGAGGTGGAGCGTGAGCGCATGGTGCAGCTGTACCGCGATATGAAGGCGAAGCGTGAGTTGGACAAGGTCTTGGGCTCAAGGTAATAGTCCACCAATGCACATGTTCGACTTGGCCGATCGGCGAAAATGCAACACACAAAGGAAGAACCAAGCTCGTCCCACCTGCCCGCACTCACTTTGTGTTCCGAGCTCGCCCCCGAAAGTTGTGGAACGACCGGAGCTGGTGCGCCGGCATCTTGGCCGTCTTTCCGAGCCATGCTTGTCAAATGTCAGGCAGAAGGGAGGTGGAGAAGGCCGCCCCCACTCGGGCGAGAAGCGCTGTGGAGGCAGGCGTAGAACGGCGACCGCCAGACAGCCAAGCCTCTGAGCTCATCGAGTTGTCACTTGCCGTGACGAGGAGCGAGGCATGCAAGACGCGCAAAGCAACCGTGCAGCAGGGGAGCGAAGTCCCCTGCATGCTTATCCCTGAGTTCTGCTGTTGTGCTCACCGCCTGGAGCAAGCAAGGCCGAACCGTGCAACGCCGTCGTCTGACCTCCGCTCGCCCTCAACGCGCTTCGCGTCAGATCATCAACTCATTGGCAGCATTCTCCACGTCTCAACCTCCCCACCGCACGCAACGACCAAATCGGATCAGATCCCCCAATCTGCTGTATTTGCAAGTGGCTAGTTTTCTCGAGAAACGACAAATATACATCGCTTGCCGACCAAAAATGAAAGAGAGGAGGAGGACGCGAATCGCCATCGCCTCAACCATTTCGGGTCGCCGTAGACCCGCCACCAGTCTTCGCTCGCCATCCAGTCTCAAC
This sequence comes from Allomyces macrogynus ATCC 38327, assembly GCA_000151295.1. Lineage (NCBI taxonomy): Eukaryota > Fungi > Blastocladiomycota > Blastocladiomycetes > Blastocladiales > Blastocladiaceae > Allomyces > Allomyces macrogynus. The sequence continues at coordinate 254,896 of GG745366.1, read as the reverse complement.
TATCCCATCCGTGTCCTCAACTCACGTCGCCATCCGCACCGTCTTGCGCGGCGAGCCCGCCGCCGACGCTGCCGCCGACGCGCCGCGCGACCGACGCCCAGACGCCGTCGCCGTCGCGGCAGCACCGGGCTTACCGGCGCCATTACCCGCCTTCTTGCCCGTGAGCCAGTACGTCTGCATCGTGCGCTCGCCCTCGAGCGTGACAACATCGGCGCGGCGGTCGAGCGCGTAGTTGCTCTTGAGAAACTCGGCCATCGTCGACGACACGTGGATGCGGTTCGGCTGCGACTTCTGCTCCATGAGCGCGGCCACGCCCTGGGCCTCGCCAAACAGGGCAAACTTGGGCATGATCGAGCCAGCGACGCCGCCCACGGCCGACCCGCAGTGCAGGCCAATGCGAATCTTGACCGACGGAAGCACCTGGTCCGTCATGTCGAGCCCTTCAACCACCTTGATGAACCTCAATGCGCACTCGGCAATCTCCTGCGCGTGGTGCCGCGACGACGTCGGGTCGACGGGTTGGCCTGACGTGGCCGCCGTCAGGCCGGCGCAGATCACGTACGAGTCGCCTGGTTGCTCACGGAACGGGGAGACGCGCGTCAGGCTCGATCAACTCGGCACATGTAACGGCAAAATACCAAGATGCAGAGCAGACGTACCAACGGTCTCGAGCTTGTAGACGTCTTTGTAGTCGTCCAAGATGGCGTCGAACCCTGAGAACATGCGGTTGAGCAGCTCGACGATTTGGCGCGACGACGACATGGACGTGAGCGGTGTAAACTGCACGATATCGGTCACGAGCACGGAAATCTGGTCCAAGTCGACGGGCGGCACCTCCTTACCGAGCTTGAGCGCCTCCGAGACAAAGCCCGGGAGCAAGTTGGCAATGATCTCGTTCGACACCTTGTTGTCCTGCTCCATGTCGTCGGCCGACTTTTGCATCTGCATGAGCTGCTCCATTTCAATCGCCTGCTGCTGCTTGAGCCCTTGGTACTCGGTCTCCTGTTCGGCGTGGAAGTCCGACATGGCGTGCCGGTGGTCGATCTTGAGCGACTCGCGCTGCTCGCGGTGCTGTTGCTGCAGTGACTGCGCGAGTTCGCGCTGCCGCAGCATCAGCTGCTCAATCTGCCCGCGCCCACGCTGCATCTCGTCCTCCTCGGCCTTTTGCGACGCGAGCATCAAGTCGGCCGCGGCCGTCGACGACTCGGACCCGTCGGACGACGACGAGTAGGCCTCAGACGCTTGCTTGGAGAAGGCCTCGGACGTCTGCTTCGACAGCGACCCTTCCGAGTGCGTGTCGCCCGCCGACGACCCGCCGCCGCCATCGCTCGCAGCGTCGTCAGTACCGTCACCGGAGGCCGCACCGCGCGCGGCACCGGGACCACGGCCGCCGGGCGCGCCGGGCGACTTGGAGCGTCCGTTCTGCTCGGCGGCCATGCCCGCATTGACCAGCGCGTCGGCCTCGGACTCGGCCGCCGCCTTCTGCGACTGCTCGCGGTCGAAAAACGCCTTCTTGCGGTACTTGGCCGCGAGCTTATGCTGGCGAATCAGCTGCTTGGCTTCGCCCTTCTGCTGGTGCGCGAGCTCGTTGGCCTTGAGCTGCTGCAGCCGTTGCACGTTGTAGGCCTTGAGCGTGTTGAGCTGCTGCTGAATGCGGAACTGCTCCGTCTCCACCTCCTTGACGTGCTCGGCCTCCATTTCGAGTTCCTGGACCTTTTGCTCGGCGAGCAGCGTCTCCCACTCCTCTGTCTGGTCGAGCTCGAGCTCTGACAACTTGTTGAGCAGCTTCACGCGCAGCAGGTGCTCCTCGCGCATCTGCTCCGTCTCCTTTTGCTGCTTGACCTTGATTGCCAGCATCTTGGTCTCGTGCAGCCGGTCAGCGTCAGTCTTGAATGCCACGGCGGCCGCGTCCACGTCGGTCGCACCGTGCGCCGCGCGCGCGCCTTCGGTAATCAGTGCCGCGAGCTCGCCGCCCGTCTCGGTCAGGAGAAGGTGCCGGAACATGTTCAGGTTCTTGATGAACCGGATCTGCGACTCGCCGAGCTCGCGCCGCTCGCGGTCCTGCCGCGCCTCGAGGTACCTGTCCGGGGCAAGTGATCAGTGTCGGCGTCGGTCTAGCAAACAGAAAGCTAAACGTACTTGATCCGCATCGAAAACTCATTGCGCTTCTCCTGCGCGCGGCGCTTGGCGGCCTTGACCTTCACCGATGCCTCCTCAAGCACGCGCACCTTGAGCGTGAGCGCGCGGAAGTCGAGCAGCAGCTTGTCGAGAATGCGCTTGTCCTCGTCCTCCTCGTTCAAGTCGGCCGCCTCGAGCTTTTGCCGGTTCAGCAAAAACCCCTTTTCCTTGCCCTGCTCCTCGACGAGCTGCGAGGCCTCGGCAATGTTGGCTTCGCGCACGTGCGCCTCGTCTACCGAAGGGGGGTAGCGTTTTAGTGACTGGAGATCATGCGTGGTATCGCGTGGCGACGTACCAATGAAGAAGTTGTCGACGCGCTACTCCCATCCACCGCCGATTGAACGCGTCAGTTCACCCACCCCTCCACCCACGCACACACAGCGCAAACGCGTACCTCAATCGCCGCGAGTTGCGCGTCATTGCGCTTGCGTTCGGCCTCGAGCGCCATCGACACGGCCTTGTCCTCGAGCGCCATCAGGCTCAGGAACCCGTTCAGCTGCTCGTCGGCCGACGAGTCGGCGGGCGGCGCTCCGCCCGGCGTGCCCGCGCCAAACTCGGTGCTATCGGCCGGCGCAGGCGCCCAGTCGGCGGTCGCGGTCGGCATCATGGAAAAGTGGGGGTTGGGGGGGTGATGGGGTGAAGTGGACCGGCGTCGCGTCGCGCCGCGTCGGTCGGTGTGCGCTTTGGGTATTCTGGGGAAGAGGAGGAGGGGGGGTGAGCGGCGGAGGAAAGGGATCATGGTCGACCCCGCCGTCGACGACGCGCACGCCAGCGCTCCGAGGTACGTGCGCGCGCTCGGGCGCGTCATTCGGTCGGTCCGTCCGTCCTGGCCGGTTCATCGGTCGTTCGATCGCGCTCCGGGCGCCCGTCGTCGGCGCGGTCGGTGGAGGAGGAGGGGCAGCCCCCGTCCGAGTCCTGCGCGCGTGCAACGTTAGCGGGTCAGGGTCAGAGTGGAATCGAATCCTCGCGGCCAACGAGGGCGGGGGGCGAGGAAGGGGGGTGCGAAAGTGCGTGCGAGTCCAGCGGCGGGCACAGCGACGGTCGGTGAAGAGGAGAGAGAGAGGGCCGAATCGATGCGGAAGAAGGGGCAGCGTGATGGGTCGCGCGCGCAGCAAGACGCGATGTGGCCGGCGGCTCGCCCGAACGGACGGGCAGACGGCCCCGCGTTTTGGTTTGCGCGCACGCAAACAAACAAAAAAGCGAGGGGCCGGCGCCCAAGCCGCGGCGCGATTGCTGCCGCCAACGCGACGCGAGTGCAGGTGGAAGGCAGGGACCGCCGGGAGACGCGCGCTGGTGGTGCCCGAGAGGTGGGAGACAAAACGAGTACCGGGAGTACCGGTGGGAGAAATCACCTGGATAAGGCGTGACCGCTTTCGGCTTGGGCGAAAGCCTTTGGCAGCAACGTGTCCGGCAGGGTCGCGAAAGGACGCGTGGACGGCGAAAGAACGGCGCGAGAACGGCGAGAGGACGGCGCGAGAACGGCGAGAGGACGGCGAGAGAGGACGGCGAGGGGACGGGCAACCAAACGGCATCAGAGGCTAGGCAGAACTCGTCATATTTACAATGGTGAACACGAGAAAAGGAACTGCAAACAACCAAAAAAGAACGAAGACAATGAAACGATCAAGCACGCACACGGGGAAAAGCAGGGTCAAACGAAGCTCGCAAACGGGCAGACGGGCCGGACCGGTGGGGTAGAGGAGGCTGGGAAGGCAAGAAGAGGACGGGGCATCTCAAACCAAAGAACACGGCAAACGCGCACGCATCTAGCAAAGCGATACAGGGAACGGGGAGAGGCTCGCGACGACGTGGGACGCAAACTGTGGGCAGCGCCCTGTCCGCGGTGCCGCCCACTCGGCCTGATCCGACGCCGTCTGTCGTCGAAGATGGTCCGCCCTCAAAACGAGACGACCTTCTTCTTCGGCTTCCCCGCCACCGATGCCGCCGGTGTTCCGCCCTCACCCGCGGCGCCCGCGTCCCTCAACCGCTTGCGCGCCTGCTTCTCCTTGGCCTGGCGGTCGAGCGCGACAAACACGTCGTCGTCGTCGGGCGACTGGCCCGGCACGACCTTGCCGACAGTCGTCATGGCCTCGGCATTTGCCGTGGGCTTGCAGTCCTTCCAGAGATGCCAGACACTGCCGCAGTACTTGCACGACCCGCCGTTCGGGTAGACGCCGCGCTCGTTCTTTGGGCACTGGCTCGCCAAGTGACCTGTCGCCGAGCACACAAAGCACGTCGCGTACGGGTAAATCACGGCGCCGCGCTCATCCATTTTGGCCTTGGCCCGGTCCGGGCATGTCTTCGTCGTGTGGTCGTACGAGCCGCACAGGTAGCACCGCACCTTGTTGCTGCCGGCCGGTGGGGTAGCGGTAGTGATGGTGCCGTCGGCGCCCGGTCGCGGCGAGGTCGGTGCCGAGCCTGAGAGCGACGGGCATTCCTTGATCGAGTGGCCGGGGGCGCGGCAATGGAAGCAGATCTGGGTCGAGGGGAGGGCGCGCGACTCGCGGATCAGAACACCGAAAGGAACGACAGGGCCGAGCAGCAGTCGGCAGAGGTAAAGGAGCTACCGACCGTCGACTTTTTCTTCTTGGCCTGCCGCCTCTCCTTGCGCTGCCGCTTCAAGCGCTCGGCCTTTTCTGGGTCCTCGTCTGCGTGGGGGGGGGGGGGGGGGGGAACAAACTCACTCGCTGAGCGGAAAGCTGACAAACAGCGAGCGGTACATGCGACGGCGGTACCTTGATCCGGTTTCCTGCGCTTCTTTTGCGCTGAGCTGCCCTTGTTGCCCGCGGCCGCGGCCGTGGCCGCCTGCGGATCGGCGCCGTCGTTGCCCGAGGCTTTGGTCGTGCCGTTGGGCACAGGCGAGGCAGAGAAGGAAGCAGCGGGTGCGGGAGCGTCGGATGGCGGGGCCGGCGGATTTGCGGGGGCTGGTGAAGGAGCTGAGTCGGTCGTGGTGGCGGCGGCAGCGGGCGCGGAGGCACTGGAATCGTCGCGGTCGGCTCGTTTCCGCTTGCCAGCGTTGCCCGCCTTCTTGTTTTTCTTCGGCTTGTTTGGCGTGCCATTGGTGGCCGGCGTTGCGTTTGGCGGTACCGACGGTGCGGCTGGGGCCGGGATAGATCCATTGGTGGTGGATGTCGACGAGGGTGCAGCAGCGGCGGCGCCGGCCGACGAGGCAGCGGCAGCGGCGGCGGCAGTGGCCTTTTGCTGTTGCAGCTCCGACTTGGTGGGCATGAGCGGCTTGCTTTCGAACGTGGAGTCCTCGAGATGGGTCTTTCGGCCCATCTTGGTGGCGCGCGTCATGGTGGCCGGCTGTCGTCAAAGTCGGCGTGCGGCGATCTGGTTACGATTGACACCACGTGCAGTGCGATTGGCCGGCGTCGTCGTCGTCGCCGGGGCCGTCGTTGTCGTGGACGTCGCCATCGGCGCGCGCGAGCGAGAGCGTCGCAGGTCGACGGGCGCGGGTGTCAGGTGGTGTCAGCTGACTGGTTGCACTCCCCCGAGTCCTCCTCGATGGCTGTCTCTTGCCGTTTCGCCCGTCGCGTCTCGCACGGAAAGACGTCTTCATCGTCGATCCAAACTTTGCCAGCGATCGTCTGTCCGAACCCGCCGGCAACTTGCTGCAACGTCATGTCCAGCATCCGCATCTTCAGCGTCGGGCCCGGCCTGTTCCTGCTCCTCTTCCTTGCCGCGGTCGTGTCTCGCCTGTGTCTGGCTCTCTCAGAGCGAGCAGTCAATGTGCCCGTCGATGAAGAACCGAATCAGCAACGAGCTACCCCAGCAGCAACCGATGCCCTCGGAACGGCACTCAGCAACTTGTATCTTGTCCTCTTGACGTGCGGCTTTGTGATTCTCGTCTCAATCATTCTGGCGCTCCCAAAATCCAACGCCGACGACCAGGCCACGCAGAATCTGCGCGAGGTCCTCCACCTCTTCCTCCAATCTAGGTCATTCTGATCTCACCCTCACTTCGCTGCCGCCGGTGCCCAGATTCGCTCTCTCGGCGTCACGGACTCGGGCGACTCCCTCGTCGGCTGTTCCGGGATCATGCTGACTCTCGCGCTCGTCAGCCATCTCGTCTTCTATATCATGAGCTCGGTCTATGCGTCCACGTTCCACTCGGCCGCGGCGACGTCGACTAGAGTTTCGTCACGAGCGGCACGGTACGCTCGACCATGGATCAGCGCCGCGTTTGGACCGCGGCACCCGCGCAGTGAGTTGCTCACGATCATGGAGTTTGCGTGGGACTGTTGCTGCACGCTTGGACTTGTTGGCGAGTCGACAGGCACTCGTGTGCACCGACTGCAACGTGGCTATTAATGTTACGCGAATGAATCGACATTTTTGCCCCCTCGTGCCTCGTGCAGGAGCGACGGCGCTTCATGCTCAACGCTGCCAATACATGCGCTTGACGATGCTGCTCAACGCGCGGTCGTTTTTGAAGCAAGGTTGTCTCGCGCGCCATGGATGGCTTGCACGGGACTGGGTTGGCTGCGCCTCGTTCCGCCCCAAGTGAAAGACCACCGTTTTGCTCAAACAGCTTCCCCCACCTTGCCACATCTCGTCGTGATCTGCACCCGTTCTGCACACCCACTTCGTCGAGTCTCTCTCCTCTCTCCTCTCCATCATTCCGATCCGACGCTGCGCGCCGTGTGGCCAGTCGCCGAAACGATCGCTCGCTCCTCATCCCGCGTGATCCTCGCCATGCCCGCCACCAGCGCTCCTCCGGCCATGCCAGCATCACACTCGCCATCAGCACCCGGACCGGCCATCCGCTTTGTCCCGAACCCGCCCGACCTGAACCAGCAATCCGTTGCGTTGCCCGGCACTGCGCGCCCTGGCTCGTCGCCCATCTACCGGAACGCGCTGACCTCCGACTGCCTGATCACCTGCTCTCCCATCACCGGCGCGCGCACGCCGTACGAAATCTTCTGGCGGTCCGCGCGCGCCCACCCCACCCGCCCATGTCTCGGTCACCGCACGCTGATCCGGACCGCGCTCTCGCGCGCGTGGTCGCCGTACCAGTGGCAAACGTACGCGGACGTGGCCGAACGAATCACCAATTTCGGGTCGGGTCTGGTGCGGCTGCACGAGCAACTCTTCTCGTCGAACGACGAAAAATGGCATTTGGGGATTTACGCGATCAACCGGCCAGAATTTGTCCTCACCTGCCATACCGATGACTAGGCACGACGGGCAACCCGAAAGGCGCCATGATCACGCACGGCAACTTGGCGAGTCAGAACATCATGCACTACTATCGCGGCCGCGGCCACACCGTGGACGGTTTGTTCTCGTCTGGTCCCACCACCGCGATTCACCCTTCTCCAACTGACTGCTAACGTATCCACAGACGTCCATCTGTCGTACCTCCCGCTCGCGCACTGCTATGAGCGCACCGTCGCGCTGCAAGTCCTCGGCGCCGGCGCGCGCATCGCCTACCACCGCGGCGACCCCACCTTACTCCTCGACGACATCCGCGCCGCGTCCCCTACCGTCCTTCCTACCGTCCCGCGGCTCCTGAACCGCATCTACGCCAAAGTGCGCGCCATGACCATCGACCACCCGGGTTCGCGCGGCGCGCTTTTCCGGCGCGCCGTCGCTGAGAACACCGCACACCTCGAGTCCGGCGGGGACGTGAAACACCCCTTGTGGGACTCGCTCCTTTTTGACGTGGTGCGACGCTCCGTCATGGGGGACCGCATCCGCGTCGTGTCGTGCGGGTCGGCGTCGCTGCACCCAGATGTGCAGAGTCTGTTGCGGGTAGTGTTGGCGTGCGACGTGATGCAGGGGTACGGCACGACCGAGTGTGCGGCAATTGCAGCGACGCAGATGCTCGGTGAGACGGCGACGGCGCAGATCGGGCCCGTGTTCCCGTCGCTCGAGTGCAAGCTCGTGGACGTACCGGAACTCGGGTACTGGGTCGCGGATCGGCCGTGCGCGAAGGGCGAGATTTGCTTGCGCGGACCAGCAGTAACGGTTGGGTACGTGTCGTTTGGCGTTTGATATGCGTTCGATGAGCGGCCATTGACTGACTCGAGTTTTCCGCGTCCAACAGATACTGGAAAGACGCCGAAAAGACCAAGGAGTCGATCGATGCTGACGGGTGGCTGCACACGGGCGACATTGGCGCCATTGACGACCGCGGGTGCTTGGCCATTATCGACCGGCAAAAATCGCTGCTCAAGCTCGCGCAGGGCGATTACGTGGCGCCCGAAAAGCTGGAAAACACGTATACGCTGTCCCCGCTCGTGCATCAAATCTTTGTTCACGGCGACTCGCTGCAGGCGCAACTCGTCGCGATCGTCGTCCCAGAGCCGATGGCCCTGGTCGCGCTGGCTCAGTCCCGGCTGGCGATTGACACGGATGACGTGCCGGCGCTCTGCCGGGACCCGACCGTTGTAGCCGCGGTGCTGGGGGCGCTTACGGTGATCGGCAGGGAGAAGCGGCTCGTCGGGTTCGAGGTGGTCAAGGCGGTACATTTGGAGCCGGTTCCGTGGACGCCCGCGTCGGGAGGGACCTTGACGCCGTCGTTCAAGCTGCGCCGGCCGCAGGCGGTCGCCAAGTACCGCGCGGTGATTGATGCGCTGTACGCGCAGCTCGCGGCGGGACCGGACGCGGCTGTTGAGCGTGGCCTGGTCGGCGCGGGGCCGGCCAAGCTGTAGAGTCGGGCCGCACGTCACGTTGCTCTCCATCCTCTCCACCCTCTCCGCCCACGGTTAGTTCTTGGGCGTGCTGTAATCATGTTATGATCGATTTTTGGTGTGATCGTCGTCCCGTCGTCCACCCTTGGCGGGGATCGACTGGGGCCTGCAGCCGTGGCGCGAGCGTCGCACAGGCCGGGCGAAGTCGACAACAACCCGCGCGTGCGCGGAAGCGTGAATTTTCTCGACTTCTGCGCAGACGTCACGCGCGCATCGCCACCGACGAGCCGACACGCGTCGCGGTCGGGAAGTCGCTGGCCGTCCGGCAAGCGCGGGTGGAGTGCCAAGTCACTGCCAGCGCTGCTACTCGGCACCGCTCATTAAATACGGCCCGGAGCGCGCAACCAGTGCCGCTTCGAGAGCCCCGTCTCCCCGCACTCTTTGCACCTGTCCTTAAATACATTACCAGGCGCAGGCCCCACCCCAGGCACGTCCACGACCACGACCACGACCACGACCACCATGACCGACACGCATGCGCCCGCATACAACGCTGTCAAGCGCATCAACCTGAAGAAGCAGGCCGTGCAAGTGCCCGGGTCCGCGACGCCCGGGTCGACGCCCGCGTACCGCCTGGCATCGACTTCCGCGTCGCTTGTGCCATGCAACCCCGTCACCAAGGCGCGCACGCTCTACGCCAACTTCCAGTACGCGGCCACGCACTACCCCAACGACCCGTGCTTTGGCCATCGCGCGCTCGTGCAAGAGTCGCCCGCGAAAGCCTGGGCGCCCTACACCTGGCAGACCTATGGCCAAGTCGCCGACCGCATGACCAACCTTGGGTCCGGCCTGCTGCGCGTCTACGACGAGTACGTCGTGCAGCCGGCACGCGCCAAGGGCGAGCCGGTCGCGCGGCTCGACAAGTGGCATGTCGGGCTCTACTCGATCAACCGGCCGGAATGGCTGCTGGCCGAAGGTGCGTGTAACTGCTACTCGCTCGTGTCCGTGCCGCTCTACGACACGCTCGGTCCAGACGCGCTCGAGTACATTGTCAACCATGCCGAAGTGCAGGTGGTCGTGGCCTCGGCCGACCGGCTCATCAATCTCGTGCAGGTGCGCGACAAGTGCCCCGGGTTGAAGGTCATCGTGTCGATGGACCCGCTCGATTCGGCCGCGGCGGGGTACCTGAAGCTGTGGGCTGCCGAGAAGGACCTGGTCATTATCTCGATCAACGAGGTCGAGGATTTGGGCCGCACGGCACCGCTCAAGCACCACCCACCGACGCCTGAGGACCTGTGCACGATCTGCTACACGTCCGGGACCACGGGGAACCCCAAGGGCGCGATGCTCACGCACGGCAATATGGCCGCGACCAACATGTTGGGTTACCACGGCTTGGTCTATGGCCGCGACGGTACGTTTCTATTGACACGACCAGCATGGTCTCTGCTGTGCCGTTTCTTGCAACTGACGCGGTGCTCCAATCCTAGACACCCACCTGTCATACCTCCCGCTGTCGCACATTTTTGAGCGCGCCGTCGTCGCCATGGCCATGGCGGGCGGTTCCAAGATCGCCTTCTACCGCGGTGACGTGACTCTCCTCGTCGAAGACATTGTCGCGTCGCAACCGACTGCCTTCATCTCCGTACCGCGCCTTTTGAACCGCATCCACGCCAAGCTGCGCGCCGGCACCGTCGACGCACCCGGCGTCAAGGGCGCGCTTTTCCGGCGCGCCTACGCGGCCAAGATCGCGCAACTCGAATCGGGCGGCGGGTACGAGCACGGGTTCTGGGACCGGCTGCTCTTCAGTAAAGTCAAGCAGGTGCTCGGCGGGAAACTGCGGTTTGTCGTATCGGGCTCAGCGCCGTTGCACCGCGACGTGATGCAGTTCCTGCGTGTCGCGCTGTGTTGCGAGGTGCTCGAAGGGTTTGGGCAGACGGAGAACGCGGCCGTCTGCTCGGTGCAGCTGATGGGCGAGCACGTGCCGGCGCAGGTGGGCGTCCCGATCGCGTCGTGCGAGGTGAAGCTCGTGGATGTCGCCGAAATGGGGTACTTTGCCAAGGAGAACCGCGGCGAGATTTGCATTCGCGGGTATAACGTCTTTAAGGGTACGATACGCGGCGGGATTTTGCTTTGCTTGCGCATCACGGCTGACCATTGTCACTCCGCGTCCCTAGGCTACTGGAAGGACGTCGAAAAGACCAAGGAGACGATCGACGAGGACGGATGGCTGCACACGGGCGACATTGGCACGATCGACGCGCGCGGGTGCATTGCTATTATCGACCGCAAAAAGGCGCTGCTCAAGCTGTCGCAGGGCGAGTACGTGGCACCCGAGAAAATCGAAAACACCTACGCGCTGTGCCCGCTCGTCTTGCAAATGTTCGTCCACGGCGACTCGTTGCAGTCAGAGCTCGTTGCCATGATGGTCCCCGAACCCGAGGCCTTCCTGGCCTTTGTCAAGGCCGAACTCGGGTTCTCTACGGCAACCGCCGCTGATATCTCCAAGCTGTGCAAGGACCCGAAGGTCGTGGCTGCCGTCCTGCACGAACTGACGGTCGTCGGCAAGGAGCAGAAGTTGCGCGGGTTCGAGTTTGTCAAGGCGCTGCACCTGGACCCGGCGCCGTGGTCCGTCGAGTCGGGGATCTTGACGCCGTCGTTCAAGCTGAAGCGGCCGCAGGCCGCGCAGAAGTACCGCGCGACGATCGACGCCATGTACGCGCAGCTCGCGGCCGACCAGAAGGTCGGGAAGAACGAGGCGCGCGCGCCTGTCGAGTCGATGGATAAGGCGAAACTGTAAGAACAACGAGAATATTGGCGCCGACGGTCTGTTAGGAGGCCGTGGTTTTTTATTTGGAGCTAAGGACCGGTTGGGGCCTTGACGAGTTTTAATGTCTGGAACAGATGCATTGTTCCGTCTTTTTTTTCGTTGTCATGGGAGGATGTACCAACCACTCGCCTGGTCAAACAACGGACATCTTTTTTCGAAAGCAATCAGCGTGCAAGCACCAAAGAAAGAGAAAAGCAACACGACAGTCCAGCTGTTCGAATATCGAAATAAAAGGTCAACAAATCGGTAGCGCAAGTCGCACATCCTACGCGAAGCCCCACGTCTTGCGGTCAAGAAGCACGCGTCTTCAAAAGCTGCCCAGGCCAGTCCACGCCAGGAAGACGAGCAGCAAGATGAGCGACCCGCCAAACGCGGCCATTTCAATGGCGAACCCAAACTCGGCCAGGAGCACACCGGCGACCGTCGGCCCAAGAAGAATTGCGGCCGAATATGCTGTTATGGGGTGGAGAGCGGAGGGTACGTGTCAGTAATTCATCCGGGACGCCAAGCGGCTTGAGCCGAGTCAGCCACACGACGGTGCGTGTCCGATCGACGGGTGACGCCCACGCCAACACCAACACCAACACCAACGCCAACGCCAACGTCGCCACCAACACAACAAGAACGCACCCAAGTTGAAGATGCCGTAGACGGCGGCATACGACGTGGACCCCTTGCTCGCAACGTACCGTGCCATGGCCGGGAGGACGGGTGTCATGGCGATCCCCTGCGTACCGCCAAACACGCACAGTGCGGCAATCGTTGCGGGCAGGCTGATCCCGGGCAACGCCGGCAGCGGCGCAGCAATGGCCATGGCAAGAGTGCCCACGACGAGCACGCGCGCCCCACCGATCCGGTCGCTCGCGATCCCGGCGAGCGTCGACGTGACCATGGACGGCACGATGAGCGAAATGAAGACCGAACCGACGGCGCCCGGGCTCAGGTGGTAGGTATTGCGCAAGTGCACGGGCAACGTCGGCTCGAGGCCCGCGAAAATACTGCCAATCACGATGGTCACGAGCGACGCGAGCAGGATCGGCTTGCCCTTAAGCAGCGACAGGATCGAGAGCATCGGTGGCGCCGCTGACGGGTGGGCGGCGCGTTGCGCAGCAGGCAGCAACGCAGATATCTCGTCGGCAGCGAATTCAGGCACGGTCGTGGATGCAGAGGACGTGGACGGGCGCAACGTCGGTGAGCCGGCGGTCCAGGACGCGTTGCACGCGGCGGCAGCCGGCGTCAGGTAAATCGACTCGTCGACGACGAGACGGAGCAGGAGGTTGGCGCCGACGAGTGCCGCGCAAAAATAGAAGGGCGCAGTGTAGCTGAACAGCTCGAAGATCCACCCGCCGACCAGGGGACCAGCGAGGAACCTGGAATGAAATGTCACGAAACACAGGTCAGATTCGGGAATTCGAGCCCGTGATGCCGGACGACGGCGTGCTGTTGACATTGCTCAAAACGTACCCGGCGTGGTAGCACGACAAGACGGGCCCCATCACGCTCCCGAGCTGATCAGCGGGGTAGACGTCGGCGAGGAGACTCAGCCCAACGGTCCACGGCGCACCCGCGGCAAACCCTTGCATGATGCGTGCCGCGAGCAGCGTCCAGTACGACTCGGCGTGCGCAAACATGAGCGTCGTGGTGCCCAGCCCCGCCAAACCGAAAAACATGGGCCATTTCCGGTTGCGGTAGCGGTCGCTCAGGTAGGCAATTGGCGGGGTCGCGAGAAGCAATCCGAGCGCATACGAGCCGAACAGGAACCCGAGCTCGGCCTCGTCCATGTGAAGCCGCTCTTGCGCAATAGTGGGCAGGATTGGAACGACGATGCCGTAAACAATCATGTCTGCCAATCAATAAACCGAATTCGTTTTGATGGTGAGGACATGGCACGACAGGGCACGTCGAATGCGGACATGAAGCCTCGAGTCGCCCCAAACATCATCATCAACGCACCGACAAAGAGCGAGAAGCCGACGAGCACGGCAATCGTCGTGCGTCGCATGTACCAGGGCAAGTTGCTGGCCGCTAACGTCACCGAGCTCGACCGTGCAGATGCGGATGAGGCCGCCGATGCGAGGCTCTCTTGCGTATCCGGCTGATCATAACTCGACGGCACGCTCGGATCTGGGCGCACGGTTTCGGCAATCGTGCCATATCCATGGCCGGGCGTCTGGGCTGCCACGGACATGGTTGTCGGCAATAGGCGGGTGCAGTCGGATCAACTTGGATGAGCGACTGACTGGTTGCAATGTCGTGGCGAGGCAGAAGCAGCGCGACACAGCGAGCGGGTCGTTTATGTATATGTGTGGATGCCGGGCAGTCAAGGGCCGCACAGGCCAGAGACGGCACTGGGACCGGGGACTCGAAAATGAAAAATCGGACGAGAGCAGCGAAGGACCGGATTGAAACTCGGTGAACGCGGAGCGAGAAGACGAGTGGCCCAGCAAATACACAACTACATTATTATGTAAAAAGTCTCCCCGCGAACATGTCCGCGTGGTCTAGTCGGTTGTGACGCTTGTCTCACACACAAGAGGTCTACAGTTTGAATCTGGACGCGGACAATTAAGCAGGTTCTGGAACTGCGCGAGTGACTCGTGGGAGGATTCTTTGCAGTGTTAAGCAGCTCTTTTTCTTCCCAAAACCACTTGCTTAGCGTTGTACTTTCTGCTTTCCCTTGCCTTGCCGGCGCTCCCTTCGCCTCCCCCAGCATTGCAATCGCCAAGCATGCCCGCCAAAAATGCTGCAGTCCAACTTTTGACGCCGAACTTCATCAAGCACAGCACCAGCGCTGGCAGTGGAGGTGGGTGACGCTGGACCAACACGTCAACGGGCGCCAAGCTCGGCCGCCGTGCTGCATAGGCGATGGTTCGACGGTGCTGTTTGAGCAGCCCAAGTGTCTCCGCGAGCCATCTTTTGCGTGGTCAAATGGCTGCCGCTTGTGCCCCGTGGGTCGTGGAAATACCAATTGTTCGTCCACCCGACCAACCGCCCAACTGGGTCATTTGCGCTCCATAGAAACGGCGCAACTAGTCGCGCGCGTGCCCATCTTTTCGGTCGACATTCATCCCAAGCTGGATCGCATCGTCACGGGAGGAAATGGTACGTGATGGTCGTTTCGCTGGCGCTGGCGAGTGTTGAATGAGGCCCATAGGACGAGCTGACACAAGCAAGTACGCTCTAGACAACTTTGTCCGGCTGTGGAGTCTCAGCGCCGTCTGCGACTCGGGCGCGCCGCACGAGCAAGTCCAGCCCAAGGAGCTGTTTGCCGGCAAGCGGCACGACGGTGCCGTCATGTGCGTGCGGTGGGCATCGGCCACGGGCAGTCTGCTCGCGTCGGCGGCCGACGACGGCGCGATCATCATCTGGCAGTACGAGGCGTACGTGTTCACCCGGTAGTCACCATGGGTTGCGCGGGCATAACGGCCTAAACGCTGTTGTTCCGCGTTTGTAGAAAACCGTCGCAAGTGAGCGCGTTCATGTCGGGCGGCGCGGGCAAGACGACCTACCCGGAGACGCTCCACCTTGTGCGCAAGCTGCCAAACATGGAGAGCGACGTGATCGACCTGGCGTGGTCGCACGATAACCGGTTCCTGGCGTCGTGTTCGCTCGACAACACGATTGCGATCTGGAATGGGCTGACGTTTGGTCCGTGCTCTTCTTGCTCGCGTTGGTCTCATGCCGGGCCCATCGACTCACTCTTCACCGATCCACAGACCGCATCACCAGATGCTCGCACGAGTCGTTCGTCAAGGGCGTCGCCTTCGACCCGGCGGGCCAATACCTCGTGAGCCAGTCCGACGACGGGTCCGCGATCCTATGGAGCACGAAATCCTGGGAACCCGTGCACCGCATCACGCACGCGTTCGTTCGCGGCGCCGGCGCCGCGGCCGTCTTGATGCGCCGTCCCGCATGGTCGCCCGACGGCCAATTCCTCGTCTGCGTGAACGCCGTCAGTCAGGGAGTACACGTAGCCGCGGCTTTGCCGCGCGGGAAATGGCGCGACGAAGTGCGCACGATGCACCTGGTCGGGCACGACTTGCCCGTGTGTGTCGCGCGGTTCAGTCCCGTCATGGTCTACGACAAGCACGTGGCCGATGCCATGGACGACGATAGTGACCCGCAGGCGTACTCGGTCCTCGCGCTCGGCAGTAACGACGGCCGTGTCTCCGTCTGGGTCCTGCAGAGGTTCCCCGTGCTCGTCGTGACCACGCTGTTCGACTCGGAGGTCACGGACCTCGCGTGGTCGCACGACGGCCGCGTCTTACTCGCGTCCGCGCGCGAAGGGCGGGTCGCGGGCGTGCGGTTCCCGGACCACCGGTGGTTCGTGCCGGACCGCGTGCCCACATACGGCCTGCTCAACGATCAACAGCTGCTCGCGAAACTGCGCAAGAGCGGACTCGATCCGAACGCCGCGCACGCCGTGGACCACGCGAACGTCGCGCTCGCGCAGCCGGCGCGTGCCGTGCCGGTCGCGCCGCACCTGCGCACGCCGCAGCGCGTGTCGACGACGCGCGATGGCCGGAAGAGGATTCAGCCGACCCTGATCGCCACGCTCGTTGCGGCCGCGTCCGCGGCGCCAACGGCCGCGACGGCGCCACCGCCCCTGTCGCCGACGCGCCCGACGTTCGGGACGACCGCGCCCGCCCCGCGCGTCGTCCCGCCCACGTCGCCAACTCCGCCCGTACGCTCGTTGGCCGCCGCCGCGCGCCCGCGCGCGCTTCTGCGCCCGGCGACCGGATTGCAGGAACTCGCGACGGGGTCGTGGACGGCGCGTATTGACGGGACGCACCCACCTGTTCTCACGGTCCACGCCGACGCGGCAACACGGCTGGTGGACGGACTGTGTCTGGACGCGCCCGTGTCGGCCATCGCAGGCGTTGCTGGCGGGACGTTGCTCGCGGTCGTGACGGCGGTGGGCACGTTGCTGGTCGTGGACCCGTGGCGCAAGCAGACGGTCGTGAACTCGAGTCTTGAGCACTTGTGTCCAGCGCTGAATGCGGGGGAGACGTGGTCGGTTGGGTTAGCGTGGGATGCGGCGCGGGCCGGGGTCGTGGTGAAATGTGGAGTGACGCGGCGCAAGTACGTGTGGGACAGCGCGCTGCAGGGGTTTATGGTGGGTGGGGCCTGAGGCTGGTGTTTGTTGATGGTGGTGTAGGTTCGACGAATGTATCTTCGTTTCTATTGAAGCCAGGAGCAAACACCAAAGACACTCGCTATTTTACAGCGCGGAACACGCTCAGCCCTCCAACTACGCAAACTGTTGCATGAGCGCGACACCCGCGACGACCGCGCCGATCTCGACAACCAGCTGCACGACCTGCTTGACGATCGACGACTTGTGCTCGCCGTGCCCATGGTCATGATGTCCATGGCCATGGTCGTGGCCCTCGTCCCCATGTCCATGATGATGATGGTGCCCGACCAACTCCGGCACAACCCCGACCGTCGCGACATACACTAACCCGCCCGCAAGCACCGGCATCACACTCTCCACCGCACCTGTCGGGATCAGCCACTTGCCCGCCGCCACACCCGCGGTCGCAGCAGCTGACACGACCACCTGCGCGCGCAGCGCCGCGTTGCGGTCCATGCCCATCGACTGCAGCAGTGTCCAGTCGGCGAGCCGGTGCGGGACTTCGTGCAGAGCGAGCGCGAGGAACGTCGACAGGCCCGTCGCGGCCGAGTGCGCGAACGAGAGCGCGAGCAGGAGACCGTCTGAGAACGTGTGCACGGACGACGCGACCACGTGCAGGTAGGCCGCGGGCGAGGCGGTGCGGCGCGCTGGGGTAGGGGTCGGTGGGGTGGGAGCGCGGGAAACGGAGCGCTTGGTGCGGCTCGCACCGCGCCGGCGACGGCGCGGCTTGGATGGGCTGGCGGTCGCCGTGGACGTGGATTCGTCTGCGTGGTCGTGGTCATGGTCATGCTTATGGTCGTGATCATGTTTGTGGTCGTGCGAATGGTCGTGGCCCGCTGACGACGAGGCGGCCATGAGCACGCCCATGATGCGCTCGACGAGGTAGAACGCAAGGAACCCGGCGACGAGCTTGAGAGCGGCGCTGCCGCCGTGCGCGTGGTCCCCGTGCGCGTGGTCATGGTGGTGATGGTCGTGGCCATGGTGGCCGTGCCCATGATGGTCGTGAGCAGGGTGGTCGTCATGGCCATGGCCATGCGCGCCACCTCCTCCCAGCACGTCCGGGACCAAATGCAAGAACACGTCGCCGAGCAACGTCCCTAGCGCAAACGAGACGAGCACGCGTTCCAGGGCGGGCGGCATGTTGCGCGGGAGCACGGTCACCATGACCAAGGGCCCGAGCGCCAGAACGGCCGTGCACGCGGCGAGCACAGGCGTGGCATGAGCGTCGGAGAGAAGTTCCTTCACGGCAGCAGGTAATTCGAGAGCATGGCCGCCGTGCGCGAGCGCCGAGGGCAGCAGGGACAGCAGAATTGGGGCTGCGAGTATGGTCGTGGCGGCGAGCTTGGCAAAGTGGTAGCGGCTGCAGCGCGGCGCGGCAGGGCGGGCGGACCGCGGCGGTGGAGACAACATGATGAGCGTGAGCGATTGCGCCGAGTTGCGTGCTTGCCGTGCGCTTGGAGGGTGGAGAAAGGTCGTTGGCAACGGCGTCGGCAGCCGACGCGGTGGGCGGAGGTGAGTGGGCGAAAGGGAGGTCGAGTGACGTGGCAAAGGCGTGTGTGGCGCGGTGTGGCGACGCATGGCGCGGCCGTCCCCGGATCCGTCTCGACAGCTCGGCGTGCCTTCACCGCTTCGCAGCGAAGGCCTGTCCCTGCTGTTGTCCTCTCGCTCGTCCCCTCCTGCCCCCCGTCGCCCTGCTGCGCCGGCTTGCGCCAGTCCCCCCTCTCACCACGACTTCTTGCACGATGGCCTCGCACAGCACGCACGACGGCACCGGATCCGACGCCGACGCCGACCGCACCCCCACCTCCGCCACCACACTCGCCGAGCCAGCCGCCGCAACGACATCCGGTTGCCCCCGCCATGACGATGCCGGCGCCGACGCTTCTCTGCACCCACCACGCCGCCTCGTGTCGCCCGCGATCGGCGAGCGCGTGTTTGCCGGTACTATGGACCGCACCGTCGCATGGACCGCGCATCACCCGCGGATCGAGGACCTCGAAGCGCTGCGGACCGTTGGCGACCCGCTCGCCGACGACGCGCTCGACGCGCTCCTTGCCGCGCGCATAACCGCCTCCGTGCCAATCCACGACCTCGTCTCGGCGCTGCGCGACGCAGCCACCGCGCTCGACGCGCACGACGCGACCAGCCCGTACACGCAGCTCGCGCCGCACCACCAGACTGCCATCCGCGCGCTCTGGGCACAGGTCACGACCGTGCCCGACTGGGTCGACTGGACGCGCGTCAAGGACGGCCAGGATTTCTACTATCAGCACGCGACGGCCATGGCGTGGATTCTCGCCATGGGGTCTCTTTTGACCGTGTATACGGCCGCGTCGATTGGGGCTGTGCTTGATGCGACGGCGTACTTGACGGGCCATGGGAAGGGTGACGACCGCGTGGTCGCTCGTCGGATTGTCGAGACGGGGCATATGATCAACTTGGCCATGTGGAGCACCGACGCGCTGAGGCCGGGCGGCGAGGGGTGGGCGAGTGTCGTGAACGTGCGGTTCTTGCATGCACTGGGTACGTTTCTACCCCTAAATTCAGGGTGGAGAAGACGTGTTCTCACCCCGCCAACCATTTGCAGTCCGCCGCCGCGTTCTCGCCAAGGCCAAGGTCGGCACCTACTCGGTCGCGCTGCACGGCGTGCCCGTCAACCAAGAAGACATGGCCTTTACCGGCCTCAGTTTCGTCGCGATCGTGCTCATGGGCCTCGAGCGACTCGGGTTTATTTCCGGGATCACCACGCCCGGCAGGAACCCGCCCGACCTGGCCAAGGGGATCGACGGGTATGTGCACGCCTGGGCCTACATCCAGTACCTGTCCGGCATCCGCGACGACGTCAACCCGTACATCCCGCCGTCGGCCGCGGCCAAAATTGCCGAGGAAGCACGCGCCGCGGGTCTTGCCGGTGCCGGCGCCCTCGCTCCACCCGCGACCGAGGACCCTGGCGCGGATACTTGCACGCACCTGCTCCGCGTCATGGACGCGACCGGGTACCACCTGTACTCGCCCAGCGCCACCGCGCACGCACTCGCGGCGGCCTTGCTCAATGGGATCCGGTACGTGCCGCCAACGTACTTGCCGAACCGCACGAGCCGCACCGTCGCGCGCCTTCTCCTCGGCGACCGCGCGACCACCGACCTCGGCGTGCCCGCGACGTCGGAAGCGGACGTGGTTGCGGCACGGCGTACGGTGAGGTTCGTGTTCCGCCCGCTGGTCGCGGCGTGGCGGTACGTGCCGGTGCTCCGACCGATCATCCGCAAGGCGCTGATGTATTTGCATATGCGCGCGATGCAGGAGTTGGTGCTGCGGCCGGCGAGCGCGAAGGGGACAGAGTTTGCGTTTCATACGGGGAATGGCGGGGAGATGGAGGGGAGTGCGGCCGTGTGCCCGTTCGCGTCAGTGGCGGCGGGAAAGACGGTAGAGAAGGAGCATGGGGGCAGCGCGGTCATGGCGATCGGGCTTGGCGTTGTCGTCGCCGCGGTGACGGTCGGTGTTACGGCGGTTTGGAGAGTTTGACGAGCTGTTTGCTGAGCTCGCTGCATGGCGTTGATTGTCGTTGTGATTATTGGGTTGGTTGCCTCCGCGTTGACCGCCGTGCAACTGGAACTGGAATATTGAAGAACTATACGAAGCCCGGCACATTCGGTCTGCGATTGGCCACGCCTAGTGACAATAACGTACAGACTACCAACTCGCTGTATTGTGAACGTAACCGGCTTAAAAACTGACTTGGATCAAGAACAAGACGAACAAAAACGGCGCTCAGAGCACCACCCAAAAAAAACCGCCCGCGCAATTCGCGTCGCGTCCCCAAGGGGGCCCACGAGTCGGTCCAACCCGTACCAACGGCCCCCCACGCGTGGAGACCGCGCACGCGACCGCAGTCGACCCACCGCGCACTTACAGCTTGGCCTTTTCGAGCGACTCAATCGGCGCGCGCGCGCCGTTCTTGCCGGCCTTCTGGTCCGCGGCCAGCTTGGCGTACATGCCGTCAATCACGGCGCGGTAATGCTCGGCGGCCGGCTGGCGCTTGAGCTTGAACGAGGGCGTGAGGAAGCCCGACTCGACGGTCCAGACGTTCGGCTCGAGATGAATCGCCTTGACAAACTCGAACCCGCGCAGCTTCTTCTCCTTGCCAATCACCGTCAGCTCGTGCAGGACGGTGTCGACGACCTTGGGGTCCTTGCACAGCTTCGGGATATCGTCGACCGTGGCCTTGGTGAACCCGAGCTCGGTCTTGACAAACGCCAGGAACGCCTCGGGTTCCGGAACCACCATGGCAACCAACTCGGACTGCAGCGAATCGCCATGCACGAAAATCATCTGCACGAGCGGGCAGAGCGCATAGACATTCTCCAACTTCTCGGGTGCGACATACTCGCCCTGCGACAGCTTGAGCAGCGCCTTTTTGCGGTCAATGATCGACAGGCACCCGCGGTGGTCGATCTTGCCGACGTCGCCCGTGTGCAGCCAGCCCTCCTCGTCGATGGTCTCCTTGGTCTTCTCAACATCCTTCCAGTACCCGACAAACACGTTGGGCCCGCGAATGCAGATTTCGCCGCGCGCGTGCGGCGTATCGGTTGACCGGTAGTTCATGTCCGGGATATCTACCAGCTTGATCTCGCAGTTCGGGAACGGCGCACCCACGTGGCCCGCCGTGTACTCGCCGGGCACCTGGCACGTCGCGCCGGCGCCGTTCTCCGTCTAAATACCGTATGTCAGATCCATTCTCGCGTCGACGGTCGACCTCATTCCGACAAACGAGCAACGCGTACCTGGCCGTACCCCTCGAGCACCTCGCAGACAAACATGATGCGGAAAAACTGCAACACGTCGCGCTGAATCGGTGCCGACCCGGAAATCATCAGCTTCACTTTCCCGCCGAGCGCCTGCTTGACCTTGTTGAACAGGATGCGGTCCCAGAGCGCGTGCTCGTACCCGCCGCCCGATTCGAGCCGCGCAAGTTTGGCCGCATACGCCTTGCGGAAGAGCGCGCCGCGAATGCCGGGCGCATCGAGCGTCTGCGCGCGCACCTTGGCGTAGATGCGGTTGAAGAGGCGCGGCACCGACACGAATATCGTCGGCTGCACCGTGGCAATGTCCTCGACGAGGAGAAGCACGTCGCCGCGGTAGAAGGCGACGCGGGCGCCGCCGCCCAGCGCTTGCATCGTGACGGACCGCTCGTAGATGTGCGACAGCGGCAGGTAGGACAGGTGGAGGTCTGGTTTTGGGATTGGGGGTCATCGCGTCAGGATGTGGCGGGGAGAGCAAGGTGAGGAATGCACGTACCCTCGTTCGACAGGTCGCGGTCGTAGTAGGCCAAGTTGTTCTGACTCGCGAGGTTGCCGTGCGTGAGCATCGCGCCCTTGGGGTTGCCCGTCGTGCCTATTAGATTCAAATCGAGTTGCGTGAAATCAGTTTGACGGCTCTGATGGCTCCACTTCACCGAAACCACCTCCAAGACCCTCCAATTCACGTCTCACCACCACTTCCCAGGGTAGACTGAGAGAAAAACGCGTACCCGACGTGTAGTTGATCGTGGCGAGGTCGGCCGGCGCCGGCGGGAAGTGCTTGAGCGGTGCCGTCTTGCCGAGATCCTCGACCTCGGCAAACGAGAGCAGCGCCAAGTTCTTGTCGGACGCCCACAGCTTCAAATACGTTGCGGCCGTCGAGTCGAGCGGGTCCATTGAGACAATGACCTTGAGCCCGGGGCACTGTTCGCGGACGCGAATCAAGTTCATGATCTTGTCGGCCGACGTGACGACGACCGGCAGCTCGGCGTGGTTGACGATAAACTCGAGCACGTCCGGGCCCAAGGTGTCGTAGAGAGCCACCGAGACGAGCGAATAGCAGTTGCACGCGCCCTCGGTAATCACCCACTCGGGCCGGTTGATCGAGTAAATCCCAACGTTCCACTTATGCAGGTCCGGCAAGTCCTTCTTCGCGACGCCTTGTTCGCGCAGCGGCTGGACAAGGTACTGGTCGTAGACGCGCAACAGGCCCGACCCGAAGTGCGTCATGCGGTCAGCGACCTCAGCGTAGGTCTGCCAGGTGTAAGGGCCCCATTCCTTGACGGGCGCGTCCTTGAGCAAAGGGCGGTGGCCGAGACACGGCGCGTTGGGCGCGGCGCGCGCCGCGTGGAAAAAGTTGTCGTAGAGCGTCTTGGCCTTGGTGACGGGCGAGCACTCGGACAGCGTCTCGGTGAGCAGCGCGTTCCGGTAGACGGGCGTCGACCCGGGCTGCGCGGACCCGGGGACCGCAATCGCCTGCCGGCGCAGGTCAATGTCCTTGGGCACGAACCCGGGCACCTTGGACCGGTCGAGACGGTTCTGGTCGAGCGCCGGCATCGTGGTTGCGGGGTGGTCGGACTAGGTGGTGGTGCGCGCGGAGCAGCAGGTCGACGTGCAGGTCGCTTCAGAGAGAGAGCAGCAGCAGGGACCGCGTCGGCGCGTCGGTCGCGATGGCGGCGGGTGGGCGGGCGGTGTATACGCTGTTCTCGGCCGGCGGCTCGCGCGCACGCGTTCGTTCGGACCGTCGGCCCGGATTTCTGGTCGACTCGGATCGCAAAGGGATTCAGGGCCGGGGGGAAAGGGAGCGATTTCGCGTGCATCGGCGCCGGGCGGGCGGTTTGATGTCATGGCCAGTGGAGCCGTCAGGTGACCGTGCATCCGGGCGCCACAGCGTGCAAACCGTGACCTGCGCCTGACTGCTCTTCGCCACGCCACGGGAAGCCTCTGGCGCGAGACGCCGCGAGGCATCCCGGCATCTGTCTGTCAGCATCCCGAGGCCGTTACGCTGGTTTCGCGCGATCCTCGGCGCGATCCCCTCGCTTCCGAACGCGACGCCGACCGAAACGTTGCTGGAGGCCCCCGCGAGCGCCAAACGCGCGACACGATCTGGCCTGAAACCCTGCCCTGAAACCTGGGGCGCGCCCGTATAAAAGCACCGGCGCGCCCCTCTCCCGACCGCGCTCATCGACCCAGCATCAACCCCACGGCCATCACCATGACCGGTATGGATCACCACGCTGCAACTGGCCGCAACGGCACCGCGACCAGCTCCACCACCATGTCCATCACGACGCGCCGAACCCGATCACAGCTGACCCGCCTCGCCACGCCTGCCGCATGAATGCACCAGACTTCTACTCGCTCTCGTCGCTCGACGCCAAGAAGAACGAGGTCTCGTTCGAGCAGTTCAAGGGCAAGGTCGTGCTCATTGTCAACGTTGCCAGCAAGTGCGGCTTCACGCCCCAGTACGATGGTGCGTCGCATGCTGCCTCGTCGACCGCACCAGACCGTCGCTGACCTGACCACCAACTCGATCAGGTCTCGAGAAGCTCTACCAGACGCACAAGGACCAGGGCCTCGTGATTCTCGGCTTCCCGTCGAACCAGTTTGGCTCGCAGGAGCCCGGCACCGAGGAGGAGATCACGAGCTTCTGCCGGTGCGCACTGGCGGCCTGGTCGCGTTCACTTGGCCGTTCCCTCAACTGACGGACCTCGTTCCGCACTAGCCTGAACTACGGCGTCACGTTCCCGATCATGGCCAAGACCGACGTCAACGGCGACCACGAGCACCCCGTCTACCACTGGCTCAAGAGCCAGAAATCGGGTCTCCTCGGTCTGACGCGCATCAAGTACGTGCCGCGCGCGCATTCTCGCCGCTTCGATTGATCTGCGCTGACGCTGTTCGTCGGTCTAGGTGGAACTTTGAGAAGTTCCTCATCAACAAGGAGGGCCAGGTCGTGCACCGCTACTCGTCGCTCACCAAGCCCGAGGACATTGAGAAGGACATTGTCGCCCTGCTGTAAATTTCATTGGAGGCCGTCGAAGGAACGAGGTGTTTGTGTATAACTTGACCGCGCGGCCGTCGCACGCGGAGTGCCAACATGATGCGTTTTGGGGAGAAGTTGCGATTTGGATCGTGGTCAAACTCGTCCTGGTCTTATTGACCGGCAACTACTTGCGCTTCTGAGAAGATCATTGACTGGTGCTCGCTCGTCTCCACATCGCGCTGCAGCGGCGTCGTCAACGATCGCCGCGCTTCTATGCGCGAAGCTGCGAGTGTGATTATCCTGATATCGATATGCTCCAAGCGGCCAACTTGCCGCAAACCCACTTTCGCGACCTAAGTTGATTCAGCGTTGTGCCGCGATCACACTTGAAATCATTTTCCGACAAGGCCCAATCGCACAACCAAGTCTAGCCCCGTTGCACCCACCCGAAGCGATCAGGCCACGTCCAAATGTAAGCACGACCAGCGCTCCGACATCTTTCGCACCGACTCGCGCAGCTGGCTCAAGTTTACCGGGTGGAGAGCGCGGTCGTGTCCTCGGCCAGGGCATACCTCGACACGCGACATGCCGATCCGGCCTTGGCGATCCACAACGTTGCTCAGATGAGCAAGCTTGAGAGACAGTGGCTCACCCGCCTGGACCGGTTTCGCGAGCTCGAGACGACCGTGCGCGACCTCGAGGAGCCATACGGTACACCCAATCGCAATCACGACCAAGCCGACCTCGACCAGTCACCTTCTCACATCGGCTCGCTTCTCGTATAGGCCTGGCGCACGACGACCCGGCAGGCGGTATCTCCGAGTCCGACCTTGTCGACGACATTCACGCGACCACGGCGCAGATTGAGGACGCGGTCGTCGCACACACCATGTCCGTCACCTACTCTCTCCCCCCCCCCCCCCCCCCGATCCCCTCATCCACAACCCTCCCGGTCAACTCTCCAACTGCGTCGCTCGCTTCCCCACCCCACAGTAGGACCGACCCGTCCTCCCCCGCCCCGTGCCTTCTCACCATCACCGCCGACGCAGGCGGCGCCGACTCGGCCGACTGGGCGCACATGCTCGCGTCCATGTACGAGCACCACACGTCCCTCCACGGGCTCGCCGCGACCATTCTCGATCAGTCGGACCGCACGTCTATCCTTGAACTCGCCCCCACCCACGGCAGGACCAGCTGGATTGTGCGGTTCCTGTACGGCGCGTACAAGAACGAGACGGGCGTGCACCGACTGGTGCGGTTGTCCCCGTTTGATGCGAAACACGCGCGGCATACGTCGTTCGCGGCGGTCGCGGTGGAGCCGGTCGGTGGGGAGGAGGTGGGATGTAAGGTAGATATGGGCGACGTCGAGGTGCAGGGTAAGTAAATGGGAGGGAAGGGAAGGAAAGAGGTGGAGATTTGCGGAAATCTGATGCTGAGTGCGTTTCTAGTGTTTCGCGCGAGCGGCAAGGGGGGGGGGGGGGGTACAACACGTCAACAAGACTGAGTCGGCGGTGCGGTTGGTGCACACGCCGACGGGCCTGGTTGCACAGGTATGCACGATCGCGCTCGGGCGATGCGCGATCATGGTCGACCGATACTGACTCGGCATTCCCGCGAAATGTAGTCTCAACACGATCGGTCGCAGCACCGCAACAAGGCGACCGCGCTACGCCTGCTCCAGTATAAAGTGATGCAGCTCCAGAAGCAGCAGCGGTACAGATGGATTTATTTCGCGAATTTCTCGACCCCCGCGGGCCATTCACCGATCGTTTCCGTCCAGGGACAAGGAAAAGACCGACCAGTACGCCAACGCCGCCAAGAACGCGTTTGGGTCGCAGGTCCGATCCTACGTGCTACACCCGTACCAAATGGTGAAAGACCACGCGACGGGCTATTCGACGACCAACGCGCAGTCCGTGCTCGATGGCGACGCGATCCTCGACGAGTTTCTGTTCGAGTCGTTCGTGGCGCGCTCTGCCGCCGCCGAAAACACGTCGTAGTCGTCGATAGTCTACAATAGATAAGCGTCTATTCCCGCTTGCGAGCTAACTAGATGATCCAAATCCTTCCCCAGTCCCATCTCAGTCCCATCCGCCAGTCGTCACCTCCGCCGCCCACTCCTTCTCCTCGCTCTCGCCTGCACCTCCCTGCCCTGGGCGACATACTGCGCAAACGCGCTATCCACCATCAGTCTCACCATTTCGCGCGCAATTTCATCCAGTGCCGCCCTCATCGCACTTTCATCCCCACGCGCCATTGCTGCCGCAAACCGGTCCCGCGCAACCGCACTCACATTAATCTCGCACGGCGCGTCGGCGGCAATATACTTGGCGTGCAAGTACGCGCACCGCGACTCGAACGGGTCCGACACCGACGGTGCGGGCAAGTCAATGTGTGCCGGCGCGGCCCAGTCGATGACCCCGGACGAGGGCTTGCGCGGGAGCGTCGAGAAGGGGGCAACGATCGCCGACGTCGGGGAAGTGCGGGCTGGGTCGGGGTCGGGCGGCGCGGGCGCGGGGTGGCTCGTGGACGGGGTCATCACGGCCGATCGGTGGATGCGCACGCAGGGCGCGGTGAGGAGTCGCTGGGCGGCGGGACCGGTGGCGGCGGGACCGGTGGCGGCGGTGAGGGCGGTGGTAGAGGCTGCATTGTGGACCCGCGCACGAGCGTCCGTGATTCGCGCGGATCGATACTGGACACAGCCGTGGCCGTGGTCGCCGTCAACAGACTTGTCGCCGCGACCGCCGTCGCCGTGCTCGACGACATTCCACTCGCTGAGCTGTTCGGCACCGCTGCGACCACGGGCGTGCCTGCCGTCTTCTTGCGCGCGCCGCCCGCGCACCGTCGCGCAGCCGTGGCCGCGTGGTGCGGGTGCCGGACCAGATACAGGTAATCGCGGTAGAACAGCGGGCTCTCAGCGCAGAACTTGGTCGTGCAAAATTCGACAAAGTGCTGGTAGGCTTCGTCGTGCTTGGCCAAGTCGTGGAACTGGTCGATCAGCGGGCGGTGCCGGCGGCGGGAGAGCATGGCGTGGTCCCACCAGACGGCGACGACTGCACCGAGGACAAGGACCGGGCCCGTGAGGATTTCCGCGCACAGGAACCAGAAGTTGGTGCCGACGAGGTCGTGGAACGCGTCGAGTTGTGGGATCGAGTCAGTGATCAGTGTCAGCAGCATGCAGATGATTTGCCACGCGAGACACCAGCCGAGTTCGCGCACGAGGGTTTGAGCGCGGCGTAATGGCCAGAGGACGACGAGGCCCCATGCGTAGAGGCCAATGTAGGCGGCAAAGTACGCGATGAGGCCGCCGATCGAGACAAAGCACGTTGTGCTCATCCCGTTGGACTGCCGCACGGCAAACGCGAACAGCAGCAACGTGGTCGTGCCGGCCGTCACGACGGCAAGCGTGATCCCGACGGACTGCTTGCGGAACGCGAGCGTGACAGTCGTCAAGTTGGCCCAGTCGGCGCCCGCCGCGCGTATGATACGCGTCGATTCGACGTGCAAGCACGGCACGTAGTAGATCCAGGTTGCGGCGCGTAATAGCAGCGCCTCGGTCCGCGAAATGCGCTTGAACCGGTTGATCTCGCTGGGCGTTACGCTGCGCATCGATGTCGAGGGTGCGTCGCGCAGGGATGGTGGCGGTGGAGGCGTGGCGCGCGGAGGGCGAGTGCCATCACGGTCGAGGTCGTCGAGTTCGCGCGAGACCGACGCGTAGTGGTCGAGCAGGAGGACGAGGCACATGTGTAGAATGCGCAGCGTGTCGAGCAGCAACAGGTACGGAAACGCCGTATAGATGATGAGCAGGTCCAGCCGGCACCACGCCAGGCTCTCTGGCGCGTGGTCAAACAGGATGGTCCACAGCGGGAGCTCGTGAATCTGCGCGCATGACGAGTGCAGCATGACGAGGTTTATGGGGGGTATCGAGAACAAGCCGAGAGTCAGCATCGATACGAGCGGGAGCAAAGATTCGATACCATTCGCACCATGACGTAGTCCATGATCGTGGCCAGGACCGTGCGCAGGAGCACGCTCGACCACACGCGGCGCTGGACAAAGACGTGGTGCCGACGTCGGAACACAGCGAGCAGCGGCAACAGGCGAAACAAGGCCCAGGTGCCCTGGACCGCGGCCATGACGGGCAGCGCACTTGGCGCCATGGTGGCGGGCCAACAGCGTCAACGACGCGACGCGAGCAACAGGGGACGCAGACGGTGCGACGGACGGGGACAATCACGATGTCCCTCAGATGGAACGCGACCGATTGGGCGGGTCCCGCACAACGGGGACGGCGGGGACGGAAGCGGGGACGTGTTGCGTCGCGGCAGCCACCAACCATCAGCAGCGCTTGATCGCGGCCGGAAACGACACCATTTACTAGCAGGGAGGGAACGCAGAACGCCTCAGTGGGGGAACAATGGATGCCGAAAATCACGCAAAGAGACGGCAGACACTTCGGCGTGCAGAGCAGCGGGAAGCGATGGGCGACGTTGCGCTCTGGTCCGGGCGGCCTGTTCGCGCTCGGACGGAACGGATCAGCGAGCCGGTGTGCGTGAAGTGCGCCAAGTCGGGTTCTGGTCGGTCTTTTGCAGCGGCTGCTGCGAGTGCATCGCGGGCAAGTCAAGGAAGTTCCAGCAGAGAAGCAAAGCTGGTGAATGGTGAAAGGGTGCGCGGACACGTCTTGCGCGCGAACTGGTGGTGCAGGACGCAGACTGGGCACCCGATCCCCTGGCCCAACGTCCCTGCTCACGATCGTGGCGCAGCAGCCGTGGCGGGACGAGTTGAGGTGTTCAGTGCAACTGCCTGGCATCGCCTCCCCCGCACACGTGGCGTTGCCTCGCCATCGGCGTGCCTTGTCCCTTCCGCCCACGGCCGCCATCTCCAACAAATCAATCACGCTCGCGTCCGCAAGACTTGCCGCATCGTACGGCGGGCATGTCAAAGCACATTCTCTGCCCGCTACAATCTCCCCCGTGCTGCACCAGGCGCTTGCTGGCCTGTCGAGCTGGCCGGCCGCCGCCATCCCGATCCCGCGTGCCCTTAGGCGACGTTGTCGCCGCATCCCTCAACGTGAGGTCGTCGTCACCGGAAGCCCACGATTCGCGCCTCTTGTCCCTTGGAGAAGCAGCAGCAGCAGCAGCAGCAGCAGCAGCAACAACAACGCAGCGCGACGCAGTATTAGTTAGTGTGGCGTCCGACCCGCCACTCTGCGTCGGCGACTTTGTGCCCGTTTGTTTTGTCCGGTTTGGCCTGCTGCAAATCGCGTCCGCCCGCGGTCTAGCCAATCCGCATCGTTCCCGAGCGTGCGGGCGTGTGTTGTCGCCAGCGTGCGTGCGCGCCCGTGTTGATTTTCGCGTCTCCATTGTTGAGCGTGAGCGTGTTGGGGTGCCTGGGCTTGCAGGTGCGTTGTGCGTGCTTCGTCGAGTGTTCTCTTCACCTCCTCCGCTGGGCTCCGGTGGCAGGGGTGGCGACGTTCTGTTGTGGCGACGCCTGTTGTTGAATCTCGCCGCCCGACGATGCGCCCGTCCTCCCGCTGTTACTCTCGACGGCCCGAGACCGCTCGCGAAGCGCAGATCTGGGCCTGACCATTCTCTCTCCCCGCTCGCCGCGTCTTTCTTCATCCAGACCGTTGTTGCTGCATTGCCCTAGACCCATCTGCGAGCACGGACACAACTTTTGTCGCTTCATCAAGTGGTTGCCCTGTCGCACCGGCCTCACACGCGGGCCAGTTCTTTGTGCAACGTCGGGCCCGTCGGCCACATAGCGCGCAACCCCGCAAATCGACCATTTTTCCGTCGCCTCTCACATCGGCCAACGCCGGAAACGAACGAGAACGTCGAACAACTCGCCCATCACTTCGTGCTGCACGTCCTGCAAGGTATTTTTCCCTCCCCACACCCCTTTCCCCGCGCTGTTCCCCGAGCCCATGCGACCTGTCATGCATGCGCGCGTTCGGGAGGCCCTTGTCATTTGTGTGGCGTCGGTCTTCGGCATGTGGGCTCGCGCTGACTCGTTCACGGTGTCGCGTCGCAGTGCAGCGTGCCGGTGTTCCTTTCTGGCGTTTGTTGCCTGTGTTCTTCACATCAACGCCGTCGATGGCGTGTTTGCCGCGCGTCATCTCGCCGGCAGTGTTGACATAAAGTCCCCACGCTCCCATCTGTCGGGGCCAACACTCCCCGTTTGGGTGTCGCACGCGTACGACTGCCCGGGCTGCTCTTGGCTGCGGTCGCGGTTGATTGAACTGTGGATGGTGAACTGACATTGCATCCTGCATGACGCGTCCCCCCACGCCAGACCCGACCAACACCTTTGCCCACGTCGTCGTCGTCACCCCGCCACCCAAAAAATGGACTATTCCCGGTCCCCGCCCGCGCTCCCCGCCGCGGCGACCCTGACCGCGCCGCTGCCCACGGCCACGACAACACTCAACCGGTCGACATCATCGGCGCGCACGTCGCCCGCGCCTGCGACCGGGATCGACCCTGCCTGGTCCTCGCCACCGCCAACCTCGCGCGACCTCGGTCTCGGGTCCCTCGCCACGTCGCCCAACGACCCATGGCTCGGCGCGCCGCCGCCGCCAGGGATACCTCCGCCGCCATTCCAGGCGACGGCGCCGTCACCGACGGCATCGACGCTCGCCATGTCACCGTCCCTCTCGGCGCCGCCTCCGCTATCGCCGATGCCGCGCAAGTCGAGCACGACGACGGCCGCCGGGTCATGGCTGGTCGAGAAATCGGCGCGGGGAAGTGTGGACGACGCGTCGGTCCTTCGCGCTGGCGGTGGGGGTGGTTCCATCCCGCTCGAGGCCAACTCTCTCGTGTGGCGGCCTCTCGACGACCGGCTCTCGCTCGACGACGTGCTCCGGCAGCCGGTTCTGCGCGGCGCGTTCCACCGGCACCTCGTGCGCGCCTACGCTGAGGAGAACCTCGTCTTCCTGCTGCGGTTGCGCGAATTGCGTACGATGGCGCGCGGCGAAGGTCCCGCGGCCGAGTTACCGCCGCAGCGCGTGCTCATGGCCGTGCGTGAACTCGTCGTCGAGTTTTTCTCGTCCGAGTCGCCGCTTGAACTGAACGTGTCGGCGGCCATCCGCGACGAATTGCTGGCCCGCGCAGCGGTGGTGCTGTTCCCGCAGTCGCCCGACGTGAGCGTGCATTCGCTTTTGCCGAGTGAAATGGCGGCGATGCCGGCAATGAAGATGGAGGAATTGATCCGGCACTTGTTTGCGCCCGCCGAAGAGCATATCATGCAGACGCTGCACCAGCATTTTACGGCGTTTTTGGCAACACGCGCGCCGTCCGAGTTGGCGCCGGGGAGGGCGCTAGGGAAGCCGGCGAATTGTAGCCGCGTGCTGATTTTGGGTGCCGGGCATTGTGGGGCGCTGATGGCCAAGGTATGTTCTCCCGGGATATTTGATTGATCGCATCGATCGATCATGCTCGGTGATACAATCTCACGCGACCTCGTCCATAGATGCTCGACCGTATTCCGTGCTTCCAAGTAATCGTCGTCGACGCTAAGGCCTACATGGAGAACATCCCGCGCGTCGTCGGATCGCTCTCGAACCCGAACGCGCACCTCGCGTCGATGATTTTGCCGCACGAGTCGTATGTGAACAACGGCAAGGTCTACATCGAGTGCGTCGACGCGCTGTACCCGGACCACGCAGTCCTGGCCGGCGGCACGCTCAAGATCCCGTTCGACTACTGCGCGATCGCGACCGGGTCGGAGTACGGGTCGAATATCAAGAACGCCGATAACGTCACGGCGTCGTACCGGCTGCACAAGCTGCAGTTTGAGCACGAGCGGTTGCGGCTCGCAAGGTCGGTGTTGGTCGTGGGCGGTGGTACGTCTTGGATTGACCGGGCGGAGAAGATGGCCGCGACGCTAACGGATCTTTCTCGTGCGAATGTAGGCCAAGTCGGTGTCGAAATCGCCGGCCAAATCCGGACCCAATTCCCCGACAAGCGTGTGCACCTCGTTGAAGCCAACTCGCGCCTGCTGCGACACAACCACGAGGCCGTGCACTACCGCGTGCTCGCCGAACTCGAGAAACTCGGCGTGCACGTAACGCTCAATCAGCGGCTTACGCACGTGCACTTCAACAAGTTCATGGACGGTGCCGGGCGCGGGTACGAGGCCGACGTCGTCTTCATGTCGACCGGGCCCGTTCCGCGGGTCGAGTTCCTGAAACCGCACTTCCCGCACCTGATCTCGCGGCGTGGCGTGCAAGTCGAACCTACGATGCAATTGCCGGGGTACCCGAGTTTATTCGCAGGCGGCGACGTGACCGATGTGTGTCCGGACAAGACGGTCGTGAACGCCGAGCGCGCGGCGATCACGATCGCGAACAATATCATGGTCATGCACAGAAACAAGTTGCGCGCGGCCAACGGACAAGCGCCGTTGCCGCTGTTCACGGCGGGCCATGGACCGACGCGCGCGCTGATGCCGACGTCGGCGATTCGCGTAATTGCGTTGGGGAAGGTCGGCCTCTGCGTGATTAACGGTTGGTTCGTCTTCTCGCACCCGAAACTGCTCGAGTGGAAGTGGGCGTTTGCGGATGGCGCGATCAGGCGGCTGCAGTTGCCGGGGGACCCGATCGGGTCGAGGACGGATTCATGGGTGCGCGGGGTCGCGCCGAAACCGCCACCGACGTGCCGTGACGGTGTGTGCCGGTGCCAGAAGGTGGAGGTGCCGTGAACTGCGCGCAGACGCGGGTGCGTATCCGCGCGGGAGGTGGTGAGGATAGAGTTAGATTTTTTGGAATATTGGCGGTCATGGCGGGGGGCGACGCGGCCGGCCGGGTGCTGGTCGAGACAGAAGCGACGTGGGATTGTGTATGGCGGCTCGGGAGGCCTGCATTGAATAGAGTGCATCAACATATCACTCTGATTTGAAATGCCTGTGTTTACTTCCGCTCACGCAAGTTCATCATCCATTTCATTCCGCGCGCCACGAGTCCGTCCCCCCCCCCCCCCCTCTCCCCCCAGTCTCCTCCACGTGGTGCCCCCACGAGACCGACCTTCTCCACCTCATTCCGGACCGGATGAGCGCGAGGTGTCGCTGTCGATGTGTTAGCCGAGCTGGATCGACGTGTGCCCACCGGGCGAGCGTTTGCTACACCGATCCACACGACAATCAGTTCCGCGACCGACCAACTCCAAACCCACGAACAAAAAACGTACCTCGACGACGGCAGCCGGCGTAACCCTGCGCCCCCAAGTTGATCCTCCTGCATCGCGACCCATTTCGGCACGACCGGCAACATCCCAATCTCCCCACCATCATCGCCAAACTTGATCCCGGAATTCGTGATCCCCTGGTTCGCAAACGGGCGCTTGATGGGCGAGCTCGGCCGCGGCGGGTCGGCATCAAACACCGACGAACGCAGATGGTGCCGCGGGTGTTCCTTGGGCGGGACCACCACCGCCTTGTACTCGCCGGGTTCCGGCTCCTCGCCGCCAAACTTCAGCGTCGACTTGAGCCGGTCCTTGTGCATGTTCATGCCGCGTGTGGGCGACGCCGGCGGCGACGACGACGCGGGCTGATCACCGCCAAAGACGGTGCTCTTCAAGTCGGGCTTAGGTTTCGCGGCCGACGGCGACATGGGCCGGTTCATTGTCGTCGCCTGGTCCTTGCGCATGGCCTTGGCCGGGGATGTCGGGCGGTCGGACACTTCGGCGTCGGCGCGCCCAATCGTGGTCTGGAGCTGCGGGTTCGGTTTCTTGGTGACATTCGCAACCTCGGCATCGGCCTCGCCGATATGCGACTCGAAATGCGGGTGGTGGATCTTGCGCATCGGCCGCTCCTCCTCGTTGTACGACGGGACCAGGTGCGGCGGGAGCTGCCCGGACCCGGCGACCGCCTGCAGGTAGACCTGGTCGTCGTCGGCGGCGGACTCGCCGGAAAAGTCCTTTAGGTGTGCAATCAGGTGCGGGTTCGGCCGTTTCGCGGTGGTCGGAACACCAAGCTCGTCCTCGGCGCGCTGCTTGTCGATGGTGGTCTCGAGGTGCGTCGCAATCACGGTCCGCGCCGGGCGGTACTGCAAGTCGTCAGTCTCGGCCTCGGCCTTGGGGCCCGCGAAATCAATGTTGGTCCGGTGCCGCTGCGGGTCGTGCACGACGGGGATTGGCGCGTCGCCCGTGACCGGGTCGTACAGCGACTTGGTGGGCGACTTGGACGCGCCGACCCCGGCGCGCGTGGGCGAGGCCGGGCGGTCGGTGCCGAGCGGCACGTGCGACTCAAACTTCTTGGGGTTGATGGCGAGTTTATTGAACGCGTTCTGCGGGAGTGCCGCGTCGGCAAACACGTGCGACGCCTTGTTGGCCTCGGCGGCCGTCTGGATCAGTTTCACGGCCGGGCGCGTGGCCGGGACAGGCGCGGTACCCGACAAGACCGACGAGAAACTGTCGTTCGACGAGGAGCCCTTGGACATGGACTGCGTGTCCTCGAGCCGCAGGGCCAAAAAGTTGGGGACGAGTTCGGGATGGTCCTGGTCGGACGCGGCTTGCTGGAAGGCCGAGTAGTCGGCGTTGCGGCCGACGGCGGGGAGGATGTAGTCCGAGTGGAAACCCCAGACGCCCGGCGACCCGGCGGCCTGCACGAGCCCGAGTTGCTTGAGCACCGACGCCTGGTCCCAGTAGACGCGCTTGGCCGTGAGCTTGCCGGTGCGCGCGTTGAACGTGGCCACGGTCACGACGACGACCGACGCGCGCTTGATGGCGCCGGGGTTGAGCAGCTTGACGCCTATTATCGTGGTGGACTTGGTGAGCAAAGCGGTTCGCGACACCACGCACGTACCGCGAGAAACAAAGAGCGTACCCGGCACGAGCCACTGCATCTGGTCCTCTCTGCCCTCTTCGAGCGTGAGTTCGTGCACGGCCTCTTCCACGACCGAGTCGGACGTGTAGTGCGTCTGCAGGACCTTGGTCGTGGTCCAGAGGCCGCTGGTCTGGCAGGACCACAGGTACTTGCGGTAGAACTGGCGGTAGGCGTCGAGCCCGTGCGCGCCAAAGTAGGTCGGCGCCATGTAGTAGGAAAACTGCTGGTCGTACTGCTCCCAGGCCTGCGGGTTCTGCGCGTGCGCGCGCCAGAGCGCCGGGATCGAGCTCGGCAGGTAGCTCATTGTGCGGTGCGGCGCGTGGGCGGGGCGGATCGGATGGGGGCGGGTCGGATTACGACTGGGCAAGGTGGGTGAATGCCGCCGCGTGCGCGCCGAAGGGTGGGTGAGGAGCGGTCGAGCGAGCGGTCGGTCGGTCGGTCGGGCGGCGAAGAGGAGATTTGAGCGAGAGCGGGTCGTTTGCGAGGAGTTGTGCGGCGGGTCTTTCAGCGAGAGGCTCAAAGAGGACGGGGGCCGATGCGAGCAGGGGAGCGAGGACGGCGACACGACCTGTAGCAAGGAGCAAGGAGCGCTGGTCAGGCGCGTCGGTGCGGGACACGCGGTGCTACCGGCGTGACCGCGACAGCGTGTCTCCCAGGCCACGTGTGTTGGCAGATGGCACTCGTGTCGACGCCTCGGCTCGACAATCGTTGCGCACGACGACAGTTCGCCGGACCGAAGCCCGTCAAGGACGAGACCTGTTGCAGAACAAGATGGACCACGCCATGAGCCCGCCAAGGAGGCGATCACGGCCGTGCTCAGCACCGGTCACGGCCGCGGCCGCGTTGCTCGTTTTGATCGGCCTCCTCGCCACGACCACCTGCGCCACTAGCGATGCCGCCGCGGCGAGCACGTCAGTTGCGCCCGTACATAATACTTTTGTGCTGCGCCAGGCCATTCCGGGCCATGTGGTCGCTTTCGGCGACCTCGACGGCGACAAGTTGTATGTTGTCGAGAAACTGTTCGATCCGAATACGTTTTGCCCTGGATCTTACTTTGAAGATCGGCCGATAGCACCGACATCGTTGTCGCGGACGCGGCCATGAAGCAGCTTCAAGTGCACGCATGGAGGCCAAGTACGTTCAGCGGCCATGGCGCACGATAGCACCGATTTCGTTCCTTTGTTCACGATTATCCGCTGTATTCTTAGAAATCAAGGCATTCCAACCGGTTTCATCCTCGCAAATCAACCTCCCCGCACCAGCCGCGGGCGTCGTGGCCATCGACCTCGACGGCGACGGTTTGCTCGACCTGCTCGTGACGCTGCGCACCGACACGAACCAGCCCGACGACGCGCGATACAGTCTAGTCCTGCACCGCGGCCTCGGCAACCTGACCTACCTCCCCGCCGACGGCAACCCGCTCGCATCCATGGCGCTCAGCGAACCCACGCTCCTCGACTACAACGGTGACATGACCGCCGATCTGTTCGGCGTTCCGCACGCCGGGAGCACGAGCACGATGCTGTGGCTCACGGCTCCGGGTCCGACGCTGCGCCCGTACCCGGCTCCTGACGGCATGTGCATGCCGGCGGCCAAGCACGCGAACGCGTTTGTCGACGTGAACGGCGACTGCAAGCCCGACTTTTTCCTGACGTGCGCCGACCACTCGTTCCAGGTCTGGATCGCGGGCGATGACGGCACCTGGACGCTCGCGCGTCACGGGTCGCTCCCGCCAAACGCCGGCCTCGTCGCGTTTGCCGACATGGACGCGAACGGGTCGCTCGATGCCGTGTTCCCCGTGTGCACGGCCAACAGTTGCTCCCTGTATGTGGCCTGGAACCGGCAATTGCCAACGTGTTCCGCGACCACACCCGCGGGCACTGTCTGTCGCCCGATGTCGGACCTGTGCTCGGCGGATCCGGATTTCATGCTGGATTTCGCCAACCCGACGATGATCCCGATCCCATTGGCCAAGGCCGGGTCGAAGATGGGCCGGATCCGGCTCGGCGACTACAACCTCGACGGGTACCCGGACGTGCTGTTTGTGGCGGACGGGAAACTGTACCTGCTCGGAAACACGCCGTGCGTGGGTGCGGCCACCGCGTGTGCGAGCCCACGCACGTTTGTGCCTGTCGCGCACGCGGTGGATGCGGGGCCGGGGGTCACGGACGCGTACTGGTTTGACTATGGCGAGAACGTACGGTTTTGCACTTCTCATGTCCTTTTCATCGCTTCGCTGTTGACGCGATGTCTGCCGTTGGGATAGGGATCGTTTGACATCATTGTCGCGTCCGAAATCGACGGCCGGCCCGTCGCGACCATTTACGAGAACACGTTCCAGAACGACGCGTTTTTCATCAAGACGCTCGCGACGGGCACGTCGTGCACGCAAGACTGTCAGGCGCACGCGCTGAATGCGATCGGGTCGAGTTTCAAGTTCACCGTGATCGACACGACGGGCGCCAAGAAGGCCATGCAGAGTACGATTCGCCTTTTCGCACCCTTCCCCTCCATCACCACGACTCACGCCCACCTGTCAACACCATAGGCACGCAAACCTACCAAACCTCCTCGTGGGCGATGCAGCTCCCCTATGCTTTTTCTGGGCTCGGTCGCACGAACAACTACATCGAGGAACTGGCCGTGGGCGTATCCCGGCACGTCGCGGGCAACGAGTCGGCCACGGACCGCGCTACGTTCACGGGCATTATCCCGAACTCGCAGCTTGTGATTTACCCGCGGGCCGCCGGCGCCAACGAGCAGCCGTGGCGCATGGAACTGTTCCTGAACCCGACGGCGTACGCGCTCAATGTCTTGGCGGTATTGCTGGCGACGATTGTGGTGCTGGGCGTGGTCACGGCCGGGCTGCAGTGGCTCGAGAAGCGCGAGGATGAGCGGGACAAGATTTTTTGGATTT
Organism: Allomyces macrogynus ATCC 38327; assembly: GCA_000151295.1. NCBI lineage: Eukaryota > Fungi > Blastocladiomycota > Blastocladiomycetes > Blastocladiales > Blastocladiaceae > Allomyces > Allomyces macrogynus. The sequence continues at coordinate 216,593 of GG745366.1, read as the reverse complement.
GAGTGGAGAGAAGGGGGTTGTATCAGTACAGGCAAGGATTCTGGGTTGGAGACGTGCTTATCGAAGGTCCGCGAATGCCGTCGGGTTGGAGTGCACTGGTTCGCAAGAGAGCATCACTCATCGCCCTCACCTCTGGATTGGAGCGCCATCGAGCGCCATCCTTACTTTCGTGTGGTCGCGGACGATGCGTTCAGGTCGCAAATGGTGAGCAGTACGTGATTTGCCCATTCGAGAACCGGCTGCATGTTGGCGAGGATGCACGCGGCGCGGTGGCTCAAGATCCAGGCTGGCTCGACCACCAGTTGGTCACCGGGTGGTTAGCGGCTCGCCATCTCGTATGAATCGGGATGCTCGTCGCGCGATGCTGTGATCGGCCATGGTTCTGGTTTAGGAGCGCGTGCCTTGGTCGATTTGTTGGCCAAACTTGAATCCATCGCGTGCATGCTCAATTGTCGACGATATTGGAGCGCGTGCTCCAGTTCCAGCCCTCGAAACGGGTCTTTTGTATAAACAGTGTCGTCGCCCACCCTCGATTTCTGGAACGGCGCCGCCCTCCAAGACGACATCGACTCTTGACTCGAGATGAAGCTCCCACTCCTCGCCCTGCTCGCGACCGCGCTCTTGGTCGTCCAGACGCTCGCGGCGTCGGTCCCCGCCGCTATTCCCTACCCAAACCAGTACATCATCACGCTCAACCCAACGACCGACAAGGCCTCATTCGACCGCGCGTTGTCTGCCGAGGTTGCGCGCGAAAATTCACAAGAACGCACCGGCACCGACTTCATCGAGTCCTCCATCACGCGCCACTTCGATATTTCCGACGAGTTCAAGGGCTACGCAGGCCAGTTCTCGCCGTCGCTCGTCGCCAAGCTCAAGAAGAGCGGCAAAGTGGCGGCGGTCGAGCCCGTTGGGACAGTCTACGCGTCCGGGTCGCAGTCGGGTGCGCCGTGGGGCCTCGTACGCATTTCTGAGCGCGCGCTCGACTTGACCAAGCCCTACACGTACCCGGACTCGGCGGGAGCCGGGGTCGACGTGTATGTCGTGGATACCGGGGTGCGTTTGTTCAGTCGGTGACTCTGGCGACGCGGCCCCAACTCATGCCACCGCCCACATCCCAGTTTTACACGGCGCACCCGGACTTTGGCGGCCGCGCGCGGTGGGGCACGACGACTTGCGACGGCTGCATTGACAAGGACGAGAACGGGCACGGCACGCACGTCGCGGGCACGATCGGGTCGACGACCTACGGTGTCGCCAAGCGCGCGAACCTGATTGCCGTCAAAGTGCTGGGCGCCAATGGCAGCGGGTCGACGGTGGGCGTGATTGCCGGCATCAACTGGGTGACCGCGCAGGCCAAGGCCAAGAACAAGACGATCGTTGCCAATTTGTCGCTCGGCGGGACGTTTTCGGCGGCGCTCAATAACGCCGTCAAGGCCGCGACGTCGGCCGGGGTCGTGTTTGTGGTGGCTGCCGGTGGGGATAACTCGGGCGCATGCAATACGTCCCCGGCATCGGAACCATCGGCGATCACGGTGGCCGCGACGACCAAGACGGACGCGCGCGCGAGTTCGTCGAATTACGGGACCTGTATTGATATTTTTGCGCCGGGCACCGCGATCACGTCGACGTGGAAAAATGGCGGAACCAACACGTTGTCGGGCACGTCGATGGCGGCGGCGCACGTTGTGGGCGTGGCCGCGCTGTTGGTGGGTGGCGACCATTGTAGCCGAGTTGATTGCGAACTCGACGCCGAATGTCGTTCAGTCGGCGGGGACGGGGTCGCCCGACAAGCTCACGTATGTAAAGCAGTGAGGGGTGCACGCGTGCAGTCCACTGAATCGCATTCAGCTCTGGTCGGTTCTGCTCTGGATCACGGACGAGGGTCGGCATTAGCACTAAGGTAGTACTCCACCCAGTACTGTTCCTCTTTACCAATTGTGTTTTCTTTGTATTGCCATTGGATTTGGATGATGGATGGTAGAAAAGGTCGTTAGCCAGAGCCACCACGCGCTTGCTGCTGCCGGAGGACGCTGGCAACCAGCATCAAGTTTGAAATCAGTTTTTGATCAATCGCGACGCTTCGCAGCGGGAAGACGCTGAAGGAAATCGCCACATCATTGGCTTCCCCGCTGCATGTGATCCATCACCATGGCAACGAGCGCCGCACTCACCACAAAACCGCTCTTGCCCCTCCACCTTTGCTAGATCTCTGCCGGTGACGAATATTGTTACTTTAGATAGGGACAACAGAACTGCGTTCACGCGTGGGATGTTGACTACCTCAACAATTCGCTAGATAGTGTCCGAGGCCGACAACTGTGTTGCTAAGTTTATCATGACCCAGCGACGAAGGTCGGCGTCTGATGTGTATTGCACCGCCTACGTTCTTTTGCTGGCTTTATCCGTCGCTCGTGGAAATGCTCATTTGAAACTGTATCTCATCAACCCAGTGAGGTGTGGAGCAACTCGTGCGCACATCGCACCGACGATGTAAGCAGAGTCAGGGCAGCATCCTTACAGTCAACGACGTCTTCGGCGCCTACTCTTCTCTTCGCAAAAGACGGAGCATGGGAGGAAAGAGTCAGACATCATTAATTGAAGAGTGTATTGTGGCTTTCAGGCCTGTTGCCACCGTCGCCCAAACCAAATCAGGACGATCCTCCCATCCCAACCATCCGCTTGATGGCCGCTCGTGCAAACGGAATGTAACTGGCACTGTACCCTGAACGCCGGAACCGAATCGTCAGCATTGTAGTCCTTCTCAACGCGCACGCTCAGTACCCGCAACCACAACGTACAGAAGAGCGCGAGGAACTGGATCAGACTGAAGACGAGGCAGAGAATCGCGAGCTTGGTCTACACGCGACACACGCATCAGTCCCAGTTTCCCCAATTCGCACCGCAGCATGTAAGGCGTACCGTAAACGCCACGACGAGCGTCAGGACCATGACGCCAAGGAACACAATCGTCGCGGTACGGCGCGTCTCGTCGAACATATTCTTGACCTGCTTGGCCGGCCCCGTCAGGAACCCGGTGCTGCACAGCGACGTCAAGTTGCCAAACGTGTAGAGCACAGCGAACCCGGCCAGGTTGCCCGTAGCCATGCTCAGGAATGACTAGCAGGAGGGCGGGATGTGCGTGTCAGCGACTGTACCGGCGCGAAGCAACGGCACCGGTTACGGACCAGCAGCGAAATCACGAATCCGAGAACGAAGCACACGCCGAAACCGATGAGCCGCTGCTTGCGCGAGAGCTTCATCGACCCGCACGACTAGAGGTGGGCGGCAATTCGGTATATGGTTGGTACATGTAGTGCTGGACAGAACTGAATGGATGCTGTCGTTGAACGGACCACTTCGTCCATGAGCCCGCCGCCGTCGCCACCGTTGCCGCCGGCCTCCATGTTCGAGAATGGGTTGCGCATGGTTCGGGTTCAGGTGAAGTTGTCAGGGCAGCAAATTTGCTGGTAGCTGCGTGAATCGCGTCGCCGAAATCGTGTTGGATGGTCGGTCGACGTCGCCGTGGAGCTGATGAGCTTGCAGGTCTTCAGACGACGTGGATGCTGGGTCGCCAAGAGAATGCGGAGAGCTGGGCTCGTTGCGGGAGTGGCGCTCAAAACTTGCCGTGGTTCGTGCCAGGGTGCCAAGGGTGAGCAGGTCCGGCCGCCAACGACGCCAACGAAATTTTGAAGCAGGTGGACGACCGCAGGGACGCGTCGTGGCGGTGAAGTGGACACGCCAAGAAACTCAAGTAGAATCACTGGTGGATCATACTTTCGCCGTGTTGAGCGAGCTTCGCAACGTGCTGCACACACGCTGCTGGGCACAGTGGCTCGCTGCTGGTCGAATGCGGTCACCGCCATCCCGGCATGCGGGGGGAACACCGCCCTGCTGCGGTTCAGAACTGTCAGAACGCGACTCATGGCTGGGACGATGCAGAATGGCACGTTCAAGGCTCACAACCAGGTGGAAAACTTGGAGGGAGGCCTGAATGATCTGTTTCCTCTGGTCAGGATCCGTGGTTGCGGGCGTGGAAGGATAAGCGCCGACTGGCCCACCTGCCAAGCGCGCCAAGATCAAACAAGACGACCACGGCATGTTCGCGTCTCGAATCAAAACTGTCCTATTCATGATGCAGTTCACGCCGATGTTTCCGCTGCCCTCATGTTGGTACTCTCGCCTGTTGCCGTTGCCGGCACAAGCGAGGGTGCCGCGGCAGCGGTTGTGAGTGGTGCTGGAGCTAACGACGAAGAACTCGCCGCTGCGCTAGCCGCAGCACTCGATGTTGCCGACTTGCGGTGGTACAGCGCCGTGTAACGGCCCTGCCGCTGCAGCGGCAGCATCCCGTCGGTCGAGTACCGAATCCCGCACGCGTTACTATTTGACGATCGAGGTCAAGTCAGTCCGCACTTTTCGACCATCCGATCCATCTAAAAGCGACGTACCAAAGTGACCGCGGCCCAGTTGGCCCACGCCGAATCGACAGCGTCCTCGTCGCGTCGATCCCGCAATGCGCACAACGCCACTGTTCCTGATCCACCAGCGAGAGACCCTTGATGAGCCGGTTCGTGACGGGGGGCGGCAACTCGGTCGCGAACCGCGGGCCGCGGTCACGACGCGACGGCGCGGGGGACGCCGCGGCAGTAGTGAGCCCGCCAGTAGCCGGCGCAGATGACCGATTCAACCGCGCAGGCGTGGCACGCGGCGTGGCCGCCGCATTCGCAGTCGCACGGGACCGTGCCGTCGGAACCGGTGGCGCCGTCGCCATGACTCCCGCACCGGCCGCACCTCCAACGGCCATCTTGGTCGCCGCCACGACTGTCGCGGCCGTGACCGGATGCGCGAGCTGCGTCGCCAACTCAATCGCGTTCTCCAACTTCCGCATCTCCTCGACACTCGCGGTGACCGCGCTCCACTTCCTGCGCGTCGCCGCATGCGCAGCCCGCGCCGTCTCACGGCGCGCGCGGCGCGACTCGCGCTCGTCTTTCGACGCGTGCTTTTCGAGGTCGCCCGCATCGAGCACGTCGAGCGTGGGTGCCCATTCGTCAGCGTCGCGTGCTGGTCGGTGGATCGGCGGGACGCGCGCGGGGGGTGGCGCCATGTGGCCGTGCAACCGGTCGCGAAGTTGCCTGTGGATAGCGTCGCGCGTGGCCGCGGCGAGGAGCGGGACGTATTCGCCAGCGAGACCGAGGTCGGCACAGGTCGTGCGCGCGAATTGTTCGGGCGTGAGCGTGCTCTGTGGGTCCCATTCGAACCGGTCGCGCACGAGGACGCGGCCAATGAGGACTTCGATCTGGTTGAATAAAAAGAGAAGGGTGAGTGAACTCGTTGGCGACCCAGCCGTGCGGAACAACCGCAATGTGCGCACCTCCACGACTAACGGCTCGTCCCAGGCTACATCGTCGACCAACTCTGCGCCGAGCTCGACGCACTCGTCAATCTGGTTGCGAATGCTCATGGCAATAATCGGCACGAATTTCGCCGCCAGGCCGAGATCGGTGCACATGATTTCGGCAAACTTCTCGGGCGAGACCATGGCCTCGCGCACGTTCCAGACAAACAGGTCGCGCAGCTTATACCCGTCGAGGTCGAGCTCCAGCTTGATGGGAATCAGCAATTCGCGCAAGTCGGCGGCCGCTGCACGCTGCGCGGGCGTATACGCGTGCACCGTTAGGTAATTCGTGTGCCGGCGCGCGCGCTTGGCCGAGAGCGCCGGTGGACCCGCGAGTGTCGACCCGCGCGGCGTCGAAGCCGAGCTGGGCGTGTCGTGGAAGGACAGTTGCGCTGCTTTCGCGGCGGCGCGGCGCGGGCGGGCGACATCCACATCGTCGTCTATTTCCGAAGCATCCGTCAGCTCCCCTGTGGGTCAAATCGGGTGGACAAGCAAGCACAGGCGCGTACCAGACAAGTCGTCGACGTCGACGTCGGGTTCCTCCTTGGCAAAACTGCTCGGTACGACGAGGCCATTCGGCAGCATGCGCACGCGGTTTGCATAGTCGGACTCGGCAAACGCGCGCTTGCGCGGGATCGTGGGCGCGGTCGCGGGCATGACCATGGGCACCATGCGCATTGCCATGGCGTTTGCGTGCGCGGACCCGCGGTTGGCTGCCGGGGTGGTGGTCGGGTAGGCTGCGGCAGAAGCGGGCTGGCCGCGCGCCGCGTACTGGCGCGCGTGCGCGTGTGGGGTCGCAGTGGACATGGTGCGCGGCGGAGAGCGGCGTGCGATGGTTGGTGCCGCAAGTCGGTGCGGTTGATCGTCGCCTTGTCGTCCTTGTCGTCGTCGTCGTCGTCGCGACTTTGGCGCAAACGGCAGGGCCGACGGCGCGGTGGAGCGGCCAACAGGCGGTGGTGGCTTCCGCGGCGTGATGTCCACGTGCATGTAAACTGCGTGTGAGACATTGGAACTTCCCAGTGCGGGACGGCTGCAGGCTCGCCGAAACCGCGGTCCGCGCCCACGACGGCGATCGCGAACTGCGCCACAAACCGGGGCAGCACCGAGACCGAGGCCAGCACCGAGACCGAGGCCAGCGCCGAGACCCGCCGTTGCTGGCGCCGCGAACTCCTTTCTTAGCCTGCCCTGGTCTCCGGCCCTCTCCCATCTCCACGACCAGCATGCCGCCAAGTGAATTGCCCGCACCCACGACCACCGCCCCATTGCACCACGCGCTCATCGAACTCGCCGTGGTGCGCCGCACCTTCTCCACCTTGTCTCAGCAGCCCCACTCCGATTTCTGACGCCCATCGTCATATCCAGGCCGTCGCTATCGCGCGCCGCTGCAAGCGCCAGTATGCTGCGACCGCAACAACCACCGCGACCGCAACAACCACCGCGACCGCTGGCCGAACAGCACGGCCCAAGTCAGCCGGCACCAGTGCACGGATCTGCACGCCGCCGACCCGCGCGCCGTCACTTGCCGGGCTGCACCAGTACTTGCTGTCCGTGTTTCTCGTTAAACGCTGAACCAAGCACGACCGGCCGTCTTGTCTCAACCTGATGCTCCATCTAGGCTGCTCCTGCGCACAGTGACCGCACATCGCGGTGCACGCGGTCTCGCACCGAGTCCAGGCCCGGTGTCGGCCCCGGTTTTGCAGCCCAAAACGATCACCATCACTGACGCCGCGCGTGAGCCCGACCCCGGCAACGACGCGTCGCTCCCGCAGCCAACAGCGGCGGACGTGCTCCAACGCGTCTTATCAGCGTGCCGCACTGACACCAACGACCCAGTTGCGTCAGTGTCTCAGCTGCTCGCGATGATCAACCCACGATCAACCGCACGCGATGCCGTACCTGTCGACCCGGCGCTTATTGACGCGTGGCTCGCCGCGAGCGTGGATCTTGAAGACCGCATGGCCGCGGTCCCGGCCGACGCGCGCGCCGCATACGAGACGCAGGTCGCGCAACTCGTCGCGCGCGTCGACGCGTGGATCCAATCCGACTCATGAGGCCGTCCCTCAATCCTCCAGCTCGTCAATCCAGTCCAAGGTGTGGTTTTCGCATTGAAAACGGGCTGCCAGCGCGTGACTCTGTATCGTTTATTTACATCCGGCACGGCACGACGGGGGACGCGCAGATTCAGCGGCCCAGACATTACGTTGATACTCCCAAAAAAAAAAATCACTTCAAAAACTTCCTTCCATCCGGCTCATGAAACGGGGGACACGACTGGCGACGCGACCGCTGCCGGCTGCGGACTTGCGCGTGGCCTTCCGCCTGCCACTCCTGCGGCTGCTGCCGGGGCCGCCGTCGGGTCGTCGCGCGGGACGAACCTTTTTCCGCACAACTCGGGGTGCCGGGGGGCCGCCGTCCCACCCCACTTGCCAGGTGGGATCCCTATAGGTAGTATGATAGTGTTTA
>GG745366.1:173212-203532 GCA_000151295.1 Allomyces macrogynus ATCC 38327 | reverse complement strand
CGAGGCTGCACCGTAGAGTCGGTCGCTGACGCTACACTTACTCGGACGCTGACGCGGCGTACTACGGGACGGGTCGTGCCGGCGCGCATGCGCTCGCGCGCGCGATTAACCGCCGCATGCGTGCTCTGCACGAGGCCTATGCGCGCGCACGCGCTGTGCCCGACTTGAACGCGCTCGCGAAACGGTTGTTGGACGAGGTGGTCGCGCCTGTGAACGCGCAGCTCGCACCGCCGTCGCGCGCGAGACCGACGTGGTGCACGCCGCTGATCCCGCGGACCGTCAAGACGCGCGACGGAGCTGTGAAGCTGCATGTGCCCTCCGCAACGCCGTGCCAGCGCTCGACCGCTGCGGCTGTTGTCGTTCCGCCAATCGACGCAGCCAGTGCCGAGACCGATGACGACGTGCCGCGACACCTTGCTGTTGCCGATCCAGCGGCCGCGAGAGGCGCGCCAACTCACTTTCTCCGGTCGCGCACCGACGGACACGACGAGTCGAACGCCCCCGTTGCGGCCGCCGCCGAAGCGTGTCTCGCGCTCGCGACATGGGCGCCCGTCGCGCCGCCCGTTTCGGATCCGCACCCGCACCCACAGCCACCGCCAGGGCCGCCCGCACGCGCGCGGTCACGGTCGGACATGCATTTCGCGGCGCCCGCGCCGGCCGTCTACTCGTTGCTCGCACAGTACCCGGGATTCTATCCGGCGCCGGCACCCGCGCCCGTGCCGAGACCACCAAACGGTGCGTTCCACGCGCACGCGGCCCCCGCACCGCAGCAAGTGCCAGCCTGGGGCATTCAGTCGCCAGACCCAACCCCGCTCGCGTCGCCAACGCTCGCAACCGACACCTTGCCGAGATGGCCCGCGGCCGCGGCGGTGCACGGGATGTACCCGCCCGTTGGCGCTGCCGTGGCCGCCGACGCGACCACGATGGTCGCCGACCCGGCCGCCGCGTACCTGAGCCCGTGGCACGACCGCGCGCCGTCAGCTTCGTCGATCACAACGCCCTGGCCCCCTGCGGTCGCAACCCCGGCGCCGGCGCCGACTGTTTTTTCGACGGCGACGCCGTCGCGCGGGCCCCACGCACGTGCCGGCCCTGTTCGATCCGGCCGTGACCGCGATGCCGCACGCGCAACACTACGCGCCCACCGCAGCGGGGTTCCCGGCCGCTCGTCCCGCGCGGATCCCGACGCCCACGCTGACCCCGGCCGCGCCTATTGCCGCCGCGCCGCATCATCCACGGGCTCGTCGTCACCGCACGTACACGCGACCACCCACCATGGTTTCCACGCCGCAACCGCAGCCACGGCTGCCCACAGGCCCGATCCTCGGCGTCGAGCGCTTTGCACATGCGGTCCGACACCGCCGCGACTGTCGTCGAAGACATTGCCGCCGCCGCGATTCCACCCGCTTTATCTGACGCGCCGAGCGATCCCGAGGACGTCGACGAGGACGTGCACCTGGCGCCCGTCCGTGCGCTGGACGACGACGCGCGGCCCGTGGCGCTGCCGCGGTTGCCGGCACTCGCGCAGCTGGTCGCGGGGACGAGTCCGCGGATGACGCCGGCTGCGGCGCCGCGGTCGTCGCCGCTGATGGTGCGCGGTGGGAGTAGTACGAGATTGGGGCAGGCGAGGTCGCCGCCGGAGCAGCAGCAGCCGGGGGTGGGCGCGGCGAGGGTTGCTAGTTGAGTGGAGTGTTTATAGTGAGGAGAGGAGAGGAGGGAGGGAGGGGAGGAGGGAGGGTAAAGTAATTTATCATCAATGTTTTTATCACTCGAGATGGCACGCGTCTCCAGACTTGGTTTGAGACTTGAAGCACCACACCCGCAACCACCACGTCGCGCTCGTCCACCACCGTGTCCACTGACACAGCAAAAACACCGTGCAAGCGAAGTGAGAGTCCCATATTTCAATTTATCACGGCCGGCCATCTCTATTCGGCCGCGCAATCGCACTCGAGGCTCCACCCATCCCGCAACCCCGCCACATGCCCGTCCCCCACTGCGTACGCGACCGTCAGCGGCTCGCCCTTGCGCACATCCCGCGTCGCCACCACCGTCACGACCGGCCCGTTTTCCCCACCCTTCCCCACCACCACCCGCGCATTCGCGTCGCACGCGTGCGCCGCGTACGCGAGCACCGGAAACAGCGCGACCCCCTCGTCCATACCACCTTTCCACCCCCCTCCCCTCCTTGCCATACGCATTGTACTCCACCCTCCCCTTCAACACCGCGTACCGCTCCACCGTCACAAACTCGGCCGCGGCGGGGACGTGTGCCGCAACCGCCGCCCCGCACCAACGCCGCATGCGCGCCATCCGTCGCGTCGGCCGACTCGACGTACCGCCACCGGTCGACGTGGTCCCAGACGCCGTACGCCGGGGTTTCACCACTCGAAAGGGCCGCGCGCTGCTCGTCGCGTGTCATTCGCGCCAGCACGCGCGCAGCCAGCAGCGGGACCGCCGTCCCGTCGCGGACGCACGCGACGACGAGCGCGCGGCCGGCGTCGCCAGTCGCGAAGATGTGCGCGTCAAACAGGTCCCATGACGTGACTTCGCACGCGGGGGAGCAGTAGACCAGCGGCGACCGCGGGTCGACGTGTTGCGAGTTAGCGGTGATCCGCGCGAGACAAAACGCGCAATGTGTCCCTGCCTCCAGCGCCGCGGGGGACGGGCACGCGGCAAGCGCGGTTTCCGCAAAGATCGGTGTCCCGCGCGGGATGTCGGTCGCCGCGACGAGGACACGCCGGATGGTGCGGGACCCGTCCGGCGCGGGGGATTCGGCGATGCTGATGCGCGTCCGGAGGGATGCGGGCGGGAAGTGCGCGTAGTACGCGGCGTGCCGGTGTGCGGCCTCGGCCGAGACGAGGGCCAGGACCGCCGCGAAGACGGCATCGGGGAGCGTTTGCTGATACAGGTGCACAAGTTCGGTCGGGGCGGGGTACACTTTGAGTGCCGTATAGAAGCACGCCGCGGCGAGGTTGTAGTGATTGGGGCCTGGTCGTCGTGGGGGAGGTGAGCGACGGGCCAGCCACAGCGATTGAACGTCCGGATAGTACCTTGCTCGACAAGCGCCTCGCCGCGCGCGACATACTCTTGGAAGAACCGCTCGCGTGCCTCGGGTGCTGTCGGAATGGGCGCACTCACAATCTCTTCCATGACGCGCGCTTCGGCGGCCATACCGTCGTCATCGGCGTCCCCGGCCGACCTCGCCGCAGTGGCCGTGGATTGCCGCGACCGCGCGCGCTTTTGCCGCCGCAATGCTCGCTTGAAGGCAGCGTCATCCGACGAGCTGCGCGATGTGGACAGCAGGTACAGTAGTGTAAGCGTGCCGGCGGCGAGACTGGCCGCGGCCCAGGGGCGCTGCCGCGCGACGGTGGTGGCCGTGGAGAGCGCCGAGGCGAGGGAGGCGACGGCGGCGGTGGTGGCGGCCACAGCGGGGCGGAGCATGCTTGGTGCGGTGTCCATTACAGTCGGCGGTGCTCGCAAGTCGGTTGGTGCTCGTTATAATTGCGAGAGAGTAGAGCCAGTGCTGCGTGTGCTCGGGCTAAATAGTGATCTTGGCGAGGAGCGCTGGCGCACGGATCTGTCCGGATACGTCGGCGGGCGGCGATTTGCTTGGTCAGGCACGATAAAAGTAGCTGGCAGAGTGCGGTGAGGGACCGGGCCGGTCGGTGCGGCGGCGGTGGGTCCGTCGGAAATCGGACCAATCGAAGCGCGTCTGCGAGACGAATGGCATGAGAGACATTGGCGCACGTGAGGCACGCGATTACCACGCGCATCTCCTTCTCGCAACGTTTGTCTTGCTTTTTCTGGAACGTTTGTCCTGCCTTGCTCCTTGCTGTTTGCTTGCCACCATTTGCTCGCCTTGATCGACGCCGCTCACGACTGCAAGCTCCTCCAGCACGCCGGACCGGATGCCCAAGGCCGACTGGACCCGCAAGGCCGCGCAGTTGCGCGCCTCGGCTGCACGCCTGCTCAGCGTCCCAGAGCACGACCTCTACCTCCCCGCACCCAACGTCGATGGCAAGGATCCAGCCAAACCCAGTGATAATGGTCCACCAAATCCCGCGGACGAGCCGCGGATTGCGCTGTGCCTGCTCAACGTCGGCGTGCAAGGTTTTATCGCGATTGAACAGGCCGCGTTCGCGCGACTCGTCGCCGACTTGGGCCCGGGCGTTGCACACGCGTGGATGCCGCTTGGCAAGGTGGAGAGCCTTTCTACGACTAATGGGAGCGTGGACGTGAGATTTGACGCTTTGTTCGTGCAATAATAAATGGTTTGGCTGTCCAGAACTTTTCCTTTGTCGTCTTCCACGACGAACCGAGCGCCCTCCGCGCGTACTCGCAATTCCACGGCCACCCGACACCGCACCTGCCCAAGAACAACGGACGCGACCGGATCGGGCTCGCCGCGTTCGTGCGCGCATTACGGATCGCGATCCCGACTACCACCACTACCGCTGCCAGCGACGATGACCTCGACTCGATCCCGACCCCACCTCTTCCCGCGATCCCGGGCCTGACCCTCCACCGCGCCGCCATCACCCCGGCTGAAGAACGCGCGCTCCTCGACGCCATCGCATCCATCCCCGACTCGGAATGGACCGCAGTGCACGGCCGCCGCGTCGTGCACTTTGGCTACGAATTCGTCTACTCGTCGTTTTCCTTGACCCCAACACGCACGTTCCCGCCGTGGCTCGCGGCGCTGCACCCGCTCGCGCGCCGGTATCTCGGCGGGCACACGCCGACACAGGCGACGGTCTCGGTTTATCCACCCAAGGCCGGAATCGCGTCGCACGTGGATATTCCTGAGTTTGGGCCGTATTTGGCGGCGCTCTCGATGGGTTCTGGCACGGCCATGGATTTCAAGTTGGGGGAGGTCGAGGAGGAAGTGTACCTGTGGCCGCGGTCGGTGGTCGCGATGGTGGGGCCCGCGAGGAGCGAGTGGGCGCATGGGATCAGGGGGAGGCGCGCGGATGCGGTTGCCGGACGGATCGTGCCGAGGGAGGGGGAGCGGGTGAGCATTGTCTGGCGGAGTACAGGCGAGGCCGATGATGGCGATGGAGGTCGGGTTGCGCCCATGGAGCGGGTGGACAGGGTCGAGAAGGTCACGGCCGACGTGTAGATTGGATTCAAATGGCTGTTTTTTGTTTGGACAATCCTATGAACAAATCTCTCCACCCCACTATACCCGCGCCGGTCGCGCCCGCGACCTCGGCTTAGTGCGGGAACACGAGCAAAATCTTTTTGCCCAGGAAGCTGGACCCGGCCTTGGCCACGTTCGCGACCACCTCCGCCTGCCGCTCCTCGGTCGCGTCGTCCAAGCTCAGCGGCACCTCGACATGCTCAAACTCGGGCCCGATCACCTCCCCGGCACGAATCGCCGCGACCAGCGCATCATACATCTCCACCGTCGCCTCGCGCGACGCCTGCTTCTTCCATTCGGACATCCAGAACCCGACCATCTTGATATCCTTGAAGATCAGCGCCGTCGCATTCACCGGCACCGGGTCGCGCGACATCGCGCCGTAGGTAACGTGGTGCGCGCCCTTGCCGAGCACCTCGACCATGCGCGCAGCCGATGCGCCGCCAACCGCATTGAATGCCAACCGCGCACCCTGCGGCGCGTGTTCGGCAAACCACCCTTTCAACGCGTCCAAATCGCCGTCACGAATGACGGCGGTCGCGCCGAGCGAGGTCAAGTCGGCGGCGAGCGCGTCAAATTCCGGCCGGTCGCGGACGAGGTTGACCGTGCGCACACCCAAGTTGCGCGCCATCTGGATCACGTACCGGCCGACCGCCGAGTTGGCCGCGTTCTGTACGACCACGTCCCCCTCCTTCAGGGTCTCGAAATCGCGCAGCATCCGGTAGGCCGTGGGCGGGTTGACGATCATCGTCGCCGCGTCGGCGACCTTGAGCGAGTGCGCCTCGTCCGCGCGCTGAATCACTAGCACCTCCGACTCGGGAACGACGGCGTGCGCGCGCCATGCGCCGAACCCGCCCTTGTTCGGGATCACCCAGTCGCCGACGGCAATGTCAGACACGGCGGAACCAACGGCAACGACTTCAGCGGCGCACTCGAACCCGGGCACGCGCACGGTCGTGCCTTCGGGGAAGGCAGAGCCACCGGTCACGGCGACGGGCGCCATTTGGATCGGATAGACGCCCTGGACCGCCGACAGGTCCGACGGGTTGATCGGCGCCGCGAGAATGTGCAGGGCGACAGCGTCGTCGGCGAGGTCGGTCGGGATGGCAATGTGCGCGTAGCTATCGACACGGAATGGGGGAAGGGTCAGTCATGGGCACGCGAGATCAAGGCGGCCTGGCGCGGTCACGGCTTGTGCGCGCCACACGCATCCAGAAGCTTACCGCAGGACCGACCCCGGTGCGCCGGGGGCTTCGAGCACGATCGCGGCCGTCGAGCTGGGGAGCGTCGTCGTCGACATCTTGGAGATAACTTGCAGCGTGTTGGGTGGTTGGTCCGCGGGAGAACGAACAAGCCGGTGCAGAACGATGGTCGACCCATCCAGCGCGGGCCCGCACCGCTTTTATGGCGGCCCCACAGCCACGACCACCGCGTCGCACGACACGACCACCATCGACGACGTGCTGCAGGCGGCGCTGTCGCGGCCACACGGCGCCGACGATTACCTCAGCTTCACCATCTTTGCGGCCGTTCCCACGACCAAGTCGCGCAGTTTGCCACCGGAACGACCAAGCAGCACGCCCGGCTCGGCACATGCACTACCCGAACCGAGCGCCGGTCATGACGGCGCCGCCGCACCGCGTCCCCTCGTCGACCCGGCCCTGACCCCGAACTGGGTCCTCGCCCTTCGCTCACGCCTTGCCGCGCACATCCTGTCGCTGACCCACGGGCACTTGTGGACCGCCGACCCGCTGACGCTCGACGACGCCATCCCCGTTGCTGACGATGCCGACGCCGCCGTGCTTCCCGTGGCCACGGGCACCGCACACGTCGGCGAGTGTGCCGACGACGCGTGGCTGATGACCGCCGTCCTGGCCGACTTCACCAAGGTCGACCCGACCGTCGCAATGACCCTGGCCGCCGCTGACGGCGACCCGCTCCTGATCGAGGCCGCCACATACTTACCGTCCTGGGTGACCCCCGAAACCGCCCCCCACCGCGCATGGCTTGCAAAGGGAACCACGCACCTCGTCCCGCCCAGCGTGCGCGTGGTCTCCGCGGCCGAGGGCGCTGCCGCGGTCCTGCTGTCGCAGACCGACACAGTCGCTCCCAACGCGATGCGTGCGCACCTCGACGCGCACCTCGCGCGGTACCTCGCAAGCGCGCCGCACGCCAACGACGCGCCGGGTACTGTCCCGCACGTCACGCGCGTCGTCGTCCCGCGCCGCGTCGCGCACGTCCTGTCCGTGACCCCCCAACTCGCATCGGTCGCGATTGCCGCGGCCGCGGCGCGCGACCCCGTCGGGATGCGGCTCGCGCGCGGGATGCCTGTGTTTGGCCCGGACGCGCCGGACGATTCGGACGATTCGGACGCTCCCGAAAACCAAATGGTAAGGACGACGGTGCGGCTGACGCGGGTCCTGTACGCGCAGCTCGTCGCGATTAAGGTGGACCCGGTCCCGGCGCGGCTCGCGGCACATGCGGCCACGTGGGACAAGCGCGAGTTTGCCCTGGGTGTGGCGCTCGCGCTCGGGTGCGAGTTAGCCGTGCGGGATCCGATGGTCGCGGGTGGGGTGTGGCGGTACGATGAGAGTGGGCTGACGGTGCGGGAAGTCGTGGATGCGGCGCTGGCGGCGGTACCGCAAGGGGAGGTAGGGAGTGGTGAGCCGGATGATGACGGCTGGATGGTGGTGACGGAAGCCGACGTGAAGCGGTGGGTGCAGCGCGACGACGCGGCGTCCAAGTTTGCCGTCGACCAGGTGATCAAGTCGCTCGATGCGGTCGCGGGCGGGACGAGTGGGGTGGACGGGATCGGCGCGGATGAAACTGAGCCAGAGACTGACAGCGACGACGACTCGGACGACGATGACGGCGCGCCGCTGTTTGACGGGTCCAGGTTCTTTGACCTGTTGCACGGGCGCGCGAAACGGGCGCCAGTTGAGACCGACTCAGATTCAGATTCGGATTCCGATGAAGACGAGGACCCGTTCGCGCCCGACTCGGCCGACCCAGTCGACGAGGCGCAGGCGCTCAAGGACTTGCTCGAGAGCGTCAAGGCGCAGGAAGGGATGGCCGGGCCCGTGACCACGCTGCTCGCGCAGATGGGCATGTGGGTGCCGGGCGACGCGGGGCCCGAACAAGAGGATAGCGAGAAGGAGGGGCATAAGTAAGGAGTGGTGCGGGGGTGGGGTGTGCAAACATGGACATAGGAATGTATTAGAATTTGCGACGCGATGCGATCGGGGGAGGGCCGGGCTAGATGAGCCCGAGGTAGTCCTCCTTGATGCTCCCAATCGCGTCCTGTGAGCACGTCGAGAGGCGAGAGGAGAAAAGAAGGCGAGCGAGTCAAGTTCAAGGCGCGAGTCCGACCAGTCCAAGTGAAAGAACAGAGCAAGCGAAGATGTCGCGCAGTCAGTTCAAGAGGTTTAAGCAAAGAGGCAGCAAACCCGTCAAGCGAAAGGCAAGCAAAACGTACGATTTTTGTTGGGTAAGTCTGCGTGCCTTGGATGCGGAGCCGCACCTTGGCTCCTCGCTCAATTCGCTGGTGGAAAACCGAAAGGATCAGCTCCACCGCGACGGCGAGCGAGAAAAGAAACGAGCGGCACCGTACGTTGTCCATGTCGTCGGACCAGCACGAAATGACGCCCGACGGGTTGAACTTGAATTGCTTGGGCAGCAACTGAGCAATGTCATCGAAGACGGCCGTGAAGTGGACAATGGCAGTGAAGGTGGCAGCGCGTGTATTGACCAGGAACGTTCAGTATTTGCCCACATCGACCACACGGTGATAAGGCGCGAGCGGATGCGTACATAGCGCGAAACAAAGACGTTGACGGGCCCGACCTCGGCCATGAACCCTTGCTGCATCCACCGCATCCAATCATCAGCATTATCATCACGTTGTGCCGCGCCAAACCGCCCACCCATAGTACCTGGTTCACCTGCGACACGATCGCGTTCAGCACCTCGCCCTTGTACGGCTTGAACACAATCGCGCGGTAGGTGAGCTGGTACTGCGCGGCACCCTGCGCCGGCAGCACCAGACCCGCGCCGATACTGACAACGTCGACGACACTGATCACGTAACCGAACCGGCCCGAAAACGAGCCCTCGACCTCCGCGTGCAGTCGGCGGCGCAGCTGCTCTTCAACGTCGTGCGTGAACTGCGACGGCTGCAGGCTCACGAGGTGCGTGAGCTCGCGCTACACACAATGGAACGAGCGAGCGGGTTGGTCCATCGTTGTGGGGGCGAGATGTCGCAGCGTCATCAACCGACCAGGAAGAACATGACGGAAACGGGTCGCTCGTGTAACTGGAACGTTCGGCCAGGGACTACCGTCGCGGGACGGGTTCTGCAGAATCGATGTTGGGCCGGGGCCAAATTCAGGTCACGTCGGTTTAAGTGGCTTGCAGACGCGGCCACGCAGTCGAATAGCGGCAGGCAGTAGTACTGCAGCGAGTTGCAGTCGGGTCCAAGGCGTCGTGGACGGCGGACGGGGCCGCGCGACAGAGAGGTCGGATTGCCGCGGCCTTGATGAGCGCGACTACGTCGTTCGAATAAATGTATGTCCGATTGTGTCAGAAGGGCGTGACGTGCCTGCCAGACAAGTCGCTGAACGTCACCACGCGTCGCGGCCAACGAACGACCGCACCACCAACCACCGGCACGGCCAGCAGCGTCTGATCGACCACTGCTATTGCCCAGCACGACGACGGCACCAACGGCACGCGCGACTAGCCCAACGCTCGCGCAACGACGAGACTCTGCAAGGCCTGCAGCTCGACGAATCAAACCAACCGACAAGCTAGAACCGGCACCTTTTGCCGCGATCGCTGCACCCCCAATTGCCATTGCCACGACCCAGCAACCATGAGCGGCTACGATCGCGCCCTTACCGTCTTCTCGCCTGACGGCCACCTGTTCCAAGTTGAGTACGCGCTCGAGGCCGTGCGCCGCGGCACCTGCGCCGTACGTGTCCCTTTCCCCGCGCACAACACTACGACTACATTCATATCGCTCACCCCCGCGGATCGTGATCCTTTCAGGTCGGCGTGCGCGGCAAGACGACTGTGGTCCTGGGCGTCGAAAAGAAATCGGCGCTCAAGCTGCAAGACCCGCGCACCGTGCGCAAAATCAACCTGCTCGACGAGCACGTGTGCCTGGCGTTTGCCGGTTTGACGGCCGACGGCCGAGTCCTGGTCAACAAGGCGCGCATGGAATGCCAGTCGCACCGGCTTACGGTCGAGGACCCCGTGTCCGTGGAGTACATTACGCGGTACCTTGCCGGCGTGCAGCAAAAGTACACGCAGTCCGGCGGTGTGCGCCCGTTCGGCATTTCCACGCTGATCATGGGCATCGACGCCGACAAGGTGCCCAAGCTCTACTCGACCGACCCGTCCGGGATCTACGCCGCGTGGAAGGCCAATGCTGTGGGGCGGTCGGCCAAGACCGTGCGCGAGTTCTTGGAAAAGAATTACGCGGCCGACTTGGACCACCACCATACGCTCAAGCTCGCGATTCGTGCGCTGCTCGAGGTCGTGCAGACGGGCGCCAAGAACATTGAACTGGCCTACATGCGCGCCGACGACGAGCAGGGGCCGCGCGTCGTGACTGTGCCCGCCGACGAGGTGGCCGCGCTCGTGGCCGAGATCGAGGCCGAGAAGGAGGCCGAGGCTGAGAAGAAGAAGCAGCCGGCGGCCGCGGCCGCGGCCGTGGCAGCAGCGACGGGGACCATGTAAATAACGCGTCGAGCTGGAGGTGGTGAATTTTGCCATTTTGGTTGTGTCGGGCGCTGGTCCCGCGAATGCATGCGCCGTCAAGTTGCCTGGCTCCAATCTGTCTGCGCTCTCCACCCGCCGTGTTGAGCAATGGCCATGGATTATCATCATGCACGACTCTGCGCAAACTAAGCACTGCGCTCCCACTCCCACCCCACTCCCGCACCCCGTTTTTTGCAGCCAAACGCGAAACGCAACGACCACTACCCAATGTTCATGGCGCCTGTGAACAAATTGGTCCCGTGGAACTCTTGCTTGAGCGGCCACTTGGCAAACACCTCGGCAATCGACACGAGTTCCTCGGTCGTCAGGTCGAGCGTGCGCTTGGCCAGCACCTCGCCCGGGATCTCCTTGATCAAATACTTACCCGTCGGGTCGAGCGTTCTGTCGGGCACCGTGAGTCAGCCGAGGTCAGCGACAGTTGCGCAGAAAACCGGGTGGAGAAGCACAGCGCGTACTTGAGCGCCGAGCTGGTCTGCAGCTTCTTGACGAACAGCGACCGCGTGACGAATTCGAGCTCTTCAAGTGTGCCTAATGCGGGTCGAACCGTCAGTCAGGTATCCAGAGAGGGCGGAGAGCTCTGGCCAACACGCACAGTTCTTGAACAGCGGCGTTTCGCGCGGCTCGATGCGGATCAGGTCAATGGTTTGCAGCTGTTGGAGCGATGCGGCCAGAGCACGTCATTCATCGCTCTTCTTGCCCGAATCGCGGGTCGCGACTAGCAACGTACGTAAGGGTAGAATACGAGTTCCTTTTCCGACCGCTCGAGCAGCAACTCGGCGTGAACCATGGCATCGGTTAAAACCGCGAGTCGGCCGCGGTTCGTCGATCCGGGCGCGGCAAACATGCGCTACACGGCAGCCAGCAGTCAGCTGGAGCTGCTCCACCTTGCCGCTTGCGTCCCACGGTCCTACGTACCTGCGAGTACGTGCGCGTGAGGAACAAGTACATTGGCACCCTCCCGAGCGCGTGCAACCCGCCGCGATCCGCCATCCACCGCAAAAACTGAGTCCAATTCAGGTCGCCGAGTTTGGTCCCGAGCGTCGCGACCGCTGTGACGTTCGTTTCCTCGGGTGGCCGTGACCAATCGACTTTCGCGGGCGCGTCCTCGCTCGCCATCCAGTGGTGGTGGAACTCCGTCGCCATCTGGTCCATTTCCAGGACCGTCGCATTTGGCACCGGCGGGTTCGTGCGCACGTACTCGATGAGCCCGCGATCCTGCTCGACGAGGATAGCACGCGCTGGTGGTACACCGCCGGGTGGGTGCGCGAGCAGCGCCGCTGTCATGAAGCCGAACCCGCAGTTGATGTCGACGAGCGTCTTGTTGGCGAGGTCTGCCGCGCGGAAAAATGGCGCGAGCGATTCTGGTGGACATCAGGTGTGCGCGTGAGGATCTGGATTCTCGCTCGTGAGGGAAAGTTTCGATCATCAAATGGTACCGGCATCCTTGGGGAAAGTGAGCACGGGGTACTTGTGCCGCTTGTGCAAAAGCGCGCGCTGCGGCGGAGGGATCGACGCGAGCACGCGGCGCACGGCATTGGAGGTTGTGCCCATGGTGATTGATGTGATCCTGCCCGCAGCCCGACTCTTGATCAAGGAGGCAGGGTCCCAAGACGGCAAATCCGTCGCTGTGGCAGTCGTGAACTTGGTGCAAAAACACCTTCAACAACAAAGACGTTGCCCACGACGCGCTGCGCACAGACACCAACAAACTGTCGAGAATTAGCTGGAATTAGAGAGCAAGCGAGTGGCATTTGAAGGGGATTCGAACCCGAGCCACCACCTTGGGATATCCTGCCTATCCCTGGACTAATGGTGCTGTCGTCCTGGCCCGAAATTTGAAATACTGTATATAAACCTGTTCAAATAATGCCATTGTTTGATGTTCAAGGTTGGAGGTCAAACGGGTGCTGCCCTTGCTCACCCTGTGAGTGTCCACTTCTCGGCGGGGCTGTGGTCCTGCGACACTCGACACGGATCAGTGATCAGCGCGCCTGCCCATCCACACGGTCGAGGTGTTCTTGGCAAGGATTTCGGTGGCGCGAGTTGCGACGCACCGCGCCCAGGACGAGAGTTTCGTTCTGTACCCCTTGCCGCGCGCCTTGATGCGCGCGCACCACCGATCCGAAAGAAATCATCCGGATGGTTCTCCGGCGGTCCCAAAGAAAACCAGTCGGCTCAACTTGTCATGGGGGAACGCACCTTGCAGCAAGCAAGCAGTACCATGCGCGGGCGAGCCGAGGTGCAGCATGTGCGAGGGTATAAAATGCGGCTACAACCCGCTTGATCTGCAGCTCGACGTTCTTCCTCTCTCCAATCCGAACAACAACCAACCATGGCCGACCTCGACCCGCTTTACGCGCACATTGACGAGCATGCTGCCGACTACATCGAGAAGCTGCGCGAGGTGGTCGCGATCCCGAGGTCAGTCTCTCCATGATGTTCGACCAACACCAGCGCTGCACGCTTGCCAAAACAGCAACTTGCAGCACGATGCTGACCAGCGGACCGCCGTCATCACTACCGTGAACAGTGTCTCGTCGGATGCGACGCTGCGCCCCAAGGTGCACGAGATGGGTCTGTGGCTGCAGGCCGAGCTCGAGCGTCTGGGCGCCGAGACCAAGCTGCACTACCCGGGCACGCACGTCATGGACGGCGAGGAGCTCGAGCTGCCGCCGATCGTGCTCGGCACCTACGGCACCGACGAGTCCAAGAAGACGGTGCTCGTCTACGGCCACTACGACGTGCAGCCGGCGTCGCTCTCGGACGGGTGGACCTCGGACCCCTTCACGCTCACGGAGCTGGACAATGGCCGCATGGTTGGCCGTGGGTCGACCGACGACAAGGGCCCCGTCCTCGGCTGGCTGTGGGTCGTCGAGGCGCACCAGCAGCTCGGCATCGACCTGCCCGTCAACCTCAAGTTCTGTTTTGAGGGCATGGAGGAGAACGGGTCCGAGGGGCTCGACGACATGATCGTCGCCGAGGCCGATGGGTACTTTGCGAACGTCGACGCCGTTTGCATTTCGGACAACTGTATGTTTCTTTGTTATCTCGCGTTTGTGATCGCGTGGGCAGGAGGTGGCGGCGTTCAAGCGCTTCTCGAAGGTTTCGACTGCGCTTGGACGCGGCATGGCCCTTGATTTCTTTGTGCTCGTGCTTTTGCTGACCTTGCTGTGCGCCATTTTTGCGACCCACGTTCGTATCTACCAGACTGGCTCGGCACGTCCAAGCCGTGCATTACCGTACGCGTTTGCTTGGCCATTTGCTTGACGTGCACCGCGCTGTTCCCTCTCCTCACCACTCTCTGTTGATTCGAACCATCTAGTTTGGTCTGCGCGGTGTCTCGGCGTTTGCCCTGACCGTGACGGGCCCCGGCTGGGACCTGCACTCGGGTGTCTACGGCGGCACGCTGCACGAGCCTATGACCGACCTGATCCACCTGATGGGCACCCTCGTCAAGCCCAACGGCGAAATCCTGATCCCGGGCATCATGGACAACGTTGCCGACCTGACCGAGGAGGAGGAGGCGCTCTACGACGTGCTCGACTTTGACGTTTCCGAGCTCGAGGCGGCCGCCGGCGCGCAGACGCTGATTCACGACGACAAGAAGCAGACGATCATGCACCGGTGGCGGTACCCGTCGCTTTCGCTGCACGGCATCGAGGGCGCCTTCTCGGGCCAGGGCGTCAAGACGGTGATCCCGGCCAAGGTCATGGGCAAGTTCTCTATCCGCACGGTGCCGAACCAGACGCCCGACGAGATTGCCGAAAAGGTCAAGGCGCATCTCGAGGCCGAGTTTGAGAAGCTTGGCAGCAAGAACACGATGCACGTCGAGGCCCTGCACGGCGGCAAGTGCTGGGTCGGCGACCTCAACCACCCGAACTTCAAGGCGGGTACGCGCGCGACCGAGAAGGTCTATGGTGTCACGCCCGACTTCACGCGCGAGGGCGGGTCGATCCCGGTCACGCTCACGTTCCAGGACGCGCTCGGCAAGTCCGTCCTGCTCCTGCCCATGGGCCGCGCCGACGACGGCGCGCACTCGATCAACGAGAAGCTCGACAAGTCCAACTACCTCAACGGGATCAAGCTGCTCGCGACCTACCTGCACGAGTTGGCCGCTGAGACCGACCTGTAAGCGCACGACGTCGTTACAGGGGGCGGTGCGGCGTGGTTGTTGTTTACTCTTAAGGAACGGGCACGCGCACAGGAGCGGGCCCGTAGGGCGTGTATGAGCCCCGGTACAATATATTTTGCTTCATGTATTGCCGTCGTGCGTGTTGCGTTGTTGGTTTCTTTAGCGGAGCGGAATTCCGCTCGGTCCTGCTGACTTTGCACCGGTCCGGCGGGCCGTGTGCGCGTGCGGGGGTCGATAATTTCCATCGGCCTTACGTTTCACGAGTGAGCGTGAAGCAAAGAGCGCGCGCGAGCTCGGGACATGGAAGAGTCGCGCGGAAGACATGAGGGTGCAACAGCGCCGCCGCCGCGTTGCTTTGTTTGGCCTAGCATGGCCGACGATCCCGCCGCAACCCTTTGCCCCTCCGCCCTTTCGC
Source organism: Allomyces macrogynus ATCC 38327 (assembly GCA_000151295.1). Taxonomy (NCBI): domain Eukaryota; kingdom Fungi; phylum Blastocladiomycota; class Blastocladiomycetes; order Blastocladiales; family Blastocladiaceae; genus Allomyces; species Allomyces macrogynus. The sequence continues at coordinate 188,064 of GG745366.1, read as the reverse complement.
CGCCGTCGCTGCCGTGGAAAAAGTGCCGCATCGCGTTATATAAACCACGTCGCCCCCAGCGCGCGCGCCAGCTCCAGCTCTCGGCGCACGACAACGACGACAGCAACGAGTGTCAAGTTCGACGTCGAGCCCTCCAAGATCAAGCACGCTTGCCGCGACCAAAATCCACTTGACCCCCGCAGTTCATACTCGACCAATCATGACCGTCACCCCCGACTCGTGGCCCTCGCAATGGCCTGCCGCGCAGTGCGACGTGGTCGTCGACGGCAAGCCGTTTGACGCCCGCGACCCGGCGCTGAACCTGCCCTCGGAGATGATCCCAACGCCCGTCGATTCGCTGCCCGGTCTGGTCTCCGAGGTCCGCGCCAACTGGCTGCGTACGGCCGGTGCGTCCGGTTCGGGAGTCAGCGACGGGCCCGGCGCGCGGTCGCTCGCGTTCCGCAAGCAGCAACTGCGCCAGTTGGCGCTGCTCACCAAGGATCACGAGTTGCGGATTGCCGGCGCACTCGCGCGCGACCTGCACAAGGGCCTGCATCAGGCGCGCATCACGGAGATCAATATCTTGCACACGGAGATTGCCGACGCGCTGTCGAACCTCGATTCGTGGGTGGGCGACACGAAGGTGTCCGGGCTTGGGCTGCAGTTCATGTCGGACGCGGCTGCGATCCGGCACGACCCACTCGGCGTGGTCCTGGTAATTGGTGCCTGGAACTACCCGTTCTTGCTCGCACTCGCGCCGCTCGTGGCGGCGATTGCTGGGGGGAATGCGGCCGTCATCAAGCCGTCGGAAATGGCGCCAACGGTCGCGCAGCTGCTCGCTGAGCTGATCCCGCAGTACCTCGACCCGCGGTACTACCGTGTCGTGAACGGTGCCGTGCCCGAGACGACGGCGCTACTCAAGGAGCAGTTTGACCACATCTTTTACACGGGCAACGGCGCCGTGGGCCAAATTGTCATGACGGCCGCCGCCAAGCACTTGACGCCCGTCACACTGGAACTCGGCGGCAAGTCGCCGACAATCGTGCACGACTCGGTCGACATCAATGAAACGGCCAAGCTGATCACGTTTGGCAAGTACCTGAACGCCGGGCAGACGTGCGTCGCGCCCGACTATGTCCTGTGCCCGCGCAAGCTGCAGGAGCCGCTCATTGCCGCGATCCAGGATACGATTGCCAAGTTTTATGGCGCCGACCCAAAGCAGTCGCCCGACTTTGGCCGCATCGTCACGGATCGCCACTTTGAGCGACTCTCGGCACTGCTGCGACCGTTTGACGAGCCCGACCACGACGCGAAGGTGCACGGCCACGTCGTCATTGGCGGGCTCAAGACGGCCGACCGCGCAACGCGGTACATTCCCCCGACCGTCGTGGCCGACGTGACGCTCGACTCGGTCCTGATGCGCGACGAGCTGTTTGGCCCGATCCTGCCCATCGTCCCGATCGACGACGAGGCGCCCGAATGGGCGCGCGCGTGTTTCTCGGACGGTGCGCGCGCCGACTCGACCATGGTCCAGGCGGCCGCGATTCTGCGCACCAAGTTGCGCGAATCGCCGCTCGCGCTCTACGTGTTCTCGCGCAGCTCGAGTGCGACGCAGTGGCTGCTCGACCATACGCGGTCGGGCGGTGTGTGCGTGAACGACGTGATCATGCACATGGTCCCGTGCGGGCTGCCATTTGGCGGTGTCGGCGGGTCCGGCATGGGCGCCTACCACGGCAAGTTTGGGTTCGACCGGCTCTCGCACCAGCGCGCGGTGCTCGCCCGGTCGCCGCGGCTCGCGTTTGTCCAGCAGATTCGGTACCCGCCGTGGCATGACCGCATTCTCAAGATTGTTGGGTGGCTCGCATTCAAGCGCGTCGTGTAAGGGCTGGGCGGGAGGATGGATGTGTTGAGGGATGGTGAGCGTTGAGGATGCCCGCGATTTGGCATCGATATCATTCGTGATATGTATCTCTACGTTGGAAAGTTCGATGAGATCCAGAGGCACAGGATGGAAGCTAATGTTCGGACTGGACACGGACACTCGGGCTCGTTGGAGAGTCACAACTGGGTGGAGAAGAAGGAGACCAACTCCCTTTAACTTGTCAGGAAACATTTTCACCTGGAATTTTCGTCAACGGCCAGCGAGAGCACGGGGAAGCGAATGATCTCTCGCTCAAACCGAGCTCAAACCGCACCCAATCGTACCTGAACCGCTCATTCCTTTCGCGTCGACACGCCTTGCGGCCTTTCTTGCTACCCCTCAACACTCTTTGGGGCCATTCTGCACCCGCCAAGTGACCTGCATTAAAGAGCGGTGCCTGCGAGACAGGCGGGCACGGGCACGCGGAATCCACGTGGTAGTGCGAGACAGGCCGACGACAACCATCGCCAGCTGCGACTCTTCGGCGAAGACTCGCCGCCGCGTTTCCGACGTCCTTGGCCCCACCCGTTGACTTGATCGCCGAGCATCGTTGCCAACCCGAGTAGTGGCAAGTCCACCGCGCGCAAACCACCATGAACCAGCCCGCCGCGCCCTCTGCCGCGGCACCTCCCGCCAAGTCCACCAGCATGCGCGCCCTACCTCCGCCGCCATTATCACTCGCACCGGCCACCACGACCGCGGCCGCTGCTGCCGCCGCCGTTGCAGCCAGGCGTGCGCGCCAATCTTTTCCCGCTCCCGCAACACGCCCGGGGAAGCGTACCGCGACGGACGCTCTCGACGACGCGGATGGCGACAACCTCGACGACGACGAAGGTACGGGGCTGCCGCACCTCCTCCCCGCACCGGTTCTCCCCCCGCTCACCAACCTCTTTCTCTGCCCCAGACGCTCCCGACTCTGTCGCCGCATGGCGTTCCAACCGCGGCCGCAAGCTGCAGCGTCACGTCGTCGACCTCCCGACGCGGTCCGCGCCGCCGATGGCCCCGCATCTCCCCGCGGCGCCGACCATCGAGGAAATCGCGTGGCAGGGCAAGCAGACGACCTCGCGCATGTTCGCCTACGTACCACCGCCCGCCACAACCCCGATTACGCCGCCGCAGGCCGACCCGGCGGCCGTCTCGATCCCAGACTTGCTGCAGCCGGCCATCAGTCTCGACAATATCGTGCACCGTCCCGAACTCGCGGCGCTCTTCAAGCCACGGCACCTCGAGTCGATGGGGGCTGCTGTCGTTGGGCTGGTCGAGGCCGAGTTGGACTTGCATAATGCGTTGGGCACGCTGATTCGCGTGTTGCAGAAGGACGACCCGGACTGGATCGGACTCGAGTTTGGCGAGCCGGAAGTGCGCGCGCGGCAGGCGGCCTACGTGCGTTTGTGCTGTTTTGGCGGAGTGGGTGCGACGCACGACTGACAAGGTCTCATTTATCCGACAGGACATGTTTGGCGCATCGAGCGAGCTCATTACGCAGTTGCAGGACGTGAGTCTAGGGCTCAACCACGTCGGCCACCAGCAGCAGTTCCTGTGGAAGGTTATCAAAGAGCGCGTGCGGATCGCGCCGCCGCGGCAAGACGACGCGCCCGCGGCCGGAGCCAGCGGATCTGGCGCGGCGGGCGCGGTGACGGGTGGTGCGGCACCGCCATCAAGGCACGGGTGAAGGGTGGACGATGTTCCGCTTTGCTTTCAAGTTGTAAATACATAATTGATTGTTCTGTTCCGGAAGACGAGGCGAGATGAAACTGTCCGGCGAGATGAAACTGTCCGAAATGTTTGGTCTGGGGCCGAGGACCAGGAGGCAGCAGAATGGATTGACTGGAGCAGAAGATGCACAGCTCCGTATTCTCATCATTCGTTTGCATGAACATTCTGGCTCACGGTGCAGGCCATCCTGCGATGCGTCAGCAAGGGAACGAAGCCAAGGAACGTAGCAAGGCAAGAGAGAGCCAAGCCATCGAGCCCGACCCCATAGAGCACAATGAGGAGCACCGCCAAAATGGCGCCACACACGATTTCGACAAAGAATCTGGCTTTGAAGAACGCCAGCGACGCATCTAGCAGGCCGCACGTATTCGCGACCGAGGAAATGCGCCACGTTGGAAATGCCCACCAAAAGATTGGATGCCTGTTTTGACGACAAGCAGAACGCGCCGCGCAAGAAACGGAGAAATTGAGCGCAGGAAGACAGCCCAGCTGTCAAAACAAAAACATGGAATTATTCAAGCCTGGGAAGGGCCAGGCGCACCACCGTCTACCCCAGACGCGTCCGAAGAACTGAAACGCCTTCATTCTCTTCCACCGCGCGCGCACATCCTTGGACCTCCCTCCAGCAACGCCGTGGCAAGCCTGCAAAGTCACCCATCCTGGCGTTCTCGATGAAACCTTTTCTATGTTCGGCACGATCCATGGAGAAGAATCGCAGGCTGACCCACGCACCGGACAGCTTTGTTACATGAGCCCTTGTCATTGACCCTCCTGGTGCCGGTCCCAATCACCCGCCCTGATCGCGCTTGATGGGTCGACTTGCGAAGTATGGCACCGGCGCTGCGGTCTGCCAACGATGGTATAAATACCCATCACTCCGACGCCCTCGCTGCAGCTCACCCTTTAGGCCTCCACGCGATTGTGCACCAGGCGACGACAACAACGCGAAGAGTCTCCCTCCACTATGGTCCGCCCCAACTCCTTGACTCCATCCCTGCCGGCCGCGACCACGGCCGCGACCACGGTCGTGAGCAAGAAGCGAAAGCGCCCGGCCGACGGCATCCCGACGACGAGCCGCGCGACCACGATCGTGAGCAAGGGCCATTGATCTCCCAATAAGCACCGTGACCACGGTCGTGAGCAAGAAGAGCAGACACCGCCGACGATCTCCCAACGACGAGCCCCGCGACCGTCGCTGCGATATATGGGATCGTCGGTACGACCGCGGACTGGACGGCGGTGCCAAGGGGCTCAAAGTGTAATGTGGGACGCGCAGCAACGAAATTTAAGATCAGAAACCTGCAGACGAGCACTTGCCTGATCTCGAACGGCGGTATACCGTTGCAGTATTGCACGCCCCGGGCGCAGCGTCAAGCAAGCGGCCCATTTTGAGCGAACAGCGGAGAGCCGAAAGAGCACGAGTGTCCGCAGGGGTTCTCAATATCTCGGTGTCGAGCTAGTCGGCACAGCAAACCTATATTCGGCGTTCTCCTGCTTGACCAACCGCAACAGCAACGGCGACCACTATTCCGAGACTCACTCGCCGCCACGACGGCCGCTGGCGCCTTGCGCGCGCTTGAATGAGCGCAGCGCCTCGGCGGTACCAAGCACGTCGGCCCACTCGCGGCCCTCAACAAGGTCCAGTCTATCCATACGCGTTTTGGTCAGCGTCGCGTCCCTCAAATCCACCAACACGAACGGAAAAAAGGGACACGTACTGCTCGCGGTATACCCGCGCCATCGCCGCCCCCGCGCCCGTCCCACTCGCCGCCGCAACCTCGTCCCTCGCCCGTGCCGCACGCTCTTCGCGTTTCCGCGCCACGTCCGCCGCGACCGCGCTCACCTCGTCCACCCGTTCTGCCACATCCGTGGGCACTTGAGTCGCAGCCGCCTCGACCGCGGCCGTCTCGCGTGCAGCGCGTGCGCTGAGCACACGAGCGGAGATTGCGCGGTGCACAGCCACGTGTGACGCGACTCCGCCGGCCCAGTCAGCAGTGGCGGTCCGTGGTGCGGCATCGGCACCGGCCGTCACGTGGTCGATGGCGGCCAGCGCGGCCGTGTCGACAGCGGGTAGCGCGCGCGAGGTGGAGAGGGTCGATGCTGAGGCGCGCGTGGATTCGAGTTGCGCGGTCGCGGCGGTCGGAATTGCAGTAGAGGCCGCAGTCAGGGCGGTCCGGAGCGCCGTGAGCGCATTGGGGTCGACAGTGACGCCCGAGTGTGTGGGGATCTCGTCATGGTCCTGGTGGTGACCATAGTGCGGCACGTGTACCTCCACCCATGCGAGCGCGTGCTCGAGCGCCGCAACCTCGGCATGTGTGGCCACGTAGTCGCAGTCCGTGTCGGGGATCTGCGCGAGCGCCGCGCGGATCTCGGTTTTCAGTGCGCCAATGTCGGTCGCGCACGTGGCAGTCGCGTCGATTAGGTCGAGGTGCGTCGCGAGCGCCGCGTCAAGGACGGCGTCCACGGGCTGCAAGGTCGGGAGCGGCGGGAGAGCAAGTTCTGGCAGCCGCGTGGTCAGATGGGATCGGAACGCGGCGGGCGGCATGCTGCGTGTAGCCGCGGTTAGGGAGGCGGCGATCTGGTCGGGCCCAACGGCAGGACCCGTGGAGGAGGACGGGGTAGAGATGGCCACGTCGAGATTGGTCTCGAGCATGGCGAGCGCGCGATCGAGATGGAGCGTCGCGTCGACCGACGGTGCACTGTTCAGAGATGGTCAGTTCAGGCAAGTGATCAAGACGAGAAGTGGTCAGAAACGCACTATCCACTTGCACGTTCAGCCCATTCGCCCGCCCACTGGCTCACGTCGGTCGCATGCTCCCGCGCGCGTGCCGCCTGGCCCAGGATCGTCGCGGTCAAGGTGTCGAGCGCGGCCGTGTGCACGGCGAGCTGGTCAAGCTGGGCTTCGTCGCGGGCCACGGCGGCCTCTTGCTGGCGTGGACGGCGCGGTCAGGGACAATATCAAGAACGACGGCACGCGCCATTCGTTGCCATGGAAATATACCAGCAGCGCGCACTTGGCGCGTCAAGTCGCGCACATGAACTTGCAGCGTGTCGAGCTCGAGCAGCAATGCCGCAGCCTGTTGAGCATCGCGCGCGGCCAGGTCTCGCGCTCCAGGCGCGCTGGCTGCCGTAGAGCCGATCGTGTTGGCGGTTCGTGATGCATTGTTGCCTTTGCGCCAAGTTGAGGCCATGGTGGGCGCGCTGCTGAAGGTCAAAAGCGCCGTCGACGACGACGACGACTTGGCCGTTTGCGATCGGCGTCGTCGAGCCTGATGGCGAGCTGATCTCAGCACGTGGAAACGGCGTGACGTCCCCCACTCGACAGAGGCAGCAACGTGACCGCGTCGCCGTGTCTCCCATCGCCCACTTCCCACCAACCCGCCCGCTGTCGCCCTTCCACCTCCGTGCGCTCGCCTGCTCGCCGCGCGCGCGAACCTGCGTGGCCATGAAAGCAACCGAGCCGAAAGGACCGCGCTCAGCGCCGTTCCGCACATGGAGGAGCGCGCGTCTCCCGTTCTTGACCGCGTCCAAGCGCCCTCGCGCGCGCTGCCATTTCCCGCCCGCAGCACGATGTGATCGCGCAAGACGCGCACCTCGCGCATTACCTGACCCTGCGCGACCGACATGGCCGAGCTCGACGCGCCCCCTTTTCATCGACGGCCCACGGCTCCTCCGGCCAGCGTATAAAGTCGCGCGCGCCCCCGCCGCCCGATCTTCGCTCTCTGCCGCCTCGACCGCTCTCTTCGCCGTCCAGCCTGCGATCCTCCTTGTCGACGACGACGACCGGACCCGACGACGACCCCGACTCTGCTCGCGCTCCGCTTGCTCAGCACTCTATATTCAACGATCCAACTCGTCGATCTACCCGCTCCACGCCCGCTCAGCATCCATCATCACCATGAAGCTCTCGCTCGTGTCGCTCTCGATCCTTATCCTTACGCTCTTCGCGTCGCAGGCAACCGCGTACGTGTCGAACCCCCATGCCGCGTTCCCACGCGATCTCGATTCGCGAGCGAGCATGGCGCTCACTTCCCTCTCTCCCATCCATGATCGTCTAGCGGGCCCGTCGCCAAGCAGTACGGGTACTATGTGCCGCCGCCGCCCGAGACGACGCCATGCACGACCACCACTGAGGAGCCGACGACCACCGCAACGGGCGGCGTCGCCGAGGTGACTGTGGTAACCGAAACCGTGACCCAAGTCGAGACGCTGACCCAGTTCGAGTCGACGATCATTTGCAAGCCCGCGATCCGGACGTCGACGTCGTTTGTCCCGGCCCCGTTCACGGTCACGCTCACGCGCACGGCCACGGTCGGGGAGCAGGTGCCGACGACGCTGACCGAAACGACAACCTCGACGGCGACTTCCACCGCCGTTGTGACCAATTTTGTCACGTTCACGCAGACGAACCGTGAAACGAGCACGGCGGTTGAGTCGTCGACGACAATGGTCGAGGAGGTGGCCACGGCAGTGTCGGTGGTTCCTGTGACCGTGACGAGTACGTCGACGGTCACGCCGGCCGACGAAACGGTGACTTCGACCGTGACGCAGACGGTCGGACCGGCGACCGTGGTCGTCACGTCCGAGGAGACGGTCGTGCAAACTAGCACAGCGACGGCGGTCGTCACCGTGGTCCAGACCGCGACTGTCACGAACGTGGCCACTATCACGGTCGCGGAGGTCGTTTCGACACCGTGCGAAACGCCAACGCCCGAGACGACGCCGTGCGAGACGACGAAACCGGCGTACTAAGTGATCGCCAAGGTTTGGCGCGAGTCTTGACGCGTTGTGCCGGGTTTCCTCTCCTCTCCTTGCCGCTCCCTCCTCGCAAATCCGTACCCTCTCTTGATCGCAGACTCGAATCCGCTTTTCCTCGATTGCAACTGTCCATGAACCCATTCTCGCCTGCCTTTGCTCCACTTCTCGGTCGTCTTCGCATTGTTCAGCACAAAAACCACCCATCGCATTCTTGATTATATCATCCTATTTGCATCGATGCCTTTTTGGTGGCCGCTCTGAGCCGGATCGCTTGCGCGGGCCCCAAACTGTACCGACACCGAGATTTCAGGTCGCAAAGTTCAAAGCGCAAAGTGCGATCACCATCGTCGCGGTGCTCGACCAGCTCAAACGCACTGCCCATAAGCAATTCGAAACAGGAAATAGAAATGGGTCTTTCGGCAGTTCGGTTGTAGAATCGCGACTTGAGAAATGTGTATCGAGTCGATCCTTTTCACCAAAGTGCTGATCCGCCCCAATACGACTCACCATCCACCCCGCGCACCATCCATCAACGCGGGCTTACTCTCCGCAAACACATCCAAGAACCAAGCGCCGACCTTCTCCACCCGATGTCGGTGTCGTCGCAGCAACGCATCGCCATCTCCATGTTCCGACAGGCTCGACCCAGGGCCTGACCACCGCGACTCGATTTGACCAGATCCTTGAGTCCACTCACGGCTGCAGCACCATCTCTGGTTCAAGCTCTCGTGTGCGGCCAACCGCATCATGAGTCAGCCACGTTTGCCGCTGACGTGATCCTCCAACGCGACCGGTACAAAAACTGTCATGGCCGCAGCAGCCAAGTCGGTTCTCAAGACAGCGTCCTCGATCAGAGTAGGTCGATTCACCTGTTTCTCGCCCACGACCGATGCCTTAACGCTTATAGATTGCCGAGGACGACTTCTTGGTTTGTATTGCGGGCATCATCCAGCCGTGCAAGACAGGCACCATCAAGGTACGTCCTTTCGCGGGTCTTCATTCTAGCATCTCCAGGAAGTTTTGGCGTGAGGAACCGACTAAGCCTCAACGCGACGACCAACCGATATAAGGGTGACATGTACGTGACCATGACGACCGAGTCGGATCAAGGGTTTATGACCGAGCATTGGTATGTCTTGGCATTGCACATTCACGCTTGCACCACTCACTCTTCGAATCCTGATCTGACGCGCGGTCTGGATCCGACCAGCCATTGGCTTTGCCTCCCCACCGACACGATCAGGAGCAAGTTGCACGATGACCCCAGACGGCATCGACGACCTTGACCGTGACCACTAGATCATCGTCTGCGACTCGTTCTCGCTTGGGTACGTCAAGGGCGGTGTCGACTTTAGCCAAGGTGATGAGGAAGTTGAGCTCATCGTCGCGAATTTCTTGCACAACGAGAAGAGAAACAAGACCTCATAAGCGTGAGTTGCTGAATGAACCCATATTTCTTGGCCACATGCTTGTCCTCGATCGATTAATTTTGAACTTGGCAGCGTTCTCCACCCAGTGTCGACGCCGTTTTGTCTACGCTCTTGAGTATGACGGCCCAGCCCGATCCTGTTCGCGCCCGTTCATATTCGCTCAATTCGGCTGAATCAATGCGCATCGACGTGCTCTTTCTGCTATCACTCTGTCCCCACTCTCTGCCGTCCCAACGCTCTAATCTATCTGTCTGTTATCCACTCTACCCGGCCCCCTTCAAATGTACCACGCTCGAACTCGCGCTCAACCTCGGCGACCCGGCCCCCGCGGCCGCGACCGCTGCCGCAACCGCCGCACCGTTCCGGCGCACGTCGCGCCAGTACGCATCGACCGCGGCCACGTGCGGCGCCAGAGACGGATGCACCGCCGGATCAACAGCGCGCGCGGGCCCAGTATCGTGCTTGGCTCGAGGAGCGGCGGGCGAGGCAGCGGTGGGGGACGCGCCACTACTCGATGCCGAGTCGCCGTCGTCGCTGACCGAGTCGGTCGGTCGCGTGGCGAGGTGTAGCGAGAGGTACTACGAGAGATGAAGTGAGTTCAGGGCGGTTATAAGGAAGCGGAGAGAGGAAAGGGATGTGATGGACGCACTTTCCAGATGACGCGCACGGTGGAGGTGTCCATGGCGTGCGGGAACGGCAGGCCGATCTTGATTTTCAGGACCTTGTGCAAATCTGATCGGTACAAATCGAATTGTCAGCGACATTCCATCACCGCGCCACGATTAGCAAGGAAAACCCACGTACTGCGACCATATGCTTCAATGTACTCGGACAGCAGCGCTGCGAGCGACTACCGACCACCACAAACATGTCAGATTCCGCTCCACCTCTTCCCACCCATCAACACCCCCACAACGTACCCGAAACTGCACCGGCTTATCCATCAACTCGCGCCTGCGGCTCAATCCCAGCGCGCCCCACCGCTCGCCCTCGGCCGTCGGCACCGCGACCGCGAGCACGATGTGCCGATATACCCGTTTCGGCGCGCCCGGGAGATCCACCGCCGTCTTGAACGCGACCGGTACGCGCGGCACGTCCGTGAGCGCGGCCGTCAGCCACGCGCCGAGGACCACGGCCTCAAGACACTTGATGGGCAGTCGTAGCGCGACCATGGCGCGGGCCGTGGTCGCGAGCGACCGCGCCGACGCGCGCTTGTTGATCGGGAAGAAGACGCGCGCAAAGTGGTTGTACCCGAGGTCAGTGATGACGCGTTGGCACCACGCGAGCGCCAGGACCGGGTCGGCCGCACCCACTGCGCGGATACGACGCAGTGTCAGGTGCTGGCCCTTGGATGGAGAGCCGGCGTGTGGGGCCGGCGCGGTGGGGACGGCGACGGGTATCGTAGAGGTGGTACTCGGCCATGGGACGGTGCTGCTGCTAGCGTTGCTGGTGGCCGGTGGAGAAGGTGCGGAATCGTGCGGCATGTCGTCTGAGGAAATCCCAGCTTCAGCGAGTGCGGCTTCGAGCTCGTCGCAGAGCGCCGCGAGCGCGGTCGGTGATATGGTCGAGTCCATGGCCGGTCAAGTGAAGTCTTGGTGGATGGAATGCAGCGACGTCTATGGGTATTCTTGGCACTTCTTGCGTTCAGGCTCCGTTTACATGGCGTCGACCGGTCGTGTCTTGTCGGGTAAGGTTGAGTGCTGATCTGGCGCGTTGACGTTGGCGTGCTCGAGCACTTACGTATCGGCTGGTCCAGAATGATATTATTGGCGTCGACAATCCAGCTGCGGGCAGTGATTTGCAGTTCTAAGGTCACGGTCGGTGCCGGTCGTGTTGGCCGACGATGTGCGCTGATCACTTTCATTTCGTTTTCGCCATTTATCGCCCCAGTTCGCTTGTCGGACACGAGACGCCCAAAACAAAAATGAAAGCCATTTGCATCGGCCATCCCTTCTCTCGCGCAATCGACGGCCTCTTCCTCCCCGTCAACGACTCCACACCCGACTCTTCACACTCAACGCACTGCACTGCACGCAAGATGGCCTCCCCGCGCGTTTTCTCCGCCGCCGACGTGGCCAAGCACAACACGACGACCGACCTTTGGACCATCATCCACGGCAAGGTGAAAATTGCACGCTGCCGTCGCCTCCAACGAACTCGACGCTGACCACCGGGCGTTTGCGGCCTAGGTCTATGACATTACCAAGATGCAGGACGAGCACCCGGGCGGCGGCGAGGTGCTGCTTGACACGGCTGGTCCGTACCCGTGCATTACGACCGTAGCAAGTTGGCAAACCGAAAATCTGACGGCGGTCCCGCTCCAAACAGGTGCCGACTCGACCGAGGCCTTTGAGGACGTTGGCCACGGCGACTCGGCGCGCGAGTGGCTCAAGGACTTTTATCTCGGCGAGCTCGTGTCCGACGAGGAGGCTGCTGAAGCCAAGGTGCGCCGCTTAGAGCCGGTGCCGAATGCGCCATGCCGTTCGTGCATCTGATGCCTCCCTTCTCCACCTTGTAGGCCAAGGCGCCCGCCGCGTCCAAGTGCTGCTCGTCGTGGTACGTTTGGCCGGTGCCGATATTTGGTGGAGAGCACGGACGGTGATTGACCGCTGTTCCAACAGGTGGACGTGGGCCGTCCCCGCCGTCGCGCTCGCTGCCGCGGCCGCGTTTGCGATTCGTCACTACAAGCACTAAGAAGGCTACCGCGTGCCGATACCTGGATTTCGTTGCTCATCGTGCTCGGCTGGCGTGTTATTGCGTGGATTCAAATATAGCTCTCATATTCCTTTTGCTCCGTCTAATCGTGTCGCGGCGCTCGAAATGTCTTTCGCATTGCACCCCACACAACTCGACGCACGACAGATATACAGTCAATTAATTCGCAAACACTGCCCCCTCCCCCTCCCCCTCCCCATTCTTCTCTCCCAACCCTCTCCTCTCCACTCAATTGCACTTCTCCAGCGCCACGCGCAACCCCTGAATCACCACCTCGGGCTTGGGGGCACCAAACACGGCCGACCCCGCAACAATCACGTTCGCGCCAGCCTCGGCAGCCGCATCCACCGTATCGAGCGCGAGCCCGCCATCCACCTGAATGTAAATCTCGGGGAACCGCGCACGCACTTCGCGCACCTTGTCCATCATGTCGACCATGAACGACTGCCCGCCGAATCCGGGCTCGACCGTCATGACCAGGACCATGTGCAGGTCGTCGATGCATTCGGCGAAGACGGTTTCGAGCGACGAGATGGGGGTACCGGGCTTCACGGCGATGCCGGGCAGCATGCCGAGGGACTTGATGCGGCGGATGAGGGCGACGGGGTCGTCTGGAGGGTCAGGGCGGGGTCAGCGCGGGCGCGTGCAGTGTGATAAGAAAAAGATACGCTGACGTACCGGAGGCCTCGATATGGAACGTGAACCCGTCGGCGCCGGCCTTGGCAAAGTCGTCGACCCACTGCTCCGGGTGCGAGACCATCAAGTGGCAGTCTAGGTACCGGTTCCCGTCAGTGTTGCACTCGTCGCGAACACGACCGCTCGCAAACGATGCATCACGGACCGAGGTAGCCCGTCGTGGCCTTGCGCAGCGACTTGATGACGGGCGCGCCGATCGTCAGGTTCGGGACAAAGTGGCTACCACCCGCATGCTGTCAGCAACGTCGTTCCGCGCCACCCGCGACGGCGAGGCGTAGGTACCCGTCCATGACGTCTACACGAGCAAGGACGCGGTCAGGCATATTGTCCACCTCGTGGAAAAGCGACAGGGCGGGGCGGAGGACGCACCCATGTGCAGGTAATCGGCGCCGAGCTCGATCATCTTGTTGCAGTCGCGCGCCAGGTAGGCCCAGTCGCCCGAGAGCAGCGACGGCGCGATGATGGCCTTGGGCATGGTTGCAGGTTGCGGGTGGTGCTGGAAGTTGCTGGGGAGAATGGGTCGCGACGTCGGGCTCGAGTCGTCGTCGTCGTCGCAGTTGTGCAGGAGGAGAAGCAGTGCCCGTAGCCGTGTTCAACCCAGTTTCAAAGCGCTGGCCCACGTGCGGAAAATGAAGTCGGAAACCTAATGAAACAGACACTTGAGCATACCCTGCCTTCAGCAGAGCCTTCAGCACTCCCAACACTGTCGACGAGGCACACGCTCGACGACAACGACGGGCGACAACGGCGAGGCAAAGCAATGCTGAAAGTCCTCTGAAAGTCCTCTCGGAACACTTTTTCGTGCGCAATCGCCAAAGCCAAGCAGAATTTTTACCGTTGGGATTAGGGTGAATGAATGGCAAGCACGCCAAACCTCGCCCCCAAGAAGAATGATAAAGGAAAAAGCCAAGCACGCCCTAACTCCACTCGCCCGCCTGCTTACTGAGAGCCTGACGGCGGCAACTGCGCCTGCAGCGCCCTCACCGTTGCCTCGAGCTCCGCGTTCCTTTGCTGCAGCTCATTCACGCGGTCCTCAAGAAACGCAATCTTGGCCAGCTTGCGCGCGCGCGACCGCCGCGCCGACAGAGCGTTCTTGAGCCGCTTGGCTGCGGCCTCATCGAGGTCGTCCGGGATTTCGGGCTCCTCGTCCTCGTCGGACGGCGGCGCGGGACGCTTGTGGTTGCCGCGCGCCTGCACGGGCGCGTCGTGCGCGATCATGCCCTCCGGGTACGGCAGGACTGCCGGGAACGACTCGACCGTCACCGACGACTTCTTGGTCTTCGTCGGGATCACAAGCTGCCCGTCGACGACGGCCGCCGGCGGGAGTTCCGTCGCGCCGCGACGGCGAGGGCGCTTCGCGGGCCTTGGTGCGGGTGCGGGTGCGGAGGGAACGGGCGACGCGCGCGGCGACGCCGAGACGGCAACAAGCGGGGGGCACGTCGTTGGCCGCATGCGCGGCGTCGGGCGGCGGAGCGAGAGCACGTCCATGCCAAGTAGCGCAGCGAGCCCGAGTGGGTCAGCGTTCATCCTGCGTCGTCGCCGGGAGCGGGCGCGGGCCTGGCCACGTCCCCAAGCAACAGCGCCTCGAGCGAATCGAGTTCATGTTCGGGTCGCCCGTAAGCAGCGCCAGCGCCGTG
>GG745366.1:128823-139488 GCA_000151295.1 Allomyces macrogynus ATCC 38327 | reverse complement strand
TGCGGGCCCATCTCCGCGAGCTGATCAGCAATCTCCCGCGCGTGCGCTTGAGCAAGTGAGAGAGCGTCGCGCTGGAGCGGCTGCGCGCGCGGGCCTTGGCGTGGCTCGCCGGTCCCAAGGCAGCCGATCAGCGGGCTGGCGGTGTTTGCGCACGGCTCATCCTCGCACCGCTCACCAAACGCGTCTCGCACCCAACAACAACACCTCCCAAGGCACCGAAAAAAATGCATTCGACTCCGGCCACTCTCCCGGCCCATCTCCTCCCTCCAACCCAACCGCCCCCTCTACACGTACTTCTGCACGACGACCGCATTCAGCAACCCGGCCTCGGCCAGCGTCGCCGTATCCTCCGTCAATTCCTTCATCGGGAACGTCGTGTTGAGCGAGAACGCGCGCTGCTGCGGGCGCGCGCGCCGCACAAACTGGCGCAAGTCGCCGACCGTGTGCGCGTGGTTGAACTTGCCGACGAGCCGCGTGCCGTCGGCGAGCCGCACCTGCACCGAGGTCGTGGGCTGCGTCGGGTCCACTTCAAACTCGGCCGTCAGCGGACCCGTCGCCGTCGGCGGCGGCGCGGAACGCGACGAAGAAGCGGCGGTGGCGGTCGTGGGAGGGAGCGCGGACGACGAGGACGAGGAAGCGAAGTCGCCGGGGATCACGCTACGGAACGGCCAGGGAGAATGAGGATCGGTGCACGCGGGCGAACATGAAGAGCAACGACGCGGGCGTACCTGCCGAGCCGGTTACCCTGGCCGCTGAACGGCTTGGCGGGCGGCGGCTTGAAGTCCTCGTCCGACTTGTGCGCGACCTGCAAGTCCACGGGCTGGCCGGGCTGCACGTTCAGCACGTGCAGCGGCGCGCGACTACATCCAAAATCACGTTAGTTCCTCGATCCAGCCATCCATCACCACCGGCTCCGCTCGCAAAACGCAAACGCACCCGCTCTTGAGCGCCTCCAAAATCAACTTGCTATGCGGGTCGTCGTAGGGGTGCAGCGGCCCGTCCTCGATGCTGAACCCATTACGCCAGAACGTGAGTGTGCGCTTGACCTTGCCCAACTTCTTGGGCATCGTCGGATGATCCTGCGCGGCCGTCAACGGCATGACGACCTCGCTGGGCGTCTCCTCACTGCCGAGCCGGTGGCCCGCGCCCGAAAAGTAGGTCGGTTTCCGCGCCGCGCCCTCGTCCTCGCTGTCCGAATCCTCGTCCATGGCATCGTCGTCGTCGTCATCGTCGTCGTCACGCGGCGGGCGCGGGCCGCGGCTAGATGAAAGGCGCGTCAGAATCGAGTCAAAGAAGGTGAGAGGATGGAGCGAGCAATGCGCACTTTTGCGCGAGCTGCAGAATGTCGCGCACGAGGTCGCTGCTCGTCTCGGGCTTCTTGTCACCGGGGCCTTGGATCGCAACGCCCGACCGCTCGCCGCCGGCAAAGTAGGTGTTGCCCTGGTCGTCCTTGTTGGCGCTGCTCGCCATGCTGCCGAGCGTTGCGACGCTACAGATCAGTGGGTTGTCAGGCCATGATCGCGCTGAATCGTGCGGGAACGCGAGCCACCTACCGCGCCGTACGCGACACGACCTCAGACGCCGGCTGGATCCCGGGCGCGGCGGCCGCGCTAGACGAAGACGACGTTCCCGCGGCCGAGGACCCGCCGGTCGGGTTGTCGAAAAAGGCGGTCACGGCGGCCTATCATGGTCGGGGGGGTTCAGTCTCCTTCCGGAAGCACCGGCGCGCGGGGGTTCACCGCGATCGATCGTACATCAAGCTGCCAGTTGGCGGCGTCGAGGAAGAAGCGCGCCTGCGTGTCACTGGCGCCGGTCACGGCGACAAACTGGGCGACGCGCTCGTCGTGCTGCGCGTGGTCGGTCATGGCGGTAGTTGCAGCGTGGTGGAGGAGGCCGCTCGACACGCTGTTGAGCTCATCGAGGATCGCCGTCGACTCGGTCGGCCCGCGAACCGAAGCGCGTCAGAGCGACACGTGCGCGCGACGCGGCGTGTCCCTGCCAACTCGACCACGTGCCGCGGCGTGACCCTCAGCAGTTGGCACCTGTCTCCCTTCTCTCCCACGCCGCCGGCCGCGCCGTCACCACTTTACCAGCAGCCGCTCACGATGGACGTCGACCACGCTGACCCGCCACCACCAGCAACCCACCACGACGACAATGATGCCAGCCGTGCCGCCGACGCCGCCCCGATGCCCTTCACCCTCGCCGTCGACTCGCGCCCGTGCGCGACCTGCCTCGCGCACGATAACCGGCCCGCCGTGACCTGCTCAACCTGCAAGAAAGCTTGTCCGTACTCGACGACCGACCCTGCGCCCCAGTCCGAATCCTGATCGCATACTTGCGCACGCCCACAGTCCACCACGCCTGCCTCGCCCTGTCCGACGAGGCCGCCGTCAACGTGCACGAATACGCCTGGCGGTGTCGTACTTGCAAGCCGTGCGACGTGTGCCGCCTTCCCCTCGAAACACGACGCGAACCGAGCACGCCGGTCCCAGGCAACCTCGTTTGCTGCGCGTGCGACCGCGCGTTCCACTCTGCGTGCCTGTCGCTACTCGCCGCGCGCGCTCCGGCTGGTCCGTGTGCTCCATCCCCTCCCGCTACCCTCTTCCGCAAGTCCTCACCCTGTACAGATCGCTGGAAATGCGCGACCTGTCTCGACAAGCCCGTCGTCGTGTCCCCGGCCGCGCGCGACGACGGCGTCCCGGACCCGCCACCCGAACTGCACCGGTTCTTTGGTGGCCAGTTGTCTTATGCCGACGCGACTAACGACGAGTATCGGCCAACGGACACGGACCTCGCCGAATTCCGGTCCACGCAAACCCGCGCGCCGCCCCTATCCCCACGCTCCACCTTCCCCGTGCCCACGCCGACCCCACCATCGCGCGACGACTCGTCCATCCCGCCACCCTCGACACCATCGACCCCATGGGCCTCGCTGCGCTCACTCGTCGCGAGCACAACCACCACGCGGCCGAGCACCGCCCCCGCCGCTGTCTCCGCCGCCACGCCATCCCCGACGGCGATCACGGCGCCCTCGGCCGACCGGCACAACAACATTGCCGAAGTGCATCTCGGCCGGTACCGGATCACGACCTGGTACTCGGCGCCGTACCCGGAAGAGTACACCAAGGGGCGCGTGCTCTACCTGTGCGAATGGTGTCTCAAGTACATGGCCTCGTCGTTCGTCCTCTCACGACACCGCGCGAAATGCGGCGTGCGGCACCCACCGGGGCGCGAGATCTACCGCGACGCCATCTCGACCTCCGACGCCGGGCAGTCCGGTCGGACGGGCGCAACGACGCGATCCATTTTTGAAGTGGACGGCAAACTTGCGAAACTCTACTGCCAGAACCTGTGCCTGGTCGCGAAAATGTTTCTCGACCACAAGACGTTATTGTACGACGTGGAGCCGTTCCTCTTCTACGTACTCACCGAGAACGACGATCACGGATGCCATGTGGTCGCGTATTTCTCGAAACAGAAAAAGTCGCCCGACGGGTATAACCTGTCGTGCATCATGACGCTCCCGCCGCACCAGCGCAAGGGGTACGGCCAGTACCTGATCGCCTTCTCGTACCTGTTGTCGAAACGGGACGGGAAATTGGGCACGCCCGAGAAACCCTTGTCGGACTTGGGCGCGTTCTCGTACCGGTCGTTCTGGCGCGCGCAGGTGTTCAGTTACCTCGCGCGCGAACTGGGCATCGACGGCGACCACGGCGGCGACGCGCCGGCACTGCCGCCACCGCCGGTGCGGTCGCCGAGAGTTCGCGCGATGAGCACGACCGGTCGTCGTGGGGCGTCGTCGGCGACCCCGGCGCCGGCGCCGCCGGCGTTGAGCATTCAGGGGATTGCGGTCGCAACGGGGATGACGGTGGACGATGTGGTCACGACGCTGCAATACCACGAGATGATCCAGGCGGTCAGGGAGGAAGAGGGCGCGCCGGCGACGTACCGGCTGGTCGTGGATCCGGACGCGATCAAGACCGCGTTGGTCAAGGTGCGCGGGAAGCGGTACCCGCAGGTGCGGGAGCACTTGTTGCGCATGTGAAGTGAAGTGAAATTGTTGGTTGGATGAGTAGCGAGCAGGAGCTAGAGCGACAAGATCAGAACGACCGGGATGGGCAGAAACAGCGAGCAGTTGATTGCGCCTTTTGGTAACAATAACAAGGATGCACTACAGTCACAAACAATAAAAAAGAAGACAACAATATGGAAGCGGGCCGCGGGCTGCAAAAATGGCCGTGCATGTCGTCTATCGTTTCGCCCGCCCCCTCCCACCCTACGCGCACCTGGTCTCTCCAACAACAATACAAAACTCGGGTCCTTCAAATCATCGGCGGCTTGGTCCACACGCGGGCAAAGTACCCGACCGCCCCCGCGGCGCCATCCCAGAGCCCGTAGCACGTCGTAAACGCGACGACCGCGCCCGCGACCGGGTCCCCACCTTCGACCACCGCAAACGCCGGGTCCGGCACGGCGTCTTCCGGGACCAAGTACATCCCGACGCCCGGGAACTCGCGCTTGAGCCGGAGGAACCAGTCGAGGAACGCAGCGAGCATATCGTCGATCGCGGCCTGCTCCGGCGGTGGGATCCCGTGCGAGTGGAACTGGTTGGTCAAGTTGGTCGCCGCATGGACCAGGATCGGGCGCAGGTGCGCCATGAGTTCCGTCACGAGCGACGGCGACGAGAGCATGTGGTCGAGCGCGACGAAGAGCAGGTGCGCGGACACGGTCCCCGCGGGACCCGACGAGGCGTCGAGCTGCAGCCGTGCGTAACTCGCGTCGGTCTCGCCGCGGTGCGACTCGGATTTCGGCATTTTCAGGTCCTTTTTCAGGTCCGGCAAGTGCTTCTTGATCATGGCCACATGATCGGCCACCTTGAGCGGCGAGGTCAGCGCGACAAATAAGTCCGTCAAGAGCGTATGCAACAGCTGTGCGAGGAACGCCGCCTGGTTGCCCACATCCGGGTTCCCCGCGGGGGGCGGCGCGCCGTGCGTGACTGTGGCAAACAGGGAATCAGCCAGCGTCGGCGGGACCGGCTGCCCTGACCCGGCCACCTGCGCGCGCATCGCGGCCGCGTGCGCAAACGACTGCGCGACCATTTCACGCAGCGTCATGGAAAACCCTTCGTATGCGTTCACGATCTCGTCGATTCCGTACCCCGGTAAATGCCCCTTGGACGCACACAATGCGATTGCGCGGGGCGTGCGCATCGGCGCCGTCAGCGGCAGCTTGAACGCCAACGGGAAGTACTCGGCGACCATATCGGGCGGCGTCGCGTACCGCACGCGCGACAGTGACGGGATCGCCGACGGCAGGGCGGGGACCACGGGTCCGGCTTCTTGGCCGGCACCGTCGCGCACGATCCCGGGGAGGGACACAGCCTGCACGGGTGGGGCCGACTGTTCCATGTTGATGTAGGTGCGATAGGGCCGCGGGAATTCCTCGTCGTCGGTCGAGTAGTTGGTCGATGGCACCGACGCGACCGAGGCCGCGTACCCGCTCGGACGACTCGCGGCTGACGCGCGCGTCTGGTTGCGGTATGGCGACCCGGGGGACCCTGACGACGACCGCGGCGTGGCGGGCAGGGCAGGGAGGGACGTTTCCATATTGAGCGAAGGGCGGGGCGCGACAAACGAGAACGAGGGCGTGGGCGGGCCCATGGCGACGAGGTCCTCGTCAGACGCCATCGAGACTTGGGACATGGGCGAGGTCGACTTGACGGCAGGCGACGCGTGATAGGTGCCCATCGACGAATTCGACTGCACCGCCGACGGCGACGGCGGCGGCTGCGAGATGCCGGCCTGCTGCGGCGAGGGGGACTGCCGCGGGTGTGCCGCGGCGGCGCCGGGGATTTGCAGCGACCCGTTCGACCGCTGCAGCGGGGCCGACTGCTGCAGGACCGCGGGCTGCTGCTGCTGCGCCGGGTGCGGTTGCTGTTGGTGTTGCAGAGGCTGCTGCTGGGCCGGGTACGGCTGCCCGGCGGCGGGCGGGGCCGGGAACCCTTGCGGCGGCTGCTGCTGGTTGGCGTAAGCAGCCTGGTGCTGCGGGTTCACGTAGACGGGCGCGTGCTGTGCCGGGTATGTCGCGACAGCCGCCGGCTGGTTGGCGTAGGGCGTTGGTGCCGGCCCCTGGTCGAGGACCGGAATTCGTGCCACGGGTCCCGGCGCGGGCGGCCCCTGCGGCGGCTGCTGCGCTTGCTGCGAAGTCGGGTTGTACAGGTCCTGGGCCTTGTTCTTGTCCTTTTTGCTCTTGCGGTTCCAGAAGAAGAGGCCGCCGATAATCGCGAGCAGCGCGACGCCGCCGACGGTGCTGCCAATGATCACGATGGTGCTGACGCCGCTCGACGACTCGACAGTTGAGCTGTCGCTCGTGGTCATGGCTGCTGCTAGGCAAGCAACGACGGGTTCCGCACTGGTGAGTTGTCATCCATTCCATCCCACCGTCTGAGAAACATCAAATGCGCGCACCTTTACTCGGCGTGCACTCGATCCGCGCCGCATTCGCGGGTGAGCACGCGAACCCCTTGCTGTCCTGGAGGCACCCTTGGACCGTGAGCATTTGCGGTGCGCCCGACGCGGCCGCCGGCAGCGTCTCGGTCCACTGCCCGAGGCACGCCGACTGCGTCGTGTTCAAACTCGTCGAGCAGCCGAGGTCGCGCCCGCCCGACGCGGCTTCGGCCGACGGGTCGGACGTCGCACACCACCACTTGGAGACTTGCGAGTTGCTGATTTGCAGGCACCCGTAGACGCGCGGCGTGCGTGACGTGATGGCCTGCACGGTCGCTTGGCCGGCGACGGCGGCATTGATGAATTGGCCCGGTGGCAGGCCCGCGGGGTCGAGCACGCACGAGGTCGGCGCGGGGGCCGTGGAGCGTGTCGTGGTCGACATGACGACGGCGAGCGACAGGTCAGTGCGGGGTCAGGCAGGAGAGAAGGGCTGCGTGGGGAAGAGAGGGGCGATTGCGCGTCGTCAGTACGTGGGTTCGTTCAAGCATGACACGTTGGCCCCCCCACGAGAACGGCGGCGGCGGCGGCGTCAGATGAGGACGCGATGGAAAACGTCCAGATTGGCCAAGGGAGGGCAGCGGGCAACGGTGGCGACGGGCAATGGACTAAATGGCCGCCAAGTCGGACCGCTCCATGCCAACCAACCCACTCGTTTGCCGCAGCATGGGCTCCCTTTTCGGACAAGGCAAATGGCCAATCGTGAACCACGACGGCGCTCCGCCACGGCACACGCTCAAGAGGCGCGCGGGCGCATACGCGAGAAGGCGCACGGTCCACCGACGTTGCCAACGACGAAGGGACGAGCCGCAGCATCGTCCCGCCACCCTGGCGTGAGCCAATCTGGCTCGTCACGCCCGCCCCTGGCGCTGCCCACTTGTCCCACTCGGGAAGACGCGTCTCCGGGTGCCGGTCGCGTCTTGGTCCTTGCTCCATGTGCCGGGGCACCGACGTACCCAGGCTCAAGTTGAAGAAGGCGGTGCAGTTGTGTGTTGAACGGGCGTGCGGCGCGGCAAAGCGGTGCGACCGGCAGTCCAAAAGCGTGGTCAGTCGCGATTGCAGCAAGTGCCGAGTGTCGTCGTCAGCCTCGCGATGGAAGGCCGCGTCGTGGTCAACGTCGTCGACGATCGATGGTTGGTGGCGAGCTTGGCACAGGCGGCGGTCAGAACGAGATCAAGGCGGCCCAGGCACGTCCCCGCCTTGACGGTCCGCAGCATAAATGGCAAGCCTTCCGGTGGGGCTCAGCCACCACGTGCGCCTCTTCGCCACCGCAGCACAAAAGACTGACGCGAATGCCGCATCGCAACGCGCCACGTGCGTATTGTGCGAGACATCGGAGACGCGCCCTCTCCTTCGTTCTTCCGTCTGCAGCGGCGGCGGCGGAGGGCAGCGGTCATGGTGCCGGTCTCGCTTTGCGTTGGTCGCTTGCGACCAGCCCACTGCGACCCCGCTCAGCGCCGCGCCGCCCGGCCTGCAACAACCATGGCCATCGAACCAAACCTCGATTCCCTCATCAGGACACCATTGCTAGAACCACAAGCGTGCATTCGCTCCCGCAACCCCCAGAATCATGGAGTACATTCGTCAGAAACCGTTTTGAAGGTCATGGCCGAGACGCAAGCTCATGAAGCCTGGGGTCGCCCGCTTATAGCGGATGTGGATCGGTTCCACAGGGGGTGGTTGGGTCGGCGTGCATGCAAGGCCGCAGCTAAGGTAGCATTTGCATGCTCTTGTACGAGTAATGGACCTGATCTGTGGATAACCCCAACCGCGGATCGCCTCTCGGAAATGTGGATGACATCGGCTCAGCTTGAGCGCGCGTGCGCGACGGCCGAGAGGAGAGCCGAGAGGAGAGCCCATGAAGTGTTGCCGACCACTCGAGACGCTCATGCCATCGCGCCGAGAATATTCCATTGCACGCAGCAATGCATGGTCGCCACGCTCGCGCGATGATTGTTGCAACGGCAAGGCGGTCAGGCAGCCTGGCAGACTCGAATATTAATATCGTGCGCGTGCACGAATAGCAAACAGCAAGCGCACTGGCATCGGGCCGACCCGACCGAGGAAACCGGTGCACGCGACCCAGTCGCGCCCTGTTGCGTATAGGTAGGAGGTGGTCATGACCGCTGCGCGTGCAAGAGCGCGCAACTTGCGCCATCATTGGCATCCTGCCTGCCAACATGGAGCAGCACGACAAAAGTCAGTAAGTTTTCGTGTGCGTGCTCGAATCGCCAAGTGGGTCCGCGCTGGCGTTGGGCCGAAAAACCGGTGCACGCGACCCTGCCACAGCGCTGGTGCGCGTGCTTGCAGTTGGACGCGCCAAGACCAGGTTAACGCCACTGACTTGGACTTGGGCCACACGGTCTTGCCGTTGTGCCGCCGCGGACATGGTGGCGAAAAGAGCAAAGGTCCCACGCACGATGGGCGTCATGTCCGAGCGTGCATCAGAGCGCTGCCCATGAAAAAGCAAAGCAAAAAAAAATAATTGAAAGCACACGCACGATTTATCTTCGGAGACCATGACCAAAGCCAGCTGACCGACCACTGGCGCGTCGCTTCGTGCGCGAAGCATGCTCACCCGATCGCAGTAGCTCATCCGCCATCTCCACCTGGTGACCATTCCATGAAGCAAGTATGCGCGGTACCTGCTCTGCAAATATATTTCCGGCACGCTCCAACATCTGGCGCAGACAAGCAGCAGGATCGACGTGCACACGCACCAGAAGCCAACCTGGATTATCATGTGTTGGTGCATGAACACATGGCCGTCAGGCGACTCTCCAACGACTCGGCCATTCTGGCGATTCGCAAGAGCGGGGTAACGATCTACTCGCCCGCGTTTCAAGACCATCGGCGACTCTGGCGCAACTCGAAGGCATGAGTGATCTATGACGCGCTGTGGGTTGGTTGGGCGCGCCCAAGCAACCGCTCTTCGTCTGGGAGCGCGTGCGTCGCCAATGTGATCAAACCGGCGATGGCGCGACTTGTGGCCCACAGAGTACAAATACCGCAGCGCGCCCGTGCCCTCCACTGCTCAGCATCCCACCGCGATAGACCCGCAACGCCCTGCACGAGCGCTGCAACTAGACCGATAGACGACCAGCCCCGCACACCAAGCCCCAAACAAGATGAAGGCCTCGTTCCTTGCCCTGCTCGCCACGGCGCTGCTCGCCACGCAGACCATGGCCGCGACGGTGCCGGCGACCAAGACCTACCCGAACCGGTACATCATCACGCTCAAGCCCGAGACCGACAAGGCCTCGTTTGACCGCGCGCTGTCGGCCGAGGTGGCGCGCGAGAACGCACAGGAGCGGTCGGGCGACTTTGTCGAGTCGTCGATTGCGCGCCATTTTGATATCTCGGACGAGTTCAAGGGCTACTCGGGCCAGTTTTCGCCGTCGCTCGTCGACAAGCTCAAGAAGAGCAGCAAGGTGGCGGCGGTCGAGCCGGTCGTGCCCGTCTACGCGTCGGGCTCGCAGTCGGGCGCGACGTGGGGCCTGGTGCGCATCTCGGAGCGGGCGCTCGACTTGACCAAGCCCTACGTCTACCCGGACTCGGCCGGGTCGGGCGTCGACGTCTACATTGTGGACACGGGTGTACGTTCATTCTCGTTTTTTTGTGTCGGAAAGCATCAGCGGAGCACGCACGGATGTCCGCTCCAATTTTCAATAAACCTACACTCACCACCATCTCCACCAAATAGATCTACACGGCGCACCCCGAGTTTGGCGGCCGCGCCAAGTGGGGCAAGACGACGTGTGACGGCTGCGTCGACGAGGACGACAACGGCCACGGCACGCACGTGGCGGGTACCGTCGCCTCCAAGACGTACGGTGTCGCCAAGGCCGCCAACGTGATTGCCGTCAAGGTTCTGGGCGGCGACGGGTCGGGTACCAACGAGGGCGTGATTGACGGCATCAACTACGTGGCCGCGCAGGCCAAGGCCAAGGGCAAGACGGTCGCGGCCAACATGT
Organism: Allomyces macrogynus ATCC 38327; assembly: GCA_000151295.1. Taxonomy (NCBI): domain Eukaryota; kingdom Fungi; phylum Blastocladiomycota; class Blastocladiomycetes; order Blastocladiales; family Blastocladiaceae; genus Allomyces; species Allomyces macrogynus. The sequence continues at coordinate 129,008 of GG745366.1, read as the reverse complement.
CGCTGGGCGGGTCCTACTCGGCGGCGCTCAACTCGGCCGTCAAGGCGGCGACGGCGTCGGGCGTCGTCTTTGCCGTCGCGGCGGGCAACGAGAACCAGAACGCGTGCAACACGAGTCCGGCGTCGGAGCCGTCGGCCATCACGGTCGGCGCCACGACCAAGACCGACACGCGCTCGAGCTTCTCC
>GG745366.1:108631-128723 GCA_000151295.1 Allomyces macrogynus ATCC 38327 | reverse complement strand
ACGTCCATGGCGTCGCCGCACGTCGCGGGTGTCGCTGCGCTCCTGATCGGCCAGAACCCGACCGCGTCGGCGTCGACGATTGTCTCCAAGCTCATCTCCAACTCGACGCCCAGCGTGGTCAAGTCGGGCGGCTCGGGCTCGCCCAACAAGCTCGCGTACGTTGCGCAGTAAGCAGCTGCATGGTCGCAGCAGACGACGGCCGCCGGCCGGCTGCGCGTGCGCGGGGTCCAGCCGGTCTAGGCGCCGCGCACGCGTGGTGCCAGCTCGTTCTTCCTGCTGCAGTCGCGGTCGCGGTCGCGGTCGGCCGTGCGCGATATGATCACCACGGACCTGGCGTTCGTTTGATCATTGCCGCTCTCCTCTCTCCTCTCCCCTTTTTTGCATGCTGCTCCGCATTTTTGCCCTCTCTTGTCGCTGGTGGTGTGTGGACCCACGCCGCTCGGCTGGATGATGGTGGTGGTCGCTATATCGCTCGTTTTGCTCAACCCAACAATACACATACACGATCATTTTGCACGAATCTCAGCATGGTTTTATTTGCAAAGCGATAGTGATAGCTGTGCACGCTCATCAAAGTTATCTGCGAGGTAAGAGTAAAAATCAAAGCGCAGACGCGCAAGCTTTACTAATAGATTCTCACATTTAGCAAAAAGCAAGACTATCCTCGGGGTGATCGAGGTCCGCACTCCCCCAACTCCAAGCCGCCTCGGGTCGCGATACGGAGTACCAGACAAGGTCCCTTCTGCACAAGGACTTCATCAGTTTCTTGCCTCTGGCGCATACTTACTACTGACACCGTTGGCACAGAGTCGCCGTCACCATGGGCGCGCTGTTCTGGCTTTGCTTCTTGTCGTTGAGTATGCTGCTTGCTATCCGACTGTATAGGAATCAAAGGGTTGTCGGCAATGAGAAATGGGTTCTCTCAGTCCTGCAAGCAGCCGCGGTGATGCTTTTGCGTCAGTAAATTGTTTGGAGTCGGAGCGAAAGATTGGAGCGAGGCGGCTGGCTCATGCATGAGCTGTCGGCATGACTCCATGCCTGTGGTGATCAATGATTCCGTCGAACTGCTTGTGTGTGTGTGAGGCGAACCAGCACTTCACCAGGGCTGCTATGGGAGACTTCTTGACGGTTGCCTCCGAAAATCTAAAACTGGCCATTCATGCATACTGCCGCGATCAGCGGCGGCCAACTGAGCTCATTAAGGCAGACGACCTTGGGTCTGATATCGTCTGCGCCTGCTTTCTTTCCCCATTTCCTCACGACGCACGCATCTCACTTCTGGCTTTGAGGCATCAAAATAGCATCCACAAACTATCAAGGGCACGATAATTTCATTTTCTTATGCTCTTCCCGTAAACTGGCACCAATTCTGACTCTCATTAATAGCTCCATGTCTCGCTCACGCATTGGCGCGCATTCTTATCATTCCGCGCAAATAATTGCTAGCCACCATGTTCTTGCGCCAGAACATCTGAGCAAGTGACCACACAGGACCAAGATCAACACGGCCGTGTTCTGTGCGCAACTTGCTCTACGCGTGCTTTTCCAGCAACGCGGGTACCGAGCGCACCTTCTCCACCTGGTCGTTGCCGAATATTCGCTCATCACGCCGAACAAACAACTACCAATCGCGGGGACACGGTCAAGGAAGACTTTGGCTCTGATCGCAGCGTCAGAAATTTTCAAGGACAGCCTTTGGATTCTTGCTTAACGTGATATCGCGACCCGAGGCGGCTTGGAGTTGGGGGAGTGCGGACCTCGATCACCCCGAGGATAGTCTTGCTTTTTGCTAAATGTGAGAATCTATTAGTAAAGCTTGCGCGTCTGCGCTTTGATTTTTACTCTTACCTCGCAGATAACTTTGATGAGCGTGCACAGCTATCACTATCGCTTTGCAAATAAAACCATGCTGAGATTCGTGCAAAATGATCGTGTATGTGTATTGTTGGGTTGAGCAAAACGAGCGATATAGCGACCACCACCATCATCCAGCCGAGCGGCGTGGGTCCACACACCACCAGCGACAAGAGAGGGCAAAAATGCGGAGCAGCATGCAAAAAAGGGGAGAGGAGAGAGGAGAGCGGCAATGATCAAACGAACGCCAGGTCCGTGGTGATCATATCGCGCACGGCCGACCGCGACCGCGACCGCGACTGCAGCAGGAAGAACGAGCTGGCACCACGCGTGCGCGGCGCCTAGACCGGCTGGACCCCGCGCACGCGCAGCCGGCCGGCGGCCGTCGTCTGCTGCGACCATGCAGCTGCTTACTGCGCAACGTACGCGAGCTTGTTGGGCGAGCCCGAGCCGCCCGACTTGACCACGCTGGGCGTCGAGTTGGAGATGAGCTTGGAGACAATCGTCGACGCCGACGCGGTCGGGTTCTGGCCGATCAGGAGCGCAGCGACACCCGCGACGTGCGGCGACGCCATGGACGTGCCCGAAATCGTGTTGGTGCCGCCATTGTTCCAGGTCGACGTGATGGAGCTGCCGGGCGCGAAAATGTCGAGGCAGGAGCCGTAGTTGGAGAAGCTCGAGCGCGTGTCGGTCTTGGTCGTGGCGCCGACCGTGATGGCCGACGGCTCCGACGCCGGACTCGTGTTGCACGCGTTCTGGTTCTCGTTGCCCGCCGCGACGGCAAAGACGACGCCCGACGCCGTCGCCGCCTTGACGGCCGAGTTGAGCGCCGCCGAGTAGGACCCGCCCAGCGACATGTTGGCCGCGACCGTCTTGCCCTTGGCCTTGGCCTGCGCGGCCACGTAGTTGATGCCGTCAATCACGCCCTCGTTGGTACCCGACCCGTCGCCGCCCAGAACCTTGACGGCAATCACGTTGGCGGCCTTGGCGACACCGTACGTCTTGGAGGCGACGGTACCCGCCACGTGCGTGCCGTGGCCGTTGTCGTCCTCGTCGACGCAGCCGTCACACGTCGTCTTGCCCCACTTGGCGCGGCCGCCAAACTCGGGGTGCGCCGTGTAGATCTATTTGGTGGAGATGGTGGTGAGTGTAGGTTTATTGAAAATTGGAGCGGACATCCGTGCGTGCTCCGCTGATGCTTTCCGACACAAAAAAACGAGAATGAACGTACACCCGTGTCCACAATGTAGACGTCGACGCCCGACCCGGCCGAGTCCGGGTAGACGTAGGGCTTGGTCAAGTCGAGCGCCCGCTCCGAGATGCGCACCAGGCCCCACGTCGCGCCCGACTGCGAGCCCGACGCGTAGACGGGCACGACCGGCTCGACCGCCGCCACCTTGCTGCTCTTCTTGAGCTTGTCGACGAGCGACGGCGAAAACTGGCCCGAGTAGCCCTTGAACTCGTCCGAGATATCAAAATGGCGCGCAATCGACGACTCGACAAAGTCGCCCGACCGCTCCTGTGCGTTCTCGCGCGCCACCTCGGCCGACAGCGCGCGGTCAAACGAGGCCTTGTCGGTCTCGGGCTTGAGCGTGATGATGTACCGGTTCGGGTAGGTCTTGGTCGCCGGCACCGTCGCGGCCATGGTCTGCGTGGCGAGCAGCGCCGTGGCGAGCAGGGCAAGGAACGAGGCCTTCATCTTGTTTGGGGCTTGGTGTGCGGGGCTGGTCGTCTATCGGTCTAGTTGCAGCGCTCGTGCAGGGCGTTGCGGGTCTATCGCGGTGGGATGCTGAGCAGTGGAGGGCACGGGCGCGCTGCGGTATTTGTACTCTGTGGGCCACAAGTCGCGCCATCGCCGGTTTGATCACATTGGCGACGCACGCGCTCCCAGACGAAGAGCGGTTGCTTGGGCGCGCCCAACCAACCCACAGCGCGTCATAGATCACTCATGCCTTCGAGTTGCGCCAGAGTCGCCGATGGTCTTGAAACGCGGGCGAGTAGATCGTTACCCCGCTCTTGCGAATCGCCAGAATGGCCGAGTCGTTGGAGAGTCGCCTGACGGCCATGTGTTCATGCACCAACACATGATAATCCAGGTTGGCTTCTGGTGCGTGTGCACGTCGATCCTGCTGCTTGTCTGCGCCAGATGTTGGAGCGTGCCGGAAATATATTTGCAGAGCAGGTACCGCGCATACTTGCTTCATGGAATGGTCACCAGGTGGAGATGGCGGATGAGCTACTGCGATCGGGTGAGCATGCTTCGCGCACGAAGCGACGCGCCAGTGGTCGGTCAGCTGGCTTTGGTCATGGTCTCCGAAGATAAATCGTGCGTGTGCTTTCAATTATTTTTTTTTGCTTTGCTTTTTCATGGGCAGCGCTCTGATGCACGCTCGGACATGACGCCCATCGTGCGTGGGACCTTTGCTCTTTTCGCCACCATGTCCGCGGCGGCACAACGGCAAGACCGTGTGGCCCAAGTCCAAGTCAGTGGCGTTAACCTGGTCTTGGCGCGTCCAACTGCAAGCACGCGCACCAGCGCTGTGGCAGGGTCGCGTGCACCGGTTTTTCGGCCCAACGCCAGCGCGGACCCACTTGGCGATTCGAGCACGCACACGAAAACTTACTGACTTTTGTCGTGCTGCTCCATGTTGGCAGGCAGGATGCCAATGATGGCGCAAGTTGCGCGCTCTTGCACGCGCAGCGGTCATGACCACCTCCTACCTATACGCAACAGGGCGCGACTGGGTCGCGTGCACCGGTTTCCTCGGTCGGGTCGGCCCGATGCCAGTGCGCTTGCTGTTTGCTATTCGTGCACGCGCACGATATTAATATTCGAGTCTGCCAGGCTGCCTGACCGCCTTGCCGTTGCAACAATCATCGCGCGAGCGTGGCGACCATGCATTGCTGCGTGCAATGGAATATTCTCGGCGCGATGGCATGAGCGTCTCGAGTGGTCGGCAACACTTCATGGGCTCTCCTCTCGGCTCTCCTCTCGGCCGTCGCGCACGCGCGCTCAAGCTGAGCCGATGTCATCCACATTTCCGAGAGGCGATCCGCGGTTGGGGTTATCCACAGATCAGGTCCATTACTCGTACAAGAGCATGCAAATGCTACCTTAGCTGCGGCCTTGCATGCACGCCGACCCAACCACCCCCTGTGGAACCGATCCACATCCGCTATAAGCGGGCGACCCCAGGCTTCATGAGCTTGCGTCTCGGCCATGACCTTCAAAACGGTTTCTGACGAATGTAATCGGCTTATTGATACTGTACTGAGTGCTTGAAAGCTTGCGTCGTGCACATGTTGGTCTGGCACAACTTGCCAGCGCACAACCAGCCTTCGATGCAGAGTATCTGCTCCTAACGGCTCATTGGCCCCGCCAAGTGGTCGCGTACCCGGTTCCAAGTTGGAATATTCAAAGCACTCCGATTTATGTTGCGAACATATATTGAAATGAGCTTGCGACTCCAACACGGCGATCCACGGCGCCAGCGCGTTTGCGCCGGCACGCGTCGTGGTCGACAGGTATTCGAGCATGCTGCTGAGAAAAAAGCGCAAGTGCCGGATATCTGGCCGTGATCAGCATGGTCGCATATCCGCGCGACGAGTGAGCGCAGCGTGCCCGTGCAATGGAGGTGCCAGGTGAGCCCGAAAACGACGAACGAGTCCTGAACATCAGACTAAAGCGGAGATGCAACAGTGCGCGTTAGCCGTTGCATACGAGCGGAGATGTCTTTGAGAACACAAAACGGACCAGCATGCCGCTCGTACCGAAAGGACGCGGGAACGAAAACCGGTGCTGGCAGTTGGGGCCGTCCTTGCCGTGGGCCACGCTGGCTCCACGATTTCTGCAGGGAAAAACCGGGCGAAACCCACTCAGCGATAACACGTGCAGGATAAGGGGTCCGACGGCGACGGTACCATGCGTCGTGACCGACCAGGTCCAGGACGCACCCAGTGCGGTCAAGCGAGCTCCGGTGGACCATGGTGTGCTCGTCAAAGAATGCGACCGCCGCGCCAGCATGGTCGAGCTGAGCATAGTCAGCGAGCACCTAGCAGCAATCCGGTTCGTGCCGATCGCGAGACACCAAAACGGGCGGCTGCGGGCGTGACAGTCGCGCAATGTAGACGCTGGTGTGAGGTCGGCGACCATAAATTTGGAGGTTACGGAAGCGAATTCGTGCCTTGGGTTCTGGCCATGGTGTCCCGACAAGGGAGTCCAGGTCGGGTTTGACAGTCATGTTGATGCTGTCGGCTGGGCGGCGCGTTGAGCGAGGTCACAGTGGGTCGGTCGTGACAGGGTTGATGAAATGCGTGCAGTAGGACGCGAAGTGAGTCGGGGCCTGCAGCAGCGCCCAAACAGTACTTCAGGCTAGGCTTACTCTCCCGGTTGCGCTAACGTGGGATAGATGCATCTCTCAAGCAAGGACGGCTTACACAGCAGTGCTGCCGAACATTTACAAGCGTATTTATTGCAATCGGGCGTGACAGCGCCTGGCCTCGGGCCTCAGACCGGCTGGCATGGTTGGCGATCGCGCGAACAGGTGCGCGCGTCTCCCACGTCTCGCACAATACACACGTGGCGCGTTGTTGCGAGCCGACCAGCGCTATCGGCAAATGAACGAGCATGGCTGCCAAATAGGTTGATACGCATCATCAAGCGCAATGAAACTGTCGATTTCAGCATGTGACGTGGCCAGGAGACCGCGTCGCGGCTTGCCACCAGTCGGCCGCAGACAAACGAAGTCAACGACGACCATCGCCGCTGCCGCCGCCGTCGAGGACTTGCACCCCGCCAACTTGCCCCGCCACTTGCCGCTCTCGAGCGCTCGGACCTGAGCGCGATCCCTCGCCCGTTCTTGGACCCGCGCTGACTCGAACCGACCGACACCAACCCACACCGCCGGACCCACTTCCCCGACCCCCGTCCATTTCGCGCCACACCCACCCGATTTGTCACCATGTTCCTGTTCGGCAAGTCCAAACCCAAGGCGACGCCCAAGGACGCCATCATTCGGCTGCGCGAGACGCTCGACATGCTCGAGAAGCGTGAGCGGTACCTGCAGACCAAGATTGACAATGAGCTCAAGGCCGCCAAGGCCAACGCGACCAAGAACAAGCGAGGTGCGTTCTTTGATCGGTCGCCGCTGTTTTGTAGAGCTTGGGCGCGATTGATACCGGCTTGCCTGGACGTGTTCTAGTTGCGCTCATGGCGCTCAAGCGGAAAAAGCAGTACGAGGGCCAAATCGAGAAGATCTCGGGCGCGCGCATGACGATTGAGACGCAAATGATGACGATTGAAAACGCCAACGTGAACCTCGAGGCTATGAACGCGATGAAGGCCGGTGCCGACGCCATGAAGCAAATCCACGGCGCCATGTACGCATTCTTTCGGTCGCGTTGAAGGATCCCGTGAGCCTTTTTCACTCACGCCACTCTTTGCCCCCATATAGGGATATCAACAAGGTGGACGCGACCATGGACGAGATCCGCGACCAAATGGACTTGGCCAACGAGATTTCCGACGCCATCTCGCAGCCCGTCGGGTTTGGCATGGACCTCGACGAGGACGAGCTCAACATGGAACTCGAGATGCTTGAGCAGGAGGAGCTCGACTCGAAGCTGCTGGGGCTCGACGCGGTGCCGATTTCGGCCCCGAGCGTGCCAACGACGGAGCCGGGTACGTTTTCAGCGCGTCATACTTTTTGTTTGTGCTGCTCTCCTGACACTTCGGCACCCGCGTGTAGCCGTCGCGGCACGGCCAACAAAGAACCAGGCGCTCGACGAGGACGAGGAGGCCGAACTCGAGGCGCTCAAGGCATCCATGGTGCGATTCGATCCTGCTGCCCGCGTTCTTCCATCCTCGCGTACCGTTGCTGACCCCCTCCGCTCTCCACTTCGGTAATTTCTAGGCCATGTAGTCAATCAACTTTCAATATCATGCAACGATTCGTGTCCTAGCATGCGTGCGTCGCCGTGGTTCAGTGCTCCAAAATCCACCGTGCTCGTCCCATCCCTCCGCCGTTCTCGCCCTTGATCGATTGTACCCTTGCCTCCCCCCAAGGCTCCCTGTAATATGCGCCCTTGGTTTCCCGTGATTCCCAGGCCGCCATTTTTGACAGGCCAAATAAGCCTGCCGTAGCGAGCAGACTGTCGACGTACTCGCCGACTTTCCAGCTTCCTTCTCCACCCACCCATCCACTTGTGCTATTCGTCAACGTCGAGAAAAAGGTATACACCATAAAAATACTCTGGCTAGTGAATGGAAAGGGCGGCCGCGTGGCCTGCGCCCGGTTCTCTCCGTTTTGTGCGGTTCTAGTGTGAAGTCGAAACGACCACGTCCAACCCTCGAACAACTCACAATCCAGCTCGCTCTCGCTTCCAATCGCGTCTGAGCAGTCGACCACCGCAGCGACTGTCTGCAATCCCAACCGCGCACCAGCAGCCCGTCGTCGCCAGGTGCGCCCGGCCGAATTTGTTCTCGTCGAGCCCGCGCCCTGCAAGCATTCTGATGGACCGAACAGCTCGAGCGACTTTGCCCGGTGTCAACGACCATGAACATGAACCGACGCCTTGGTCACGGCCAACAGTCGCACGGGCGATATGGGTTCAGTGCGGGGGGGGGGGGGGGGGGGGGGATGCGGGTGGAATGGGGTTCGACGTCCATCGTAAATGATCAAGGAAGAGAAGGACTGATCACGACGACGGATGGTTTGGCTTTTTGCCGCTGCTTCTGCACCCCCGCCGCTCGCGTGTAGTAGCCGGCACGATCCTACCCCGACGACCGACGCTTTCGCGACCCCGAACGGCTGCTTCCACGCTCTCGACGCCCTCACGACCACCCCCACTCCCACCACGATGCGTGACCTCGTTGTTCTCGGCGGCTCGTCGCACCCGGAGCTGACGCGCGCGATCTGCGAACGCCTGGCCATTTCGCCTGGCCACGTGAAGCTCACCAAGTTCTCGAACCGCGAGACCAATGTCGAGGTGATCGAGTCGGTGCGCGGCATGGACGTCTACATTGTGCAGTCCGGGTGCGGGTCGGTCAACGACAACCTGATGGAGCTGCTCATCATGATCTCGGCGTGCAAGATTGCGTCGGCGCGCAAGATCACGGCGGTCCTGCCGCTGTTCCCGTACTCGCGGCAGCCCGATGGCCCGTACAAGCGCAACGGCATGCCGCTCAACCGGCTGTCGGATGAGGCGTGCCAAAAGCTCGCCGACATGCAGGGCATGCCCTTCCCGCACGTCACGTCGCAGCCGGCGTCGCGGTCGCCGTCGCCCACCAAGATGCTCGAGCACCCAGAGCGGTACAACTCGGTCTACGACGGCGAGGCCAAGGTCGGGGCACCCACTCCCGTCTCGGGTGTTGCGCGGCTGCAAAAGATCCAGGCCGACCACCAGATTGTGCGGTCGCCACGATCGACCTCGCCCGTCTCGGCGTACGGCGGCAGCGTCAATGGGGGCCAGGGCAAGGCGGGCGCGCAGTACAAGTTGTGGACGGCCAAGCCCGGCACGCTGATTGCCGATATGCTCGTGGCCGCCGGCGCGCACCATATTATCACCATGGACATGCACCACCCGCAGTTCCAAGGGTTCTTTGACATTCCCGTCGATAACCTCAACAGCTACCCGCTTATGTACAAATACATTGTCGAGAAAATTCCGGACTGGAAAAACGCGGTCATTGTGTCGCCCGATGCGGGCGGTGCCAAGCGGTACGGGTGCTTCCTTCTCGGGTCTGATGCACGTTGCGGTTTTTGTAACTCATCCCATGCGGCTTTCCTCCGCTGCTAGAGCCACCGCCATTGCCGACGCCCTCAACATGAACTTTGCCCTGATCCACAAGGACCGCCGCCACGCCACGTCCACGCTCACGCTCGTCGGCAACGTCAAGGACCGCGTTGTGATCATGATCGACGACATTGCCGACACGTGCCACACGCTCGCGCGCGCCGCGCACGTGCTGACGCGCAACGGCGCCGCCAAGGTCTACGCGCTCGTTACTCACGGCATCATGTCGGGCGACGCCATTGACCGGCTCGTGCGGTCGCCCATCGACACGCTGATCGTCTCGAACACGGTCCCGCAGGTCGAGCACGTCAAGGCGGCGGCCACTGCTTGCGGGCGCGCCGATAAGATCAAGGTGTTCGATGTGGCCCCGATTTTGGCCGAGGCCGTGCGCCGCATTCACAACGGCGAATCGGTGTCGTTCTTGTTCGACATTGTGCCGATCGTCAACTAGGCCATGACGGCGCGGCGGCAGTCGTTTTCTTTGCTTCGTGTTCTAGTTTTCCGTTTTGGTTCAAGTACCCCATCTCTTGCCTCTCGTTGCCCTCGCACGCCGCCCCCACTTGTGATTTTCCCTTGATCTTGTCTTGGTCGACCAGTCTGGCCGCTTTCTGGTTTATTGTGCTCTTCACGAACGTAAAATACGTTGTGATGGTCCTTGTCCATATGCTTTTCCAGGCCTTCCGATTTCCGCTTATGCAACGTGCTGGGGGAATGATGCCAGACACCAGCAATGAGCTGTTAGATCGCGGTCGGATCGCAAAGTTGCTCCACCACCTCCGCCACACTCGCTCAACACCATCCACTGACACACCACCAACCACGGTCAAGCCCGACGCCCAACCTGCCGCAAAACTCGTCGAACCCGGTCGCCCGTAAAATCCCGACGCTCGTCCACCAGGCGGACGTTTCGCGCCGCGCCATGTGGCCGCAGCACGCATGCCTCCCCAAGCCTGCGCCAAATTTGTCGGTCCTGCTCGCGGTATAAAGCTGACGGGCACCCGCGATACCGCTCGAGCTCTTCTCGACCGCATTTTGCACCAACCACGTTACCATGAGCGACCACACCAAGACCGACCTTGTCACGCTGTCGCGGCATGTGCTCGCCGACCAGCAGGCGCACCCGGCTGCGTCGGGCGACCTGACGCTCCTGCTCGTTTCGATCCAGCTCGGCTGCAAGTTTGTCGCGACTTGTGTGCGCAAGGCCGGCATTGTCAACCTGTACGCACGTCCTGCCAGCATGTCGACCATGACTGCGTTCTAGTGGCAACGAGCTGACGCGCACGCGTTGCGGTACTCTAGGACGGGTCTCGCAGGCGAGACCAACGTGCAGGGCGAGGACCAGAAGAAGCTCGACGTGCTTGCCAACGAAATCTTTGTCAATTCGCTGCGCTCGTCGGGCAAGGTCGCCATCATGGTCTCTGAGGAGGACGAGGATATGATTGTCGTTTCGGACACGGACCGCGACGGCGACCACGCGTCCTACGCGGTCGTCTTTGACCCGCTCGACGGGTCGTCTAACATCGAGGCTGGCGTGTCCATTGGCACGATTTTCGGCATCTACAAGCTCCTGCCCGGGTCCAAGGGCACGACCGCCGACGTGCTGCGTCCTGGCCGCGAAATGGTCGCCGCAGGCTACTGCATGTACGGCTCGTCGACGACCATGGTGCTCTCGACGGGTGGCGGCAAGGTGCACGGGTACACGCTCGACACGACGATTGGCGAGTTTATCCTGACGCACCCGGACCTGCGCATGGCGCCGCGCGGCAAGTTGATCTACTCGATCAACGAAGGCAACTCGGTCTACTGGGACGACGCGTGCGTCGAGTACTTTGGCGCGCTCAAGTCGCGAACGGTCGACGGCAAGCCCGCGCCCTACGGTGCGCGGTACGTCGGGTCGATGGTCGCCGACGTGCACCGCACGATCTTGTACGGCGGGATTTTCGCGTACCCGGCCGACAAGAAGTCCAAGTCGGGCAAGCTGCGTGTTCTGTACGAGTGTTTCCCGATGGCGTTTATTGTGGAGAATGCCGGTGGTCGCGCGACTACGGGGACCAAGCGCATCTTGGACCTTGAGCCGACCAAGTTGCACGAGCGGTCGGGCATTTTCCTTGGGTCGGCCGACGACGTGGCCGAGCTCGAGGCCGTCTATGCCAAGCACGCGGTGGGTGCTGCCGTTGCCAAGGCGGCCGAGGTGCCCGCACCAGTGGAGGCGGCGGCGGTGGCCCCCGCGGCTGAGGGCGCACCCAAGCCCAAGACGACGCCCAAGAAGTCGCCGTCCAAGGGCAAGGGCAAGAAGCGCGGCGGGCGCAAGTAGAGTGGCAAGATTTTGTCGTGGCCTGTGCGGGCCACTGCTTGTCATTTTGTTCATCATCTTTGCACCCCACCACATTGTCCGAATCAACTGGATTGTCATGATCATTTCTTGGAGGACGAGAGAAAGCGCCGTCACGGTGGTCGTGGTCAGTTGCGATTGGTCACGATGGGTCGCGACGTGAAGCACAACACCGACTCAGTGAAGTTTCGTCCACGTCACATCCAACCATCATCCAATCACGAACCGCAAGTCGTGTCATCTTCTCGTCGGCCGACCTCCCGTCGTCCACCATCAATTCTGTCGGCAATAACGCTCCCCGCACAACGACGTACAGAGAACCGTCGTCGTGCCAAAGTTTGGTTAGCGGGCCGAGTGTAAGCGTGACGGTCTCGACTCGACCCCAACCGACCAGCATCCAGCAACGACTTGAGCAGCTCCCCACACGATGATTGGCAGCGCAGCCGCAAACGTCAAGCCCGAGCCCGCCACCAACCACACCGTCATGACCAAGTCGCACCAGTCAGGCGTGGCCACGGCCAAGCAGGAGCCGGTGGAGCAGAAGTCCGACATCAAGCCGGACATCAAGCCGGACGTCAAGTTTGACATGAAGCCCGACCTGAAGCCTGACGTCAGGGACGAGTCAGGCGCTCCCGAGGGCGGGTTCCCGCACCTACAGTCGCTCAACGACGCGCAATTTGGCGCTGTGACGTGCGATAACCCGGCCGTGATCATTTTGGCGGGTCCTGGTGCGTGGTTCTGTGAACCTTCGCATGAGCTCCAAACTGGACAAGGTCGCTAACTGGATGCACCTGGTGCGGTACCTACTATTGCTTTCCTAGGGTCGGGTACGCGCTCTCCACCTTCTCCACCCGGAATCATCGCGAGCAAGTGACTCACGACAGCATCATGACAGGCAAGACGCGCGTTATCACGTCGCGCGTGGCCGACCTCGTTCTGCGGCGCGATGTGCGGCCCGAAAACATTGTCGTCGTGACGTTCACCAACAAGGCCGCCAATGAGATGCGCGAGCGCATCCAAAAGGCGATTGGGCCGTACATGACAGGTCGGCTGCAAATGGGTACGCTCCACGCATATTTTTATCGAGCCGCTTGCGTGCTGACCTTTCTCACACAATGCCATCTGGCGTCTTCAAACCATAGGCACGTTCCACGCGCTGTGCGCCAAGCTGCTGCGCAAGCACGGGTACCGCATCGAGCTCAAGAGCAACTTTACGATTGCCGACCGCCAAGACAGGTATGCATCTTGCTTTGGCGTTTACATTACAGCCAGCCAGTTTCTCACGTTCATTTTTCTCAACTGGATAGCGAGGCCTACATGAAGCGGATTGTCAAGGCTGTCGATCCGAAATGCACCAAACCCACCAACTACCTGTGGGACATTTCTAAGTTCAAGGCGCGCAACCAGGGCCCCGCCGATGTGCTGAACGCCGTGAGCCCCGGTGCCGCTCCGTGGGAGGTGCGCAAGGCCCAGCTCTTGGCTGACGTATTCACGTACGTGTGCGCTCTGTTCTTTCTGATTGGCGTGTAGTGCAACGCAATCAATCCTTTTCGGTACGTCTGTTTCATAGGAGGTACCAGGACGAGCTCAAGGCGCACAACATTCTCGATTTCGACGACTTGCTCGTCTACGGCCACCAGCTCTTCATGGCCATGCCCGAGCTCAGCGACGGCATGCACGAGGTGCTCGTCGACGAGTTCCAGGACACGAATGCAATCCAGTACGACTTGACGACCATGATGTGCGCCAAGCACCAGCACTTGACGATTGTCGGCGACCCGGACCAGTCGTACGTCCGCCCACTGAAACCCTTGCATCCGCACCTCCATTCACTCACGCAATTCTTCGCCCAACTCTACCCCTAGCATCTACGCGTGGCGCGCGGCCGACGTGACCAACCTGCACAAGGTGCAGAAACTGTTCCCGGCCGCGTCGATGATCCACCTCGAGGAAAACTACCGGTCGACGCAGGCGATTCTGCAGGCCGCGCACCGCGTCATCTCGCAGGACAAGAAACGCATTGCCAAGCAGCTCTACACGAACAACCCCATGGGCCACGCCGTCTTTGCCAAGGGCCACTTGAACTCGCAGCGCGAGGCCGAGTTCGTGTGCAACCAGATTCGCGGGCTCGTCGCGACAGGGCAGGGGCAGATTATCAACGGTGACTTTGCCGTGCTCGTGCGGTCCGGGTACCTGACGCGCGCGCTCGAAGAGGCGTTTGTGCGTGCCAAGATTCCGCACCGCATTGTACGCGCTCACACTTTGTTATCACACCGTTCGGCGACGTTGGCTCACCCGCGGCAACCGACTCTAGATCGGCGGCATGCGCTTCTACGAGCGTGCCGAAATTAAGGACGTGCTCGCGTACCTGCGTCTCGCCGACAACCCGCACGACCGGCCATCTTTCGAGCGCGTGATCAACGTGCCGGCGCGCGGGATCGGCGACACGTCGGTCGGCCACATTATCGACGCGGCCAATGCACTGCAGATTTCGTGCTACGATGTGGCCAAGAAACTCGCCAACAAGGAAACGGTGCCCGGGATCAAGCGCATTTCACGCGTCAAGCTGGCCGAATTCGTGGCCGTGATTGAGAAGTTGCGCGAGATGGCCGCGCAGCCCGACACGAACGTCGCCGATATTATCGCGTACCTCGTCTCGGCGACCAAGTACGAGGCGTATTTGAAGGCCAAGGACGCCAAGGAGGCGACGACGCGGTGGGAGAACGTGCAAGAGTTGCTCAACACGGCCGCGCAGCACTCGGCGTCGCTCGACGACAAGGAGGAGGAGAAGAACGAGGATGATGATGCCATGGACGAGGACGAGGACGAGGACGACGATCGGCGCGACAAACCGACGGTCGACACGAACGTGCCGCTGCGGTCGTTTCTCAACTCGGTGTCGCTTGTCTCCGACATTGACCAGGAAACCGACCAGTCGAAGGTCACCATCTCGACACTGCACGCGGCCAAGGGTCTCGAATGGCCCGTCGTCTTTGTCGTTGGCGCCGACGCATCGCAGCTGCCGCACTCGCTCTCGACCGGGCCCGCCCAGATCGAGGAGGAGCGCCGGTTGCTGTATGTCGGTATGACGCGCGCCGAGCGGCTGCTCTACGTGACGTGGCCCGAGCGGCGGACGCGCTACGGTACGTGAGATGCCGTGCGTGGGGGTGGGTGGTTGGCGGGACGATTTGCTGACGCACGACGCGTTTAGGTGGTGACGAGGCAACTATTCGCTCGCCCTTCCTCGCATGCATCGATGGGGCCACGTTCCCCAAGACCAAGACGCTACTCCTGACCACGACGTCGCCGACGGTGGACAAGTCGCTGCTCGAGTTCTTTACCAAGATGCGCCAGCACCAGGTGGAGCAGTACGTGTTTCCCACGTTTTCGTTTCCCGTCCCAACCTACCAGCAATTAACCCACTCGTCTTCTCCAGCGCGCCCAACCCCACCGGCTCGCAACCCGGTGCCGCCGGCACGCCCGCCGCCCCCACCGCCAAGCGCCCGCTCGATCTCGACACGGACCTGCCGGACCTCGTCCCCGTGCTCAAGAAGCCGCGTCCTCCGCTCGCTGTCCAAGGTTCCGCACCTGCGGCGGGCGGGTTCACGGCGGCATCGCAGCTGCCGCGCACGCCGACGCCCCCGTCGGGCGGCGGGTTCACATCGGCCGCTGCGCTGCTGCGCACTGCGGGGGCGCCCGTGGCGCCGGCCAAGGATCGCAGGAAGAAGAAGGCCACGGGGGCGGCGGGAGCAGTTAATGCCGCGGACCAGGTGCTTGCGACAAAGCCGAAGCGCGGGTCGGCGGGCCGCAAGTATGTGTCGAAGAAGTGAGGGAGTTGTGGGCCCGTGACTGAGCGGGCGAGATTTGGATCGTGTCTGTCTTTTTGTGGAGGAGTTGGCGTGATGTTGTGAAAATTATTGGTGCTCTTTATCGTTCTGATTGGGCGGTGGAGGACGAACACGGGGTTGTGACAGATAGGGCTCGTGGGTCGCGTCGGCGTTGCCCCACTTGCTGGGCGAGATTTTGTCGATGACGAATCTGGAAACACAGCCAAAAGAGGTCAGCAACGCAGGGAGATGGGTTGTAACCGTGAGTGGCCAGCGTAGGTACCCGAGCTTAAAGTAAAATTGTTGACTAGAGATCAAATGGGGGTGAGCTCGGCCTTGACAAAGAGCCGGCCAAGTCGGCCAACACATTAATGCTGCCGCGCGTCGAATGCTTGGCCAGGCGTACTGTTGAACACGGTCAGCATGACCTTGGCCATGCCCAATTCCTGCGCAATTGCAGTGAGCTCGTTCATCAGCCAGCGGCCGAGCCCACGACCTTAGTACCCAGCCCAAACCTGGACTTCATAGCTGCTCACGATCCTGGACTGGATTGGGAAGACTGTGGGCGGGAGCAGGCGTTCAAAGTCGACCATCGTGGTATTATTCAATCAACAATGCGAGCACCAGCATGCTCGCCACAAAATTGCATCAGCAACACCTATTTCGTCCAATCACTCGGCGGCCTTGGACGTGGGTCCTGCGGATGCGACCTCCATGTCGAGCTGCCCGAATGTCACAGCGCACACGCGCACGGGCAGCGGGTCCTCGATCCCGCGCTCCTGGTAGAGCTCGTGCACGTGGCACTGGTGCTCTGCAAACGCGTGGCACACCGACGGGAATGTGGTGAACGTGTCGGATTTTGCCGTACCGCGCTCCTTGTAGACCCACAGCATCCACTTGCGGTCCGACTGCGACGCGAGCGTGGCGAGCACTGGCGACGACCACACGTCAGTGATGCGCGTTTCCATAGTTGCAACGTTGCTGCTGCTTCCGTGTTGTAACAATGCCGCGACCGTCGAAACAAACGGCGAGACCAGCTCCTGCAGCCACGTCGTCTCGGTCGCGAGCAAAATCTGGGCCGCCCGCGGATCGTTGGGCGTCGACTGGCGAGGGAGCGGGAACGTCCAGTTGAGCGGCTGCGCGGCCGCAGAGCCGAGGCCCACGGGTACCGCCGCGTGCCATATATCTCGCGGCTCTTCGCCCGTCACTGGCGTGGCGTTACGCTGCACATTGGTCCAAAGCAAGTCGACGACGGGGGCCACGTCGGTCAAGAGCACGTCGGAGCCGAGCAAGGCCAGACCGAGGCCAGCGGCACCGGTTCCAGATCCGAGCTCGAGCACGCGGCGACGCGCTGTCGACTTGTGTTCGCCAATCGCCAGGATACGGCGCAAATCACTTGCGACAGCACAGTCGGTTCGCTGCAAAAAAGCGAGCAGGAACGCGGCGCCCTCCCAGACCGAGTAGGCGGTCTGCGCGGCGAGCGAGTAGCCTTCGTCAAAGAAGCACGGGTCGAGCGAGTCGTCATCGTCTTCTTCGGCGATCGACGCTACGGTGAGCGTGAAAGGCGCGACCGCGTAGGTGTGCAGCGTGACGGCCATGTTGGTGCGGGCTTTTGGTGCTTGTCGAACTGGTATGGTGCGCTCGGGCTTGCTTGCTTGCTATGTGGATGTCGACGAAGACCTTGGTCGGTGGTGGGTTGCAGGAGGATGGGTGCGCATCGTTGCCGTCCAGACTCCGGTCCCGGATGCCTGCATGTTCACAGCGAGCATGCCGGTGGGAAACGACGCGAAGCAAGTGACAGGTGGCGACGGTTGCGGCAGAGTTTTACTTGATTTTCGGGCGCGTGCAGCGCGTGCGCGAGGGCGATTTGTGATCGCGGGCTGCGCTGAACGTTGGCGACGGTGGCGAATTTGATTTTGTCAAAATCCTGCAAACGAAGCGCTCGCCGCGGTCATGGGCAGGTCCTGCCACTTGTCTCAATAAAGCCACACTGGGTCACAAGCATTCCCACCGCACGCGCGCCAAGAATATAATGCCAAAAATCGTTGGCTTTGTCGTTCGCTTGTCGCTTGTCTCTCTTGTCTCCTCGTTTAGGTGCGCAAGCCGACGCGCGCACCGCGTTCTCTCCAATCTTCTCCCTGCACCCGACTCCCCGCAATCGCACCGCCGCCACCACTATCCTACACTGTCCGCGCGCCGCCGCCGCCACCGACCGCCATGCCAGTCGTCGCGCCGTATTCGGGCGACGCCGACGCTGCGCCGCCCATCGACGGCCAGTACGCCGACCTTGACGCGTTGCAGCGTCTGGCCGAGATCAAGGCCGCCGCGCGCGAATCCGCGCACAACCTGGCGCAAAACGAGACGGAACCCCGGCCAAAGGACGACCTGAATGGCGCTGCTCACGAAACGGCCATGGTGCTGCTCGACGATGCCTCTTCTGCGCCGCACGACCCGGGTCACTCCGTCGACACGACCACAGTCGATACTGACGCGGTGCCCGCTCCGTTGGACCCGCGGGCGGAGAGCAACGAGGACGCGGCGCCAGTCGTGGTCGCGCTGGATCCCGAAGTTGTCGCTGACGTCGGAACCGGCATGCCAGTAACCGACGACGCGCGGCCTGAACAGGAACTGTTGCTGATGCCTGCACCCGACGTGATCAACGAGGACCCGAACGCGCCGCCCTCATCCGATGACCCGTTCAGCGAGGCCAATGGTACCGAAGCCGTTCCCGAGCACGACGCTGAGCAGTGCCCGGTGGAGACGACCGACGAACTCGCGATTGGCTCGGATCTGGCTCTCGAGACCGTACCCGATACCGTAGCCCTGGAAAGCGCGCTGCCGGAGTCGAAGGACATGCTGGCGGACCCGGAGCTGCAAGAGACTTTGTCCGAACGCGTCGCGGCCGATGTAGAGGAAGACATTGCCGTGGACCTTTCTTCCGTGCCGCTGCCGCCGGAAGACGACGAAGAGCGTGAGGCCACGGAGGTCTACCTCGCCCAACTCGCGCAATTTTCCGCGTCGCACGACACCGACGACTGGGAGAAGGCCGAGGACGACATTCACCCCAAGGACGTGCCGATGCCGCAATCCACGGCGTCGCTGTTCCGCGACCTCAACGACGACGGCCAAGGTACTGCTCCCTCTCTCTATTCCACGCATTTTATATGATGATTCTGACACCCGATCCCCCGAACAACAGAGTTCGGGTCTGAGACGCTCAACCGCCCAGCGACGCCCCCCGTCGAGCTCTACCACGCGCAACCCGAGCCGGACCTGACGCCGCTACAGCGTACGCAGCTACAAGCCGCCGAGGCCCTGGGGCCCGCGACGCACATCGACCTCAATGACCTCGACCACGCGGCGCTCGTGGCTCGGTGCCGCGCGCTGCAGCTGCAGCTCGACCAGCAGCACGCCGTGCACGAGGAGCAGGTGGATGCGCTGGTCCAGGTTCGTGTTCACCCCAGACATTCTCGATGGCGTTGACGTTCCGCTCACCCTACCTCGTCCCCGTAGGCCCACCGCGCCGCGATCCGGCAACAGCTCTCCGGCTCCCGCGCGCTCCTGTCGCGTAGCGTCTCGTTCCAGAACCTGCCGACGACATTGACCAAGGCGCTCTCGTGCACGTCGATCGAAGACGCGCTCGAAGTGATTCGCACGGGCGACGACGATATGGCAGCACCGCCCGTTCCGCTCGTCGCCGCCGCCGCCGCGAAACGCGGGATGGGGTCCCAAGCGCATCTTGCGCGCGCGGCACCGATCGCGCAGCGCGCCGAGCCAGGCGATGACGAGGATGGGATGGTCGGGCGCGTGGATGTGGAGAAAGTGCGGCTCGAAGAGGACTTGAACGGTACGGATTGTCTCTCTCTTTCGTGATGAGGGTGGGATTGATGGCTGACGAGGTGTTTTTCGGGGTGCGCGTAGCGATGAAGAAGGAAAACGACCGGCTGCTCGAGTACCTGCAGGTGCTGCTCTCGCGCATCATGGACACACCCTCGGCCATGTCGGTGCTCTCAACGCCGCCGCCGTTCAAGTGAGGTTAGTGTGCAGATGGATGGGACGACTGGATCGGTTCGTGGTAGGAGGAGACTCTGGACTTTTTGCGGTGGGACGCGGAGGGGACGTTGGGGGACATGGGTATTTCGCAGTGAAAATCATATATCAGCTGTATTTTCCATTTTCCATCACATCAACTTCGTCGTGCAATGTTGGCCGTGCAAGTGCAGCAAAATGCAACGTGGATCGGGTGTTGTATCTTCTTCATAGCTGCAGCGCGCAATGACCGTCG
>GG745366.1:85905-108531 GCA_000151295.1 Allomyces macrogynus ATCC 38327 | reverse complement strand
GTCGGTCGAGCTTGGGTGCGCGTGGAGCGCTTGCCATTGCGACGCGGCTTGTCTCCCGTTGATGCCACCGCCCCGCTGAACGTCTATGTTATGTTGCGCAGGCGCGGTGGCCAGTGGTGGTGGTCGTGCGCGACGCCGCTTGGATTTGTGGTGTCCGGCTGGTCGGCTTGGTGGTTGGTGTTCCTTTACTCATCGCTGCGCGCGGCGTGCTGCGGATGCCGCTTGCGCGCGCTTGGCGCGTTTCTCACCACTCGACCGCATCGACCTCGACGACCGCCGGCTCAGCGCGCGCCAAGTACGCAAGCTGCGCGGACCGCGCGTCACGGTACCCGGCGAGCACGACTTGGTCGACCTCGGGCCATCGCGCGGCGACGGCTTCCTCGTTCTGTAAAGAAGCAGCGGGAGATCGTCAGCTTTTGCCAACAGGAACGGCGAGATGACGTGATGGGAATGCGTACCCAAATGAACGCGCCATCCACGTCCTTGATGACGGGCGTGCAGACGTGGTGCAGGTCCCAGGGACGCAGCGGCTCGTGCGCGGGCGGCGATGAAGCGAGCTTGTATAACGGCGACGACGGGGACGAAGGCGGCGAGGACATGGCGACAGCAGTGGGGCGGGTCGGGGTCGCGGGATGCATGGCGGTGATGGACGTCGAGAAGGAAGCGGGTGGAGGATGAGGATGGGCTGGGACGAGCTTGCAATGGATGGTTTGGTGAAGGGATAGCAGTGACCAGAGACGCTCGCTATGTATACTTTATCTCGACTGCGACGACGCCCTGGCCTGGTCGAGTCACGGCGAGGAAAGTGCGTCAGCTGTGCGAGCCTCATGAGCGCGCGGTCACGACGTGGTTGCCCATCCACCGAACGAAGTGGTGATACGGTTGTTGGCCGATCGAGTCATCGCTTTCGCGAGGGACAGGGAGTTCGCATGTCGTGCTGCAAGGCTGGCGGGACCCGCACTTGTGAAACGGCAGCAGCGCGGGCTCGGCACAATCACACGTGCGTCCATCAAAATGCGCATCAAACCGAAATGGATCGCGTCCAAGCGTGCGGAACGGGCCAAAGTCGGTCGAGGCGCAAGGATGAAGCAAAGAGAACGCGTCCGCACGTAACAGCGACGAGAACCGGTCAAACTGATTTGGTGGTTCAATTTATTAAGGTTTGAAACGGATAACGTCAACATGGTGTAGAGATAGGTTGCATTTGCAGAGCAACTCCTTGTGCCGCGGTACGACAAAGTTGCCGCGACGTCAACATGGTGTAGAGACGAGGTTAATTAGCAAACTCCTTATGCCGCAGTACGACAAGATTGCCGCTAGGAGACATAAATATGCGAAACAAGCCTTTCAGGACGTCAACATGGTGTAGTCGGTTATCACATCTGTCTCACACACAGAAGGTCCGCAGTTCGAATCTGCGTGTTGACATGCGAAGAGGAAACCAGGAAAACATTTTTTCTTTCAAAATCATCCAGTTGGCCTTTGGCTTTTGTTTCCAACACTGACATGAACTTTGCAGTACACTTTTGCTTTTGCGTGGTGGGGCGGTGAATATTTGCAGATCATAAGTTGCCTCGTGCACCACCACGACGTTTATGGGCATTTTTGCTGTGCTGAGTGTCTTAGAGTTGGATGCAGGTGGAAAGTGGGTCTGCTTACATTGTGACAGCAAGCACACAAATGCATCACTGCAGTGTGGAGGCCATGCCACCACAACGACTGTTCCAAATGCACAGCGGCGATTTGAGATGCGCATCAATAGTCTGCAATGCAACCAATTCAAATCTGTATGTTGACATTACACAAGTGAGAGACTGGACAAGTGGCATGAGCTGCACCCACTGGTTTTGCAGTGCATTTTGTTCTGCCCAATATGACGAGAATCCAGTTCTAATTTGTCGGGCAAGATTCATGGTACTCTGTTTTGCTGGTTTTGTTCAAAAATGCTGCATTGTCCATTGCCCTTTTCAGGACCTCAGGGTGCTGCAATGCACCTACTCCTTTTATTGAATGGGCTCAATCAATCAACACTATCTCAGGAAGATGAAACATATGATGAAACGTCAGTTCTGAGAAAATGAAAAAACAGGCTTGGTTGCCTCAGCAGTTGAGGTGTGCAAACCCCTTGCCCCCAACCTGTCAGCATCTCACTCCTTTTTTCAATTGACACTGGTGGAAAAGTGAGCTCAGCATGTTCCCAAGCACAACAATGCCCAACAACATTGACGACGCCATTCCAGTCTTTGGTGGACAGGTCCTGCCTGGGTGTCCCCAACATCAAACCAGCCCTGCCCACCCTGGACAGGGAGGGGGGGGGGGGGGGGGTGGCTGATGTTGTGGTGCTGGAGCAGGTCTGCCCTGGTGCTCCCCATGTGGGCGCCATTGTGCATGCTTTAGTGGTTGCAGATGGGCCTGTGGCAGGGGCAGGTGCTTGCCCCACATGTGACCCTGCAGGTCACAGAGATGGATGCTGACAGCTGACAATATCGCCCACCTTGCAGTGGCTGCAGTGGAGGCTGTGGTGGAGGCCACTTTGGCCCATATAGCCAAAGCCCACCTGCTGTGGTGCTCAGCCCAGTGCATGCAGTGGGGGGTGGACCACTGCAATGCACACCTGCAGGATGCTGCATCAGTAGCCAGTTTGTCAGCTGCATCCAAGAACCCACTGAAGCAGGACAACAGTGGCAAGACACAAGTACCAAACATGTTGCACAATGCCATTGCCTGCCTGGATGGCAATGGAGCCTTGCACCCTGCCAATGTTTTCAGCCCACTTGACAAGTCAGACAACACCAAGAACCAGTGCTGCAAGTGCACCCGTTTCTTCTACAACGTCAAGGAGATCATGCTGCACAAGGAAGCACCCAAGCTGGCATTTACCCTTCCAGGCCTTGGCACCTTGACAAAGTGGGCAGATGCTGAGCAAGACAGGCTGCTAATGGGCATGACCAAGTGTTGATGACCCAGATGCACAGAACTGTCACAGTGGCCTCTTGCCTTGAGGTCCTCACTGCACTCCCCCAGGGGGGTGGCCCTCTCAGTGCTTGATGTGGACGACCATGCTGATGTGCTGGCTGGCTCAATGCTATGGTCAGCACAGTCCAAGCCAAGGTGTACCTTGAAGCAGCAGACATCACCCACCTGACTGGGTTGCAATGGGTTGCAAACCTGGTGACTTACTGTGGGGTGGACAAGGTGCATGACAAAGCCTGACACAAGGTGCTGTCATTGGGTTCCTGCTTGGGCCACATGTTACTGTTTGACATGACTGCACTTGCTGAGCAGGTGGATGCTGATGGCAAGGCGTGCTACTGGCATGCACAGAGTGCTCTCAGCACTAGCCATGCCTAGCAGCCCCACATAGTGAGCCCTTTTGGGCCCACACACCAACATCACCAACTGGCCCCACCTGTGGGGGGGGGGGGGGGGCACATTTTTGGTGGTGGTAGTCACCCACAATTTGGTGGAGTGATGAAATGCGCGTTTGGAGGCACCAACTCTGGCTTGGCACCAACATGGCCAAACAAGAAGTGGGTTTAGCAGCACTGCTCCTGTCATTGATGGATCACAATTTGAATATATTGGATCATTGCACTGGTTCTACAGATGCAGAATGTTGTTTGGTTGGTGACTGGGGCACAGTCTTTGGGGAAATGGATCACATCACATGTTGGTTGCAGATGGACCCTGGAGAATGTTTCACCCTGTCAGATGAAGAATTGGTCCTGGGGATACTGAATCCAGCAGCCCTGTCCATGGCACTCAAGGGAATGGTGGGCCTGATGGGGGATGTGAAGATAATGCGTCTGGAGACCTTGCTCCTGCACTTGCACCTGGAAGTGGTGGTGGGGGGCCAGCTGCACTTCCCTGCATTCTGAGAGGTCTGGCTCATGACTCTCAGACTGTAAGGGATTTAATCCCAGATGGGTTATGGCTGGACCTTTTGGGGGTACTGCCACCCATCAGGAAGATGGCAGAGTTCACCCTGACTGGGGCCAAAGCAGTGTCCCTGTGGGTGGAGCTCAATGCATGCATTGCAAAGGGCACAGCAAGGGTGCTGGAGGAGGGCCCACGCCACGACTACAATGTGGACAAGGTGGTCCACCCAGTCTTCACCATGACTCAAAGTGCAGGAAGGTCCAGGTGATCATAAACTACTGTGTACAGGTTCATTTGGGATGAACCATTCAAGATGGAGACAATGAAATCAGTGATTAGGGTGATCCCAGACATGGAATTTATGGCTGTGGTGAACATCACTGACTTCTTCCTACATCTGGGTGTGCACCTGGAGCACTGGCACCTGCTGTGCTTCATGGTGCAGGGCCAGGTGTTCAAACCACTGGCTTCACTTTTTGGACTGAAGTGCCTGCCATGGATCTTCACAAAGCTCCTTAAGCCCATCCTGGCAGCTTTGTGCAGGATCAGGGCAATGGTGTTGGCCTGGTTGGACAATGTGGTCATCAGGTCAGTGGTGGAAGCACTGACCCTGCAATTCACGATTTTGTTTATTCGCCTGATGCAGTTCCATAGATTCCGGATCTCGTGGAAGAAGCTGTCGATTCCCACATCACAGACAGTACAATGGGTAGGATGGGAGTGGGACCTTGCACACAAAGTCATGCAGCAATGCAGTCAACAGTGCAGTCCATTGGAGCACACTGCTGGAAGTGGGGCTCCCTCATGGTGGACGTGGCCCCTTTCATGACAGAAGACCTGTCAGCAAGTGTGGCGGTTCTCCTGGACTACAAGGGGCCCATGCTGCTGCAGCTGGTAGTGGATCTGACCATGTACTCTGATGTGTTGGGGACAGGCTGGGCCCTGAATGCGTGGGTGAAGGGGGATCTGGTGCAGATGCACAACCAGTGGTTGGCAGAAGTCCTCCTCCAGTACCAGGACAGGTACCAGTTGGCAAGGGATCTGGATGCATTCCTGTCCAAGCACCCCACAATGGATCTGATCCACACCAGGGTCTTGGAGATCCTTGCAGTCCTGCTGGGGCTGCAGGCCCTGGTGGCCTCTGGGGCCTGCTGGGGCTGCAGGCCCTGGTGGCCTCTGGGGCAACAGAATTGTATGGGTTGACAATCCACACAATGGTGGACAACCTCAGCTCTGCGATTTACCTGGATCAGCAGGGGGGCTGCTGATCCTTATGGATGAATTGTGTGACAAAGGAAACCTGGCTTTGGCTGCAGGGGTTTGGGGCACAATTGCATGCAACCCACCTGATGCAGGCGGAGAATTGGGTAGTGGACCTGGATTCAAAGGTGGACACAGTCCACTATGACCACATGTTACACTGGTCAATCTTCTGGGCACTCCAGGCCCACTGGCTGGTGGAGACTGATCTGTTCATGTCCATGGTGATGGCGCAGATTGGGGATTGGTTCTGACCGTCCCAGATATGGTTCCAGAGCGCCCTCTGGATGTCGCTGGTGAGGGCCACATGGACACAGGTACCCCTGAGTGGGATGCACCTGGTCACATGGCAGCTCTCTGGCATTTTGGGGCTCTGCTTGGCCTATTGCAAGCAGTCATTGACTGCACCAATGCAGCCCTTCTGGAGAACACCAGGAAGCAGTATGACACATCTTGGCTGTGCTGGCATTACTGGTGCTGCAGGGAGCACACCAATCCCCTTGCACAAGATGTGAATGCCTTTTGTGCATATCCCATCTCTCTCTGGGAAGAAGACCCCTCCCCCATGCAGGCAGCCCTGGTTGCCCATTGACATGCAGTGATCAGGATGACATGGGGGCAGTTCCATGGGCCAGACAGCATGATCATGGACCCAAGGACTGGAGTGATCAAACAGTAATCGTGTACTATTGTGCAGGCCAACAACCCACTGTTGGACGTGGGGGTGTACTGGACTGCTTACCTCAGGCGCCACTCCCCCTATGTACCCAATGGGAACACCAGTGACAACCATTTTGTGGGGGTGGGCACTACCAAGTGTTTTGTGGTCACTGACATGATCACATCTTGAAGGTGCTAGCTGCTGAGGGATGTGATCCCACAGTGCTTCTGCACCTACAACCTGAAGATGGCAGCCTGCAAGTTCATGGAACTGAATGTTGCCACTGAGGAAGAAATTGTGGCTGGGACATGGGCCTCTGCAGCCACATACTGCAAGCACTACCAGGGCACCTGGGTCTACACAAAGCTTTGCCACCTTGCAGGGGAGGGAGGCCAGTAGACCTATGAACTGGCACATCACAGCACCCTGAGGTGCTGGCGAGGGCAATGGACAATGCTCATTGCCCAAGCTGTTAGGGCAGTCACCTGACAGTCCTGACAGCAAGGGACAACGTATATTGTCTGAGCCTGAGCCAACATGAGGAGTGCAAGAGGTGCCTCCCACCTGGTTTCTCTGCAGCCAGAATGGGCGGCCGATCTTCCTGTTCTCCCGCCCCGTCTTCAACAGGCACATCTGCTCTGTCTTGGTGTCTCTCTCTGATCAGGGAGTGAGGATGCTGACAGGTTGGGGGTGAGGGGTTTGCACACCTTGACTGGGCCCAGGTGATCAAACCTGATTTTCATTTTTCTCAGAACTGACGTTACATCATATGTTTCATGTTCTGATAGTGTCGATCGATTGAGCCCATTCAAAAAAAGGAATAGGCACATCACAGCACCCAGGTGCTGACAAGGGTGATGGAAATGGACAACACACATCGTCCCTCACTCAGGACCATCAGTTGACAGCCCTAACAGCTCAGGCAATGAGCAGAACCCGCAGCATGGCTGTTAGGGCTAGACAAACCTGGGTCAGGTCTCCGCCCCGGTTCGGGGTTCGCCTGGGTCAGGTCTGGGTCGCCTTTGGGACCCTGACCCAGACCTGGCATTTTGGGCAGCTGGGTCAGGTCTCCCTGGGGTCAGGTCCATGACCCGCCCCCGGACCCGCCCCGGACCCGCCTGGACCCGCCCCAGACCCAGACCCAGGTCTGGGTCGGGTCTGCTTCCATCATGTAATTGAGAATCATCCTCCACCAACGCCCATCAACCCAGCCCAACTCTATTATAAAAAATTATACATGGCTCTTTTCCTGGAACTTTGTCTTAGTTCAGAGATTTCATTTTTTTTTTTCAGGTTTTTTTCGCTCGCCGGCTGCAGACCTGATTTGCCCCAGGTCTGCCCCGGACCCGACCCGAACCCGACCCGACCCCGGACCAGACCCGACCCAGACCCCGACCTGGACCCGGGCTGCACTGGCTAGACCTGGACCCGACCTGGCTGAAACAGGAGGTGGGTCAGGTCGGGGTCAGCAGACCTGACCTGGACCTACATGAGACCCGGTCGAGACCTGGGTTTGTCTAGGCCTAGTGGCTGTGTATTTTGTCAGCAGACGCAAAACCGTTCCTAAATCGAAATTTGCATCAAAACGGAAATGGATCTTGCAAAACTGGTGAACAATACTCCCTTCCCTCCCTTTCCCTTCCTTCCATTACTTCCCCAACCACATTCTACTCGGCCGCAACCACGACAGCCTGCAAGTGCTCAATCAGCGCGTCCTTGTGCACGCGCACCTCGTCCACAGGACTCGTCCAATCGATCTCGGCCAGCAACTGGTCGACGGCCGCGGTTGCCTCCGCCGACAACGGATCGCCAATCTCTTCTCGCACTTGCACGTACATGGGCACGGCGTTGACGAGCGTCTCGGCCGCTGCCTTGCGCACGCGCGGGTAGGTGTGGCACGTTTGCAGGATCAGGTGCCGCATAGCCTTGACGTGTGTCGCGGGGATACCGGCGAGCGAGCCGTAACTAAGAGGGAGAGATACGGATGCAGCGGTCAGTTCAGAGAAACAACACGTCCGTCGATCTGCGAAGCCAAAACGTACATCTTCAGTGCGGCCAAAATCTTGGGCACGTCCTTGATCCGCGCGACCTCCGTCTTGACGTCCTTGAAGACCTGCTCGTGGAACTCGTCGTTTGCAAACATCAGGCACTGGTTCGTGTACAAGATATCGAGTGCCTCCAAGACTGGCATGATCACGCGGTTCTGCTTGGCGTACTCAACGAGCACGCCCTGCAACTCGGCCGTGACCACATCCACGCGCGTCGCCGCATCCATGACTTCGTCCTCACCCTCGAGCCAGTCCATGATCGCTTTGCTCGACGTGAGGACAAGCGACTCGGTCTTGCCGCCCATGCACAGAACAAACCCGAGCAACACGGCGCGCCGGTACGCGTCATACGCCATGAGCGGGCCGAGAATCTCAAACGCGAGTGTCGGCAAGTTCCACATGATTTCGGCGCCGCCGGCCTCGGTGACACGCGCTTGCAGGACGTCAAATTGCGGCACGGTCTCGACGGCCGACTCGGACCGGGCGACGATCGCGAGCACCTGCGTGATCGATGCGCCGGCGACTTCACGCACGCGGTCGATGCGCGACATGCCCTGGTGCACGAACCCGGTGACCATGGCGGCAAGTGCCGCCGGGTCGATGACTGACAGTGATGCATCGGCCGTCTTGACGAGCGCCTGCATCGCGGCCATGCGCACCCACGACCCGACGTCGCCGCGGATCGTGGTCGTGTAGTCGTCGAGCGCAGTGAGCATGCACGCGACCGACTCGGCCAGGACCGCAGTCCCGTTCTCCGACTCGCCGAGCGCCGTGCCGTACCGTTCCAGGACCTGGCCGAGGGCCTGCAGCGCGTTGCGTTTCGTCTCGGCATCGATGCTCGGCTTGGTCGGCTGCTCAGTCGCGGCAATCAGCGTGCGTGCCGTGAACGCAACCAACTCCTCGTCTCCCTCCAGCAACGGTGCCGCCCCCAACGCGAGCGCAAACCCGCGCCGCGTAAACGCCTCGCCCGTCGGTCTCACCATCTTGGCCCAATGGTGCAGGCACGCAGCGAGCCGGTCGCGGTCAAAGTGCCGCACAATCGCCGCCGTCGCGCGCGCCGTCTCGGCCTGCAGCGGCTCCTCCTTGCGCTTGAGAGACGACTCGAGGATCGTGAGCAGCGCCGACGCCGTGGGCTCGTCGAGGTTGGTCACTTGGCCGAGGGCCTCGACGAGTCGCGCCACGCCCGCGCGCGTCGTCTCGGACCCGAACGTGGTCATCCACACGGACGGGATCGCCTGGATCCCGGCAACGATCGTGGCCACGTGGTCGGGCGCGACTTGGTCTCGCGCGGCCTGCATGATTTCGGCGAGCGCGATCATGGCGCCGTGACGCACGTTCAGGTCCTTGTCGCTGATTTTCGAGACCTACCGGCAGCGGTGCGCGCGTCAGTGATCGCAGTTCGAGTGGCGCACGTCGCCCAATGAACGCACCAGCTCGTCAAAAATCCGCGGAAACTCGGTCGGCTGCAACTCAATCAAGACGCCCATCGCCTGCGCAGCGACATTGCGCACATCGATATCCCAATGGGTGACCGAATTCTTCATCAGGTACTGCACGCAGTACGGGTGGTACTCTTCAAACGCGGCCACCTGTTTCGCGGCGACGAGGAACGAGTTGGTGCGGTT
The DNA here is from genome assembly GCA_000151295.1 of Allomyces macrogynus ATCC 38327. NCBI lineage: Eukaryota > Fungi > Blastocladiomycota > Blastocladiomycetes > Blastocladiales > Blastocladiaceae > Allomyces > Allomyces macrogynus. Next base: position 99,058 of record GG745366.1, on the reverse strand, counting down.
GCCGACGGCAAAGAAATCGGCCGCGGTCACGATATCGATTCCGTGCGGGAAAATCCCTTGCCGCCCGACATTTTCCTGGAACGCGGCGGACGCGGCACGGCGCACGTTCACTTCGCGGTCGTAGAGCGAGACGCACACGAGCGACGGCGCCAGAGAGTGCACGTGCGGTTTCATAATGTGCGGCGCGTAGGCGCGCGCGAAGGACCAGCACACGTAGCAGGCCGCGTCGCGCACGTGCGAGCCGATCGAGAAGTTGCCGCGGCGAATATCGAACGAGAGGGCCTGGGTCAGGTTGAGCGCGGTGAGACTCGGTGGGGAATGCATTCAAAACATCGAGCGACAGCATGCGTACCAGCTCCATCCACGAGATCGCCTGCGGAAGCTGTTCCGGCAAGAGGAGACCACGGCGCGCGAGTTCGGCGAGAGCTAGGCACGCGCCATGCCACGTTACGTCGGCGACACCGGCCAGGTCAAACTGACCGTTCTCGATGACCACGTTCTCGTTGAACAGGTCGAGGATCGAGATGCACACTTCCTCAGCGAGCTCCTTGGGCAGGCGGTAGGTGATCCGCCCAACGCCCTTGGCCGCCGACCAGCGCACGATCGTATCCTTAACACATCGCGGAGTCGGTCAGTCGCGTCGGCGAAGCCAATCGAAGTAGATCGCAGTTCTGGCGCACCTTGTCGCGCAACCCGTTGAGCAACACGTGCAATATCTGCTCAATCTCCTCGGGCACCTCGTCCTCCTCATCCTCATCCTCCTCGCTCTCCTCGACGCCCGAATCAACCTCCATGTCGTTCGCGCCCTGCACGTTCTTCTGCAGCGACCGCATCCCGCGACTGTACCGCCACTTCGGAATCTTTTGCTTGAGCAAGACCATGCCAATGCGCTGCGTGACCTTCATGATGAGCTTGCGCAGCAACGAGTTGCTCTTGACGTTGGGCATTTCGGCGAACCGCAGCAGCGCGATAAACGAGTCGATGTGCGGGAGGATCAGGTTGCGGTCGGTGTGGCCCAGCACGTAGGAGAGCGCCTGCATGATGCCCGTGATCTTGAAGAGGTCCGACTGCTCGCCCGAGAGCTGCTCGTCGACCCACGCGGCGAAGAGCGGCATTTGCGTTGGGGCCACGTCGACTCTGGAGAGGGTGGAGAGTGCGCAGGTCAGTCGAGTAAACGGAGGTGCGCACGGTTTGATACCCAGAGTCGATCGTACCGAGAAATCAAACGACCAACGAGCACCGCGGCCGCGTCGCGCTCCTTGCCCGAATAGTTGAGGAAACTTTTGGCCGCATCAAGCACCCGCGTCACGACGTCCTAGAGTCGAGTGGATTAGAAACAGACAAGAAAACGACAGGAAATAAAGCCTGGATCTGGACGAGAGATGCGCACCTGTTCGAAATCGCCCTTGTCGAGCCGCGTGATCGGGAACGGGATCATGACCACAAACGAGAGCCACAGCAGCAGCACGTAACGCATACTCCACGCCATCATGTCTTTCCTGTTCACGCTGTTGAGCAGACGCAGCACGCCCTCGAGGTCCGACACTTCATGCGAAAAAAACTTGACTATCATCGCACGCAAAGGGCAGTGAGTATTGGCAGTGCCGCGACGGATGGCCAAAGGGTACGCACTGATCTTCTTGGGCCCACGCACATTGGCCACGGCGCGCAAAAACAAAAACAGCGCGTCGTCGAGCCGGCTCGGGTCCGGAAAGTAGTATTCGCGAATATGCGCAATGACGGGCTTGATCATGGCCTCCAGGTGGCTGTCGAGCAGCTGCGGCATCATTTGGTACCGCGACAACTACAGTGATGCGACGCGGTGAGCCACCACCGCTCAGTCACATCAGCGCAGGCAAATCACCGTTGCGCACCGTCTTGTTCAGCGGCGAAACGATCACCCAGGTCTTCATGAACTTGTCTTTGTCGCCCTCGAACTCGAGCGACGTTGCGAGCAGCTGCTTGATTGCGGCGTGCACCTCGTCGGCCTCCTTGAAGAACGTGTCGACGGGCTTGAGATCATTTTCGAAATCCTCGATGGCTTCCTCCATGGCCTCCATGGTCGCTTCCATTGATTCGTCGTTGGCCATGGTGCGCGTGTGCTTGCGGGTGGGCGAGCGGGTGGGGTTGGGTCGGCGGGTGCTGGCGGGTGCTAGCGAGCGTCGGGTCGTCGGAGACGCGTCTTGGCGGGTTGCAGCAGGTGGCGACAGAGCAGACAGCGTCGGCCGGGACAGAGTCGTGGTGGTCGACGTCCTTGCCGGTTGTGGCGAAGCGCCGCTTGCATCTTCAGCTCAACACGTGACCGCGACGCGCCATGGTTCGGACTGGCCGGGTCTGATCAGATCTGCTCCACTCTCATTTTGTCAGTGTGAACGCGGCAGCCCATCAAGTGACGGGCCGCGCGCCAGTGCGCGCTTGGATCGATGCTGCGCGCTGGAGATCACCAAAGAGCATTCAAGTGCAAAGGTTGTCGGCACAGTTCACAAGGCACAACCACGTCAAGGTCAGGTGCTGTGCCAGCGAGCACGCCGGACACGCCTGGTTGCCACAGGAGATAAGTTGAAGCCTGCATCCAGGTTTGAACTGGGAACTATTTTCGTGTGAGAGAAGATGCTCGCCAGCGACCAAACTGCGGAGACATCGCAGACGACTCTGCGTGTCACCAATTGGAGTCTTGGCGCGCACTTCGATTGTGAGAACGATGTGGCAATCGAAGTGATGGTTGATGCCCACGCCCAAAATAGAAATGGAAATCACTTTCGTGCGAGTCAAGCACTTCTCTGCATCTGGGCCGTACGGGCGTTGCAATCACCACCTCAAGCCCGAAACTTTCCATACGCGTCAACATGTGTGTGTATTCAACGCTCAAAAAGGATCCACCATGATCGCCCCTTCCTCCTCCACCGGCTGCGCGACCGCTTCTGGCACCTCGTCCATGGCCTCGTCCAAAACCTCGTCCATTGGGCCCACCTCGCCCTCTTCGATTTCGCCGTCTTCGGGCTCGCCCGCATCTGCAGGCGGCAACGAGGACGCGACGCGAACCTCTCCCCCATCCATTCGTCCTGGCGGAAGCGTCGGCTCGGTAATAACTTCATCTTCGACATGACCATCACCGCCGTCCTGGTCCATCGGCACGTCCTTGTCGTCCTTCTCCGGGCGCTCCTCGGCCATCGTGCGCTCCTCGACCTCCTCCACCTGGCCTTGGTCATCGCCCTCACCGCCCTCCTCGACTATCGGCAGCTGCCCCGTCCACGTCACCCCTTCCACAAAGAACCGGTTGTTGACCATGAACCGCAAACACTGCAAAATATGCGAGTGCTCGAGGTGCATCTCGCGCTCGAGCAGCTTGGCGAGCAGCGGCTTCCGGCGCAGGTGCTGCCTTGGCACCGCACCTGCGGCGCCCGCCTTCTTCGCGGCCTCCCTTGCCGCAGGTGACCCGCGCGGCGCGCACCCCGGGTCATGCCTGAACCGGCAGTTGTCCCCGTTTCGGCAATGCCCACGGCGCCAGTAAACGCAAATCCGGTGCGATTTGTGCACGGGCGCAAACCCCTCGCTCGCGTCGGTGGCGGCGGCACCGTCGTTCGTGCCGAGTTGGTCAGGCGCATCGTCCTCGCCGTCGGCGTTGGTGCGCGGCCGTTTCACGGGCCGTTCGGGCCGCGGTTTCGGTGGGCGTTTACCGTTCGGCAAAAGTTCGCCGCGCGCGATCTTGGCGGCGATCTCGTCCTTCTTTTTCTGAATGTTGGCGTCGGTCGGGTACCGCTTTTTCCGATCCTCGATCCATTTGGCGAGCGCCTCGGGCGTGTCGAGCTTGATCTTGCACCAGCTCGGGATTTCCTTGGCTTCCTTACCGCTACAATGCAAACGGTAGAGTGAGGAGGGTGCGGTTGGAAGCCGCGCAAGACGAGCCAGCCGTACGTACATCCCGTGCATGTCCTCCTCGTGCTGCTTGACGACGCGGCCCGACGCGACAAAATTGCATTGCGAGCACTGCACGTGCGTGCGCGTGTGCGTGCGGTACTGGTCGAGCGACGAGAACGATTTTTCGCACGCGTCGCACTCGTACGACCTACGTCTCCACGTCAGTCCCACCATCATCCATCCCCATCGCTTCCCCAACGCAACGTACGTCGGTGTCGGCGGCGGCAACGGCGCCGTGACCACCGCATTCTCCGGCACCGGCGGGCCCGGCAACGGCCCCTTGTTCGCGCGCGGCGCGTGCGGCCGGGGCGGGAGTCCCGCGTTCGACCGCGCCTTCAATTTCTTTTCGACGGTCTCGTAAGTCGACGGGTAGGCCATGGCCGAGTACATGGTGCTGGTCGGCGCCATCATCGGCGTCGCGAGCGGCGGGAGGGCCGGCATGGCCGGGGCGACGGGAGCGGGAGGAGCGGCGCCGGCGAATTGCTTTTGCTGCAGTTGCATTTGCAGGGCTTGGATTTGCAGTTGCTGGATCGAGGGAAGAGGTCAGGCGCGGGCGCGCGAGAGAAGGTCCGTGGGGAGGGCGGGAGGATGGGTACCTGCCGCAGCACCGCGTTCGCGGCCATGAGCGATGCCATGGTCGGCTGCTGCTCCGCCGCCGCGCCGGGGAGCATGCCCATACCGGGAATCGCCGGCATCGCAGGGGCCGCATAATTGGCCGGCGCGTATGCGCTGTAGACGCTCGCGGTCGGCGCCGGTGCAGGAGCAGCGGGGGTCGCGTTGGGCGCGAAGTTGAGCGGCGGCGCAAACCCGGTCGACGACCACGCGGATCCAGTCGACGGTGCCGGCGGCGCTTGCTGCTGCTGCTGCTGCTTCTGCTGCTGCTGCTGCTGCTGCTGCTGCTGCTTCTGCTGCTGCTGCTGCTGCTGCTGCTGCTGCTGCTTCTGCTGCTGCTGCTGCTGCTGCTGCTGCTGCTGCTTCTGCTGCTGCGCGGCCGCTGGGTACTGCGTCACGCCGTACGACGTGGATAGCCATGTCGAGGTCGAGGGGGGCGGTAACGGCGCGGCTTGGTTGGATGCGGGCGAAGCGGTCCGCGCGTTGCTGTAGTAGAGCGGCGTGGTGAATTTCGGCGCGGTCGCGTTGGTGTTGGTTGCTGCGGGTGCGGGTGCTGGTGCGCTGGAGCCGAAAGTCAACGGCCTGGTGAATCCGGTCGAAGTCGAGGATGAGGCAGCTGGTGCAGAGGCCCCGGCGTGCGGCCGGCCGCGGAGTCTCGGGTCCATGGTGGGGCGACGGGTGGGCTGCTGAGCGCGCGCGAGGGATGAAGACGCTGTTGCTTGCGCGACGATAGTCGAGGATGGGTGGAAGCGGACGGAGAAGTGGCGGAACGCGTCCTGCCGGCATTGGTTGACGGTGTCATGTGACGGCACGGGAGTCGTTGCCATGAGCAACGCGTCTCTCACTGAAACCGCTTCCTTGCTCAGCTTGCGGAGCGCCCGTTGAATGCTGGATCCAAACAACACACCATTCGCATTGATATCCCCTGCGCTTCCCTGCGTCAGGTCGCCGCGTGGTGCGGTCCTGCCGGCGCGCCGTCCCCCAAATCGACTCCAGGCCCAAGCTCGCTTTCGAGCTGCTCAAACTCGCGCACCGCTGCGAGCAGTCGCTGCTTGTGATTCGCCACGGCCACGAGCGTGTCCACCACTAATCAAACAAGCAGCACGTCAGCATCTCCCGCCGCAACTCATCTCAACCACAAAACTATCAGCAGAAAACGCACCCGTGCCAGCGCGCTCCTGCGCCGACCGCAACGCCGGCGGCGTCAAGAGCCCAAACCACTTGAGCGGATCTGTTCCCGCCGCTGCCGGCACAGTCGCCGTCGGGGATCCCGGCAACGTCGCGACCGACGTGGCCGTCGACGTGGACGACCGCGACGGCGACATGGGCCGCAGTTCTGTCTCGGACGACGTCGACGACGAGGTCGGCAAGGGCATCTGGTAGTCGGGCATCGTGCGCGAGGCCGTTGGAGAAGTAGGGGACGATGGGCGCGCAATGGAGCGGCGGCGCGTGCGGAAGTCGAGTGGAGGTGTCGCGGCAGTGCCGGGTGGGTCGTTATCGGGAGTGGGTGTGGAGGTGCTTGTTGATTCCCTGGTAACGCGCGAAGTGATCGTGAGCTGAGCGGAATGAGCCGGTCGGTGCGATGACAGTGCTTGTACGCACACGGTCGTTGTCGCAGACATGCGGTAGTCAAAGCTGACGGCGCCCAGCCGTACACCGAGCGTCCGGCGCGCCGTTGACAGGTCGAAATTCGTCTACGTGGCCCATGGCGTCAGGATCACCGCCAACCACGGTGCGCAGCCCTGGTCCAAACTCCTTACCGCGTTCAGCGCACGCTCGACCACGACCATGCCCTCCAGGTACCGCTGGTACTCTTGAAGTGCCGCGAGCAGCGGCGCATCGCGCGGGTCCACGGCGTCGAGCCGTTCCTGGACGGCAAGGGCCATTGAGTCGACGCGCGTTGGCGACGCGGCTCGCACGGGGGATGCCGGTCGTGAGGAGCGGGTGGATGGCGGGCGTGGCGACGAGGATCGCGGCGAAAGCGAGATTGAGGACGAAGGCTGCAATTCAACATTGGCCATGGCAGGCACTTGCAGGTTGTCGTTGGTCGGGGCGGGCGGATGCCGAGTCGGTCCTGCTGCTGCTTGCCAGTGGCGGATCAAGTGCGCCAAGTCGGTGGAGGATCAGCGCGCGGCAGGGACCGGCGCCGCTTGGCCGACGACAGTTGCCGTCCGACTCACGGCGCTTTGCTGACAGATTTATGAAAAAGATGACGCTTTCTTTGCGTTATTGATTCAACCGATTTCCCCATATTGTCCCTCTTTTGCCGGGCGCCACCACGATGCCTGCACCCCAACCACACCAAACACGATGCAACTTGCTGCAATCTCGTCAACAGCCGCACTCGACACATCTTCGCACAATATGACGCTCGGCAAGGTGGTTGGACGACACTGCACTGCGGTCGCAGCGCCTGGCTTGTGCGCTGGTGGACCGATCAGCGGCCAGCACTGACGCGGTCCGGTCGACAACGATCGCACCAACGAGCCCGACCAGGTCTGACACGAAAGTGAGCAAATCCTGGGTCACAGTGATGTCGAGAACGGGGCGGTGGGTCCTCGGCTAACCGCAGCGATTATCGTAAAGTTTCCGACGCCGAACTGTTCCGCATCCCAACCCGTCGTGTTCCGACGCCGGCTGTTGGCCGGACCGCAGGGCCTCGCCCACCGACACCACCCGCTCTGCGCGCACCCTTCTGTAAATGCCGCGCGCCCGCGATCGTGACCAACGCGAACGGAACCCCCACCTTGCAACACGCCAGATCCACGACGCGTCACGATACCGCTGCGCGCCTCGCCGCTTTGCTTTGCCTCGCCCAGACGCGCGCGTATATAACCCGCGCACCTCCCTCGATTGCGGTGGACCGTCCATTCTCTCTCTCTCTCTCTCTCTCTCTCTCTCTCCGTCGCTACGTCGCGCGCCCAAGCACCACCAAGATGTCCAGCAGCACCTCGACTTCCCGCGCCGCCGCCAAGTCCGGCACTTCCTACCCCACCACCGCCGACCTTCCCCCCCTCCCCGTGTCGGCCGTGCACGACGACCTCGACACGCCGGCGCTCTTTGCCGGCCAGCTCGCCAAAGACTGGGACGTGCTCGTGCACGACCACGACCAGCACGCACGCAGCTCGTTCCCCGCCGCGTCGCTCGCGCACCCGGACGCGCAGCAAACCACCCGCCGGCCGTCGCTCACGTCGCTGAATGTCGACACCTCCCGTCTTGTCCCGAGCACCGTGCCTCCCAAGTCGCCGACGTCGACGAGCCCGCTCGCGAGTCCCGCTCTCATGCCGACGCTGATGCCGCACGGACCCACGTCGACGCCTGTCGGCGCGTTGCGCACCGTGGCGCGCGCGAGCGCGCATGTTCCCGCGCCGCCGGCCACCGCGGGACCCGTCGTGTGCGCGGATTGCGGCACCGCCAAGTCGCACTCGACAGAGCTCGCTGTCCCGCCGCCGACGGTTGCAGCGGCACCTGTCACGCCGTCGCTGATCGCGACCGCGGCGGCGGCGGTCGTCGACAAGTGTGTCTCGTGCATCGAGGCTGTGGCGCACGGTGTGCAGCGCGAGGCCGCGAGTAAGCGGCCGATGGTCGCGTTCCGTCATTAATGGGTGGAGGAGTTGTTGTTGATACCAAGGATTTTGGTTTGGATCCGGGCGTGCGTGGCCGAAGAGGAAATATACCACTGGTTTGCATTTTCGCGTCTCGCTTGCGCTACTTCCACGGATGCTGTTTGAATACGACGGCATGATGGTGTCAACCGTTCTTTGGTCAATCCACGACAGACGCGACCATGCTGATTCGCTCTTGCGATCGCGCGTCCGACCAGGTATGTGACCGCTGGATCGCGGCCCACACGATTCTGGGTCGTTCCTCGACCCGCTATGCAAGACGCCGCCAATCAACCACCACTTCCCCGACCTGGCCCGCTGCCGCCGTGCAACACCCGTTTCGGCACCCGTGCACATCAGCGCACGACGCGACCAGGGCGTCACAGGACCGTTCATCCCACGACACGCCGTGCCAGCCCACCACAGTCCACATCTCGGCGCGCAACCGGCCCGGCGGCGCCGCAACGACACCGCCACTGCAATCGTTGCGAGGTACTCCGTTTTAAAACGGTCATTGTCACCAGGTCCACCCGACGACGCCGGCCAATCCGCGACGACGGGTCCCACATCACCATCGATACACTGCAAGTTGATCTTGGTGGAGGGAACTTTGAGCTGTAATGCCCTCCCCGTGATGTGAAGTAATTGGCTGTTCCATGGCGATCGCGGGCCTGGTCCGGTGCAATTGAAATTCCTGGAGTTCATCTGAGCAGAAAACAAGTAGAGCAGATGTGAAACCGGGTTCTGGCATCGGAGCGAGAACAAGTGCCGCTTTGATTCTCACTTTTTGCGATGCATTTTGGTGAGCGTTTATCCATGCACGGCGAATGCGCAGTAGCAAGAGCGCTTGGATCGCACCATAGCGTTCGTGCGTTCACAGCCGTGCGTGTTGCGCAAGGGAAAGAGATCGTATTGCGTCGCTTCTCAGGCAAAATGCCGTTGCTGAAGCGGGAACAGAGCCAAAATATCTTTCGTGGGGACAAGGCCCATGACTTGATTGTCTCTCTTGGGTGCACGAGCAGTATGCGGTCGCACTGGCCGGTTCGCGTGCATCGCGGTCGTGCACCAACCCCGCTCGCGCTGTAACTTTCGCCCTCGCCCGGTGCCGCGGTAGTTTTCGTTTTTTTGACCTTGTTGTGACCTTCTCCACCCGACAATCCCAACGATCGCTCGCTCGAAAACGAAATCCTGGCCAGGATTTCCATCGCAACGCGACCCCACCACCAAATCAACCCAGCGCGTCACGCAAGCAATCGAATACAAATCCATGGACGGTGTTATTCAATGCAATCCCGAGATAGCGGAGAGAAAAGAACGATTCGGACGGATGCCAATGAGATGAAACCAACAAAAGAGGATGGTCGATGCAGAAACGCCGCGCGGGTCGGGCGAGAGAGACAAGATGCAATGGGTTACGTTTCGCAAAAACGAAAATCAAACGCCGATCAGCACGGCTTCATGAGAGAGAGAGAAAAGGGGGGGGAGCTGCAATGTCGGGTCCTCGCGCGCGCATTTCCTTGCCTTAATAGGCCTTGGTTGGCTCGGGCGTCGGGTCAATGATCACCGTCGTCTCGGCGGCGCCTCCGTTGCCGTCGGTCTCGCACGGCGTCGGCTCAGCAATGATCGTCGTCACGTCAGGCTCGCCGGACGCGTCGCCCGAGCCCGGGCAGTTGGTGCCGTTGCAGTAGTGCGTCGGCGCCGGCGTCGGCGTCGCGGTAATCGTGTCCTCGTCGCCCGACGCGCCGCCCGTCGCGGTCTCGCACGGCGTGGTCGTCTCGACGGCGGCCACGGTCACGGTTTGCGTGACAACTTGAGTCACAGTCGCCGTCGAAACCTCAGTGCGCGTGGTCGCGACGACCACCTCCGACGTGACGGTGGTCGTACTTGTCTGGGTCACCGGCGCAAGCGTCGTCGTAATCGTCGCGGTCTCGGTGAGCGTCTCGGCGGGCAATGTGACAGTGGTCGTCTCGAAAGAGGTAGACGTCGACGGCACGACCACCGTACTCGTGGTCGTCTCGGTTTGCACGACGGTCGAGGTTACAAAGTCGGTTTGCGTCAAAGTCGTCGAAACGGGCACAACGCGCGTCGAGGTCGTCGTCAAGGTCTCGGTCGCTGTTGCCGTGATCGTCGTCGGCACCACCTCGGTCGTCGTGACCGTCGAAGTCGAGTAGACCGTGGTCGGGACGAAGGTCGTTTGCGGGACCACGACCGTGCGCGTCGGCGGGTTCGTGCACGTCGTCGAATCGACCGACGTGATTTCCGTGGTGAGAATTACTGTTTCAGTGACAGTCAAAGTCACATCAACGGGCACCTCGGCGACCCCGCCATTGCCGGGCGTCGAGCAGATCGTCTTCGCCGGCTTGTACCCGTACCCGGCAATCGTCGTGCACGTCGCCTCAGGAGCGGGCGTCGTCGGGACTTCCGCGACCCCACCGTTACCGCCGCCGTAGGTCTTCGTGTAGGTGACCGGCACCTCGGCGACGCCGCCAGACCCCGTCGAGCTGCACGAGTGGCACGCGCCGTACGAGTAGCCCGACCCGACACCGGACCCGGACCCATTATCGACGACCGTCGAGAACGTCGTGACCTCGGGCGCTGTCACAACCACCGTCTCGGTCTGCGAAATGGGCGTGTCGACGATCGTCGTGACCGGCGCGTCGATCGGCGTCGTGAACACGTCGGTCACAACCACGGGTGGCTGGTCGTCGGTCGTTGTCGGCGGCACCTCGGTCGTGACCGGCACGTCGTCGCCGTTCGCGTCGCCGCCGCCGTTCGCGTCGCCGCCGCCGAGAATCACGAGCGTGGTTGTCGGGGTGGCCGCGGGCGTGTCGATGACGGTCGTCGTCGTCGCGATCGTCACCTCGGCCGTCGAAATGGGCTGCGCCGGCGCATAGTAGGCGTTGTAGACGGGCGCGCTAGTGATCACACACAGGGGAGAGAGAGGTGAGATAAATGTGATGGCCGCGCATGATCGAACCAGGCCCGCGCAATGGCCACACGTACGCGACAGACTGCCCGGCGAGCGCCACGAGAAACAGGGCAAGGAATGGCGTCATGTTGGTCATCTCGTTGGCGGGAATCGATGCGAGAGAGAGAAAAGAGAGCGGATCGTTGGAGTCGAGAAGGGTCAGAGAGAGAGAGAAGCACGGCCGTCGAGGAGCTCGGGTCGGTCGGTCGCGACGAAAGAGCAGCAAGGGAGGAAAGAGAAGACTGGATCCGGTCGAAGGAGCGAGAGCGGGCGCGGGGGCGGCCCAGTATTTATACGGTCGCAAGAGCACGGCAGCGGGGCGGGTCGAGCGCGCGCGCGAACATGCGTGGTGGGCTGGGCTGGTCGCGCTCGGGTCGGGTTCGGGCTGGGCTGGGATGGGCGGGTCAGTAGCGAACGAGCTTGCTTGGCAGGCAGGCGCGCGTGCGCGCGCGGGATGGGGATTGCGGCGCATAACGGTGGGAGCGCGCTGCGCGCTGCCCCGAGTCTCCCAACTTGACGGGAAGCGTCGGCGCGCAAGGAGGAAGCGGAAGCGCGGGACGTGCGAGCTTGAGCGATCAGCCAGAGCGCCAGCGAGAAGCGCTTGGGATGGGAGGAAAGCAAGTGGGAGACGTGTCTTGTTCCCACGTGATGCCTCCCGTCTTGACCCCTGAGCCGCTCCCATGCTACCATGCTACCGCCAGCCTGCATGCATCAGGCCGTCGCGCCCGATTTCATGTTCCACGCGAGCGCCCGCACGCGCTGCTGGGGAGCTCGAAAGCGCGCGGCACGCAGGCCACGTCAATGGTTTGGGCTCTGCCCCCGTCAACCATCTGCTGTTGTTCAAATCGTGGTCTGCTCGCCCTTGGCCAGGCAAGGCTCATTGCCGCCGTCCTGCTGGAAGAAAGCTGGGACCACCGCGCGCGATGGTGCCGGCAGCACGCGAACCATGAGTGTGCGGCAAACGAGCGTGGAACGAGTGTGACGACGCAAGCAAATGTGGATAGAAACGAGAAGGCCAAAGCGCAAAAATGATCTTCCAACACCGCGTAAAACCAACCAACCACAACACCAACCCCAACAGCGCATCACGCCCTGCCGCCACCACCCCCGCTGACTTCGGCCTTGGCCGTCGCCGGCACCGCGCGGCGCATCCTGTCCATCGCATGGTGCGCGCACACCAACACCCCACCGTCCACCACGACCGCCAACGCCGTGGCCAGTCGCGCGGGCGTATTCCCCTCCCCAGCCTTGGCACGACAATCCGCACAGACAAAGCACGCCGGGTGCCACGCGCGCGTCCCGCCCAGGACCACCGCCTCCCGACGATACACGTCCCGCACACATGCCGCACAGGGGACCGCCGCGCGGGTCGCGAACAGGGACGTGTCGGCGTCGGCGATCGCCGCGGGGGCCGACCGCCGCGCGCGTTTGGCCGGCGGGAGTGGGGTCGGGTCCGGGTCGGTGGATTCGAATGCGGCGCGGCGGCGCTTGAATGAGTCGGGCGAGAGCGATGCGGGAGCGGGGGTGGGGAGGGAGCGCTTGCGGCTGCGGCTCCGCCCGCGCGTGTTGCCCGCGGGGGACGACTCGAGCGCGGCGGCAGCGGCCTTGACGCGGATGCGCGACCGGCCGGCGGGACTGATCGAGGCCTTGCGGCGCGGCGGTGGGCGAGGTGCGGGGGTCTCGGGGAGGGTGGAGGGGGTCGACTCGGCCTTGGCGACGATGCGCGCCGAGCGTCTGACCGGGGTCGCGGCGGCGGTGCCAGTTGGGGGCATGGACCGGCGGCGCTTTTGCGGGGCGGCGGACGCAAGCGGGGCCGTGGCCGTTGTAGGCGGGACAGCGTGGTCGGCTATGGTGGATAAAGGGACCGAATTAGCGGACGTTCTCGTCGACACGGTTGCACGACCGACGAGGAGAGAACATACCATCGTGCTCTTGCAACCAAATTTCATGGGCTCTGCTGTCCCAGTCGGCTCGATCGTCAGTCCGCGCAGGCCGTCCTTCGCGCGCATCATCACTACGATTCCAGCGACACTTCCTGCTCGTCGTGCCG